>OU342745.1:526966639-527290338 GCA_910589775.1 Avena eriantha
ACGGAAAATTCTATTTTTCCAGAAGACTCAGGATGCCAAAAGATGGAGTGGAGGTGGGCCACAGGGGCCCCACACCACCCCATGGCGCGGGCAGGCCTAGGCCACGCCTGGGAGTGGTGTGGCCGCCCTGGCCCACTCTAGCCTCTCTCCTCTAGCGTATATCATTTCCACGAAACCCTAAGACTCGGGGAGCGATCACAGAAAGATTTCGCCGCCTCTGCGGGGCGGAAAACACCGAGAGAGAAAGATCTCTCCGGTAGACAGATTTCTGCCAGGGGAATTCCTTCCCGGAGAGGGAAGATCATCGCCATCAACACCACCATCAAGCTAGGCTTCATCGGGATCATCATCATCATCACCATCATCATCACCATCAGCACCCTCATCACCATCTCCATATTGCTGTAACAATTGGTTGAATCTTGCTATAGTTCATAGGGGAAACTTTCCCGGTGTTGATTACTCTTTGTAGTTGATGCTATTGAGTGAACCTTTGAATTATTGTTTATGTTCAGATTGTTATACATCATTATTCCATCTCTGATCATGATCCATATGATGTCTTGTGAGTAGTTCGTTTTGTTCTTGAGGACATGGGAGGAGCCTTGTTGTTAGTAGTGGAGTTGCGTTGAGAAAGATTCAATAGATTGTTATTTAAGTTGTGGTGTACTTCTTCTAGTGGTGTCATGTGAATGTCGACTACATGACACTGCACCTATAAGGGCCTAGGGGAATGCATTGTGTATTGGGCTACTAATCGTAGGGGTTACCGGAGTGACAAAAACCTGAACTCCCGTTAGGAAACCATTGCACAAGGGATGTAAGGGTCTTAGAGTTTAAAGCTGTGGTTAGGTTTCTACCTTAATTACTTTCTTGTACTTACGGATGTTTGCAAGGGGTATAATCACAAGTATGTATTAGTCTTGGATGGGGCGGTACATTAGCATAGGTTCACCCACACAACACTTAGCAAGTTAAAGAAGATTAATCGACTATATGAAGCGAAAGCACTTGACAGTCTTCCCATATGTCCTCGAGAACATTTGGTCATATATAGAAATACAACCAGCTTGTCCTTTGTTGCATAAAGGATTGGGCCACTTGCTGCATTCATTCTTACCGTCTTTTATTTACTCGTATTTTGTTTACTTGCTTTATTGAAAACCCCTAAAAATCCGTTTGCTAAGTATTTGTAGAGAATTCCTGATCCATACCACTAGCCAGCACCTTCTGCTCCTCGTTGGGTTCGACACTCTTACTTATCGAAAATACTGCGATACACCCCCTATACTTGTGGGTCATCAAGACTATTTTCTGGCGCCGTTGCCGGGGAGTGAAGCGCTATTGGAGAGTGGAACTGGTAAAGGAAACTTCTACTATGAGTATTGTTTACTTCTGTTAGTTGCTTTATTTTTGTTATGGATAATTTGCTAAGTTTCTTATTTGGTAATGCTACTACCACTGCTAAGGTAGTAGATAAGCCACCACCTGCTGAGAAAGATGTTTTCAAAATACCTACAAGAATTATTGATCGTGTTATGGAGAACTACTCTGTTGGGGATGGAACTGTCCATCCTGGTGATCTTTTACTCTTTATACACGAATTATGCGGGTTGTTCAAGTGGCAGGTATTACTACAGATCAAGTTAAGAAGAAGTTATTCTCATTATCGCTGAAAGGAAGAGCTAAGGAATGGTATAAGCTGCTTAAGAATGGTCAAGCTCTGGAATGGGAGGAAATAGTGCCTCTCTTTTATTCAAAGTTTTATCCTCCTAATGAGATTCATAAAGATCGGAATCAAATATACAACTTTTGGCCTCTTGATGGAGAGAGTACATCTCAAGCTTGGGGGAGATTGAAGTTACTAATGCTCAGATGTCCCATTCATGAGCTCCCCAAAAATATTATTATTAACAACTTTTATGCAAGGCTCCCTCTACATGACAAAGATTTATTGGATGCCTCTTGTGCTGGATCATTCACTCGTATGGAAGAAGAAGTTAAATGGGACCTTCTAGATCGTATTCAAGATAATGCTAAAGCTTGGGAGAATGACAAAGGTAGAAAGTGAGGTATAAATTATGATTATGATTGCATTGAATTGGGAATTGATGACTTTCAAAATATTAAAAATGCTTATAGTCTAGACTCTCAAGCTATTGCTTCTTATTTTAAGGCTTTTGCTTCCTACATTGAAGTGCCTAAAAAGAAGTGGAATAAGTATCATGAACCTTATAAAGATATTGCTAAGAGTGTTCCTGCAAGAAATACTGAAGTTTATACTGCTAATCATGTTTTACCTGAACCTTATATTGAGAAAATTCCTTTTCCAGTTAAGGTAAAGGAACATTCTATGATGGCTAGTATGGTAGATGAAAGTATGAATAAAGCTGTTGAACCTGATAAACAAATGGTTGATGAACCTATAATAGCAAATGTGAAAGACTTTGTCACTGAGTATGAGGAAGAGGGACACATTATCCTTTGTAAGGATACCTCTAATATTGTTTCACATAGTAGTGTTATGAGAGCTAGTATTCCTGTGTTTTCTGTTAGAATAAGTGATCATTGCTATGATGGTCCTTGTGATAGCTATATTGTTAAGTTTATACATGATACGGAAAGTTACTATGAAAGAGGAAAAAGTGTTCTTGTGTATCTCAATAATATCAAGTTTCCTCGTTTTATGCTGAAAGTTTTTATGTTGCACATCTTTTGCCGTCTTATGCAAGTTGCCTTTGGTTTCAATAACTTGTTTGTTTACAAGGTTCCCTTGCATAGAAAGTGGGTTAGACTTAAGTGTATGTGTGTGTTTTTGCTTCTTAATGCTCTCTTTCACTTCAATTCATATCTCTATGAGAGCTTCTTCAAATTATCATGCCCATCTTAATTGCTATAAAAAAGAGCTTTATGGGAGACAACCCAGTTTGTTTTTGCTTTCCGTTTGTTTTTGTTTCTTTGAGTCTTGGAAGTTATTACTTCGGTAATAACCGCTCCTTATCCGTTTTGTTTAGTTTTTGTGTCAAGATCAACCTCTAATGAGAGAGAAGTAATATTTGGAGAAGTTGTTGTCCCGAAACAGATTTTTGTGCTTCACCGTAAAAATTCGTGAGAGATCTCTGTCTGTCGGATTGATCTGGAATTTTGTGTATTTCTGCCCCAGGTTGTTATATAACTTTCGTTAGTTTTGCACGTTTTGATTTGAGCAACAGAAGATTTTTGAAAAATTTGATCTTTACCTGTTGGTCTGTTTTGACAGATTTTGCCACTCTTGCATTTGCCTCTTTATTCGATTTCCTTTTTGAATTATTTTTGGGTTTTCGGAAGGAGTTGCTGCAGTAGTTTATGTTTTGATGGTTTTAAGTTGAGATTGGGCTCAAAAGGTTTTATCACTTCACTTATATTAATGTTGCTAATAAGAACTGTGTGACGTTTTGTGTGAAAGAAATTTCCAGGAAGTGGAGACAATGGTGTAATAAGGAAGACAAGGGTTTTATGACTCAAGTAATAAGTATATGAAGATGAAGATATCGATGATATTCAAGAGATAACTCCAGAGAAATTCATTGAGGACCAAATTCAGAGACCTGCAGAGTCCGTTTCCAACTAGGTAACAGTTCTGGTAAGAAAAGTTCCGCGAAAATACAATCCAACTATATTTTTGCAGTTTCAGTCAATAAGGAAAGCTACGAAGCGAAAAAGGGACGGAACCGGAGCCAGGGTGGCCCACACCACCCCATGGCGCGGGCCCTCCCCTGGTCGCGCCACCTGGTGGTGAGGCCACCCAGGACTCCGCCTCCGACTCGTTTTCTCCCAGTACCTTCCTTTTGATATGAAACTTCGTAATATATAACCCCCTGGATCCCCCGAGGTCCGTATATCATGTTTTCGTCGTGTTTTTGTTTCGATCTGTTTCTGTCAGGACATACTCTCTGAAAGCTTAGAAGCACAATGGTGTCTGCCAAGGATAAAGGGAAGGAGCCTATGGAGGAAGACCTCTAAGAGCCTGGGAAGGAGAAGGAGATCAAGAGTGAAGGTGAAGAGGAGCAAAGCCAACATCCGCATACCGGCACTACCATTGCAAGCATTGGAGTGGTGGCAAACCCAGCCATCGGAAGGAAGCCTCCTCATCACCGTTCAGATCCCTGGTCACTTCCTTCACGCACAAAGAATCCTTTCCATACCCTTATCCATGAGCATCAATACCAGAATATGCCCAAGGAGAAATTACCCTCCAATAGGGATTTGCCTCGTTCTAGCCATGCAGGAAAAGAAGACTTCAAGGAGGAAGAGTGGGGAAAGAATAGCAAGAGATGGAATTCTCAACCCGACATGATCATGAGCCGCATTGAGCAAAACTTGCAGCTTATTCGTAATCTCACCTTTGAGATTGAGGACTTGGGGAAACTTATCAGAGAGCTCATTGAGAGGATACCACCACCACCTAAGGAGTAATTCGTCATCAGGTCTGGCATCCCCTTGGTTTGTTCCAAGCTTGGGGGAGTGTCGCGGTATCATATCACTATCTCCTATCTTTTTACCTTTTTAGTAGAGTCATATCATGAATAGAGGAGTTATTTTGTAGTATGGTTTGCATTATGGAAGTGTCCCCTCTCTCGTTAGATATGTATCCCTTGGTGTGTTTCCGTTATGGAATATTAATGAGAAGTTCTATCATTCACTCTTTTGCATGGCTTATATTAGTTTTCAATTCGAGGTTATATGATTGATCTTGTTGTTAGTATTGGTAGCACTCTGGGATCATTGAGTTACTTTGGCTCGGTCAGTAGCAACACCTTTTTGAGAGTTGAAAAGAAAAAGATAGAAGTACTCTAGAGGAAAATAATTTCATCATCTTTCTTTCTTGATTTGCTCATAAGTTTAGTATTCTCTAGTTAAGTTCTTTTGTGCTTCCAAGGAAGATTGCATGTTTGTCTTTATCATTTGTATGCTTGTTTGTTTCCTTCAACTCTTATACTTGCTACCCAACCTTGCTAGCCAGAAACCTGTAATGAGAGGGAATTCTTCTCGTGCATCTACTCCTTTAAACCAAAACCCTTGCCATTTGCGTCCACCATACCTACCTAGTAGCATTATTGCTATTCCAAGTAAATTCCTGTTTTGTCTACCTCCCAAATTAAACTTGTTATGTGAAAATTAGTGATTAAAGCTCTCACGAACTTGATGGCACACTTTACTTTCCTGCATTTAATAAACTTGAACCATTGGGTCCTTCTTTGTTGCGTGTATGCTTGCGCTTTATGAGTTGAAGTTAGCCGAACCATGTATCATGGGGACCGCTTTCAACACTTCATTTGGTACTTTGTACCTAGTTGATATCATGTTCTTTTGCTTATGGATCCCGGCGGTGTGAAATAAAAGTGGAACTTGTAAGATCATGGAGTTTATATGTGTGTTAGGAAAACGCCTGGGCCGCTAGCCTAAGCCATGCCTAATCATGGTGGAAACTTACAGCATAACTATAGTGAGCATTCTATGAAGCATCCTCAATAAAAACCTATGCAAATAGCAAATAAAAATATCGCTAAGATGCTCACTGTCTGCTTGACTTGTCATTTTGATTATGGGATAGCTCCTGTGTCATGTGCAAGGGGTACCCCGTTGGCGGTTCTCAATGATACGCATGTATTTACAATGACAAGAGCTTGCTCGTGACTGAAGTTGAGTAGCATGAGGATCGATACTCATAAGTAAGGGGCATGGGACTCCAATTTATAACTTGTCAATCATACCCTCTTAGTTGTGTCACTTTAACCTTAATCACCAAAAGATGCCTATGATAGGGGAAATGAGAGCTGAAAGCTAGTAAGTATCATAATTTTTGGGAGCTCTTTATGAGACTTGCAATCCCTGCTTCCCTCTACGAAGGGCCTTTCTTTTACTTTGTAGTTGAGTCAGTAAACCTATTCCCTTCTATCTCAGCAAGTATTTTGAGTTGATGTGTTTCATTCATTCATATGATGATTTATGCATTCATGTTTCTTATGTTCCTTGCTTTGCACGTTGCTCTTATCTTGAAGTTTACTACTTTGAAAGCATTCTTTGAAAACCAGCTATTTGTGAACTCCAGCAAATTATCAACTATTCTTCGACCGAGAGCTAAGTTTGCCATTACCAGTTATGATTTACTCTATGTATCTTTATTGTGTTTCCTTTACTCATTGCAAGTTGAGTTATATAATAGTGAGTTATCCTCTATTATGATCTATGTATTTGATGAATGTGATGCTTCTTGTCCGTATTCTTTTATCGACTCTTCACTCCATAAACCTGAGGTCATGTTTATTGAGCTCAGTTTCGCTTGGGGACAAGCGAAGTCTAAGCTTGGGGGGAGTTGACACGTCCATTTTGCATCACTATTCTATGTCTTAATTCACTATTATTCATTGATATATTTTGTATTGAGAGGTGATACTTATGTTATTTCATCTGTTTTTGCATGGTTGATGACTTTTGAAGCATGGACCGCTGCAGTCAGGATTCTGATGGAAAAGGTGCTGTTTGGAGGCAAAATTCGCGAAGATTAGAAAATCCGGGAAAATATACGGAAAATTCTATTTTTCCAGAAGACTCAGGATGCCAGAAGATGGAGTGGAGGTGGGCCATAGGGGGCCCACACCACTCCATGGCGCGGGCAGGCCTAGGCCGCGCCTGGGAGTGGTGTGGCCGCCCTAGCCCACTCCAGCTGTTGGAGATATGCCCAAGAGGCAATAATAAAGTGGTTATTATTATATCTTTATGTTTATGATAAATGTTTACATCCCATGCTATAATTGTATTATTAGGAAACACTAATACATGTGTGTTTTGTAAACATAAAAGAGTCCCTAGTAAGCCTCTTGTTGAACTAGCTTGTTGACTAATTAATGATCATGGTTTCCTGATCATGGACATTGGATCTGATTAATAACAAGGTTATATCATTAGGAGAATGATGTAATGGACACACACCCATAGTAAGCGTAGCATAAAGATCAAGTCATTAAGTTCGTATTGCTATAAGCTTTCAAATGCATAGTAACCTAATCCTTCGACCATGAGGTTATGTTAATCACCATCACCGGATGGATACTTTGATGACATCAAACACCGCTTCGTAACTGGGTGGTCATAAAGGTGTCATTGGGTATTCTGAAAGTATGTGTTGAAGCGCATGAACCAAGATTGGGATTTGTCCATCCATATGACAGATAGATATGCTCTGGGCCCTCTCGGTGGAATGTAATCTAGTTAGCTTGCAAGCATGTGACTAGGTCACAAGGGATGACATATCACGGAACGAGTAAAGAGTACTTATCAGTAACGAGGTAGAACTAGGTATGGAGATGCCGACGATCAAACCTCGGATAAGTATAGTATCGCGTGACAAAGGGAATTGGTTTCGTATGTAAATGGTTCAATCGATCACGAAGTCATCGTTGAGTATGTGGGATCCATTATGGATCTCCAGGTCCCGCTGATGGTTATTGATAGGAGATGTGTCTCTATCATGTCTACATATTCACGAACCGTAGGGTGACACACTTAAGGTTCGAAGTTGTTTTAAGTAGATATGGAATGTGCGTTGGAGACCGAATGTTGTTCGGAGTCTCGGAATGGATCCGGGACATCATGAGGAGATCCGGAATGGTCCAGAGAATAAGATTCATATATAGGGGGTCATTTTCTGAGTTAGGAAATGTTCCGGAGTATTTGTATGAGGGTTCTAGAAGGTTTCGGAATGTTCTGGAAGGTTCTAGAGGATTTCTTGGAGTTTGCTTGAAAACCAAGAAAGGGTCAAAGGAAACCTAGTGGGGCAAGACACGTATTCGTGGGGGAGGAGGACTCCTCCCCCCTTCCCACCGCCGGCCAAAGAAGGGGAGTCCTACTAGGACTCCCCCTCCCCAGGCGCGCCTCCCTCCTTTAAATAGAAGGGAGGGGCGCCCCCTCCTAGCCCTCTCATACAACACCCAATCTCTGCCGCCTCTCTCCTCCACCTTTCTTCTGCACAGGCATAGGCGAAGCCCTGCAGAATTCTCTACTCCACCACCACCACCACGCCGTTGTGCTGCTGGGATTCCATGGAGAAGATCTACTACCTCCGCTGCTCGCTGGAGCGGGGAGAGGAAGGTCTGCTTCGACTCCGCACGTGTGACCAACTGCAGAAGCGCTGCCGAAACGCGGCGTCGGAAGGATCGTCCACTTGACCGACTGCGGAAGCGCTACCGGAACGCGACGCCGGAAGGATCGTCCACACGATCTTGAGATCGGCAAGTGATCGACTACATCAACCATGAGATCTAATCTCGTTAACGCTTTCGGATCTATGAGGGTTAGTTCCTTTCTATCTCGTTGCTCATGTCTAATAGATTAGATCTTGGCTTTTATCTAGATTAGATCTGGGTTTTGTTCGTTCTTGCGGTAGAAATTTTTTGTTTTCCATGCTACGAACCCATCAGTGGTATCAGAGCCGTATCTATGCGTAGATCTATTGCACGAGTAGAACACAATGTTTTTGTGGGCGTTGATGCTTTTGTTGTCGGTGTCTTAGGGTGTACTTTGCATCTTGCGGAATGATGGGATGAAGCGGCTCGGGCTAACATTACATGTCATCGCACATGAGACTTGCTCCACGCTTGACGTGCAACTTGCTTTGCACAAGTGGCTTTGCGGGTGTCTGTCTCTCCCACCATAGTTAAGATTCAATTTACAATGAGCATCTGACAACACTTGTATCAACGTTGTGGTTCTTGTTCGTAGGTAAGATCGGTCTTATGCGAAAGCCCCAAACCACGTAAAACATGCAAAGAAAATTAGAGGCGTCTAACTTGTTTTTGCAGGGGTTTTGTGATGTGATATGGCCATCATGTGATTGTGATTGTATTTGATGTATGCAATGATCCTTGTTGTAATATGGCAACCGGCATGAGCCTAATGGTTGTCTTTAATTCTGTTAAGACCTGCGTGTCTATTCATCTTGTAATAACTTTATTCCAAGTAGTTGTAATAGCTGCTAGTGATGATGGACAACCATGAAGCGGCGCCACGGACCTTGACGCAATGCTGGTGATGATGGAGATCATGTTCGTGCTTTAGAGATGGAGATCAAAGGCGCAAGAAGAAAGGGCCATATCATATCACACTTATTATGAATTGCCTGTGATGTTAATCCTTTATGCATCTTGTATTGCTTAGATCGCGACGGTAGCATTATAAGATGATCCCTCTCACTAAATATCAAGTAATAAAGTGTTCATCCTTAGTTGGCACCGTTGCTAAGACTCGTCGTTTCGAAGCATCTCGTGATGATCGGATGTGATAGATTCTACGTGTGCATACAACGGGTGCAAGCCAGATTTGCACATGCAGAAACTAAGGTTAACCTTGACGAGCCTAGCATGTACAGACATGGTCTCGGAACACGGAATACCGAAAGGTAAAGCATGAGTCATATGGATGATATGATGAACATGTTGATTGTTCGCCTTTAAAGCTACATCATCTCACGTGATGATCGGACTTGGTGTAGTGGATTTGGTCCGTGTAATCACTAAAACAACTCGAGGGATGTTGTTTTGAGTGGGAGTTCATTTGTAATTTGGATTAGTCTAACTCAATTTATCATAAACACAATCAAAGTAAATTTGCATAGTTTGTTGTAGTCATTGGCATCCGTTCACCACCTTACGCTTAGTTATAGTTGAGATAGTGGAACTATAGAAATTCTGGATATTTACTTTACGAACTGGTATCGTATTGTTTTGAATGTCAATTTAAAGTTTATAAGTCCTATTGCAAACTTTCAGCAAACTCTATTTACTCCATGAAGTTTAATAAGTAGTATTAAATCAAGAGTAAGAATTCCAATGTTAGTATCTAATGTATCATGTTTGCCTCTATGATTCTTGATACTCAAAAGATTGTTTTTAATATCAAGTTTATCTAAGAGCTGAAAGCAATGTTTCAGAAACCATCATATGTGAAAGGTATTGCGATATCTAAAACAATGTGTTGGTTACAACATGATAGAGTATACGTCCTCATATTTGATGAGAATTTGTGAAGGTTGGAGACGCTAGTCGTCCTAATCCTCCAAAAGGTTTTGAAAAAGAAACATTATACTTGCAATTCACCTTTATAAGCTATAGCAGCTTGATCATGAAAGTTGTCATGATAAGGATGAATAGAATATGTAAGTAAAATATTTACTACAGTAAAAGATTACTAAAGAATGGAATTTTTGAAAGAACACCAAACATTTGATGATGGTGATCCACCTCAAAGTGCAAGTCCAAAGGTATTAGTAGTTGACTATATACGCTTTGTACCATGTGTCATGTTGATGACACCACTATTGATGTTGATAGATTCTTTTAAAAGAAAAGGAATTGCTGAAAGAGAATCTATAAAATATTTGGCAAAAAAAAGGGTTGGAGATGTCCAACTTAGGCATATAGAAGATATACATGTTATGGTTGTATTCCTTGCTTGTTAAACAATGTGGTTCTTAGGTATTGGATACCGAATTGGTTGGTATGAAGTGTCATACAGGACAACACAATTCATGAACTGCAATGGCCTAAGTAACTAGCAAGAGAATATGTGATGATGTTCATCGAAAACAAACAAAGGGTTGTTGTGTTGCTCGTTAACATCAAAGCTTGCCTTCAAGATTTGTTTCAATAATTGTTATTTTGATCAGGTATTATGACGACAAAAGGTTGTTCAAATAATTACCGTATTCCATAAAACTAATGCTAAAATGTCGCAAGACAAATGATTGAAAGATCACTTGTGAAGTGACATCGCCGTTTAAATTATATTGAAAGGGATACATGAAGAAACTCCATGTTGATGGATTTTTGGAGTCTTTGATTTGGATCAAATGACGCTTGTGATACTTTCCTGGAGATAATTAAAACTCCATTCGTAGGCCAAAAGAGGAACGGACGACTAACTGATTGGAATTTGTACATATTGATGTATATAGTCCATTATGTGTAGTCGTGGGCGATGGATTTCAACTTCATATGCTTTCTCCGAAGATTTGAGTGAGTATATGTATATACTTACTCAATAAGGAAGAAGTATGAAAACATTTGAAAATTGTTCAAAGACTTTCAAGATGAAGTTGAAAATCATTGTAACAAGAAAATAAAGAGTTTATGATTGGATCATAAAGAAAGATGTTTGAGTTACAAGTTTAGCAAAACACCTAAGATTTGAGGAATCGTTCCATGGATTTGCATTTCCCAAAACACCATAGGAGTATGGAGTGATCAAGATATGTAATGAAACCTTGTTTGACATGGTAAGATCAAAGGTGTCATTTATAAAACTGCCATTATATATTAAAGATTAAAGCTTTAGTGACTACCGCTTTTACTTTGAAAAGAGCTCCATCGTGATCCGTTGAAATAACACCATATAAGTCATGGTTTGGGATAAAACCCGAATTGTCTTTTCTTAAATTTTGGTATGTTATACATAAGTAAAATGTTTACAACCAAAGTCGGCTAAGCACGTCTTTGTAGGTTATTCCAAAGAATTTGTTGGGAATTTCTCCATAACACTGAGTACAAAAGAGTTTGTCGCTTGGAACGTCAAGTTTCTTGAGAAGGAATTTTTTCGTGAAAAGTTAAGTAGGAGGACAATAGAACTTTGATAAGGTTGTTGAACCTTAGCTATATGTGCTAAGTAGCGCAGCGGCGGAAAGTGTCCCGGTGGCGGCCACAATGCTCATGGCTCTCGTGATTACAAAAGGTGTGATCTCGGAGATTAGAGTTCCTATAGAACCGTGTGGGTCGGTAAGAATCAAATAGTAAGATTTGATAAGCAAGTCGTTATTGTTTTGACAATGATGAACCGACTACATGCAAAGAAGCGATGATGGGCCCTGACTCCATAAAATGACTAGAAGTCATGGAATCCCTGATAGCATCCATACACGAGAAATCAAGTTTCTAAACTTTGAAGACCCTCCGGAAAGGCGTGAAGCCTATCGGTCGTGTTTGGATCTATAAAGAAATAGACATGGATGTTTCAAATCTATGAAATAGTCGACATGTCAGAAAGAGTTTACGACAATGTTCAAGGAATTGAGTATGATAAGATTTGATCTTTGTAGCATCCCATTTGTCTAACAATTGTAATGCTACTTGTCCTAGTAAGATATTGGCTACTTTATATATATTATTATGGCATCATAATTATATCATGCTCATGTCATCATGCCACCTTGCATTTGAGCATCATATAAAACCCTCTGTCTTTTGGTTTCCTCTCATATGCATTATTAATTGTATTTGCCTCTTGATATTGTATTTGGTTATTAATATATTGTTCAATGCCCAAGTTGAGTTGGGGGCATATCTTTTGTTTCCATTCCACCACCTTTCTCTCCCACCACTTTATAATTCCACCATCCTACTAGATCATGAGCTTGTTTGTCTTTATTTGGGGTTTTATTTAGCTCATGGGCAATAGGGTGGATCTAGTCCTTTACTTCTTTTGCATGGCTTTATTCCACTTCTTGGAAATGCATAAGATTAATGCCATCATATTATTATTGTTGTCACAAAATAAATAATGGCATTATTATTTTTGCATGGGCCATGCAAGCTTCTCCACCACCTTTTTACTCCATTGGTTTTTCTTTGAATTTAATGGATCCATCTTGGGAGGCCATCTACCACCATTACACCATGCTCCCACTCTCACCCATCTCATTTTCCTCTTATTTTTAATTCTCCATGCATGATCCATATGTGACCCTTTCCACCATTTCTTTTCTTCCTCTTTCTTTCTTGTTTCTCCTCCACATTGTCTCAAGCAAGATCAAACTTCATTTTCTTCTTGGGTTGACCTCATAAACCAAAATAAAAATCTAAAAACCTAAAACCACCTAACCTAGCTATTTTTTCTTTCTCTCTCTTTCTAACTTACACTAAACCTAACTCTAATCCTCCCTCTCTCTCTCTCTCTCTCTCTCTCTCACTAGCATGACCACCTGGCCACCCTCTCCCTGGCCCACACCCAGCCATCTAACCCCTCCCTAACCCTAGCTAAACCCTAACCCGAGCCATGCCCCAACTAACCCTAGCCGAGCTACCCCTCCCTCTCGTCTCTCTTCCTGACCCGAGGGCCCCCTCCAGCCGAGCCTCCCTGCCTGTCCCTCTCTCCCAGCCCCACCTGCAGCCCCAGGTCGAGCCCCAGCCCAGCCGAGCACGTGCTCGAGGAAGAAAAGAAGAGAAATGTGGCACCGAGGCCACCTTATCTCTGTCGTGCCCCGCCTGCTTTCCTCCTCTCTTCCTCTCGCTTTTCCTCCCTCCCCATGCCTCTCTGGCCTCTCCCAGATCTGCCCGAGCCGCCCCCGTCTTCTCCTTCTTCCTCTCCGATCAACAGCACCCGACGCCGGACGCCGCCAGCACCACCTCGTCCCCGTCGTTCCAGCCGTGTAGCTCGACCTGGAGGTGGCCTGGGAGCTCGAGGAGGTTCCTCTACGACGCTCTGTCCACGCCAGCGTGAAGGAGAAAGCCCCAGCACGGCCAGATCCTCGCCGTCCTCCGAAACCCTAGCCCGCCGGAGCGTCTGCGTCGTCGCCGAACCGCCACGCCCCTCCCCGATCCGACCACACCAGGCAAACCGCGGTGAGTTCCTCGACCTCACTGACATGCCCCGCCTCGCCGTCGATGAGTAGCGCCGCCGTTGCTTTTGTCGAGCGCTCTTAGTGCGCACCGCTCGCCGGCATCTGCAGCCTCCCCACGCCGCGCCACACCCTATCTAGGCCCCCGCCATCCCCCTGACAACTACCCGAGCCAGCCGCACCGGTTAGCACCCTCCGCGCGCACGCCCGCGTCTCGGGATCGATCCCCGCTCGCGCCGCGCGCCGATTTTCCTCGCCAGACGACGAAGAAGAAAAACAGTAACTCGGGCCGTGGTCATCTTACAAAAAGCCCCCCACCTTTTTGATTCCCGCAACCCGCGCTCCTAGCGGCCCTACCTGCCAGTCACCCTGACCATCTTGCAGAAAACCCCTCGGCTTTTCCTGGGCGCAACCCGCGCTCCAACCCCAGCCCCACCTGTCAGCCCCTGTCTCCCTCGCCGCTGTCACGTGGGCCAGCGTCAGCTGTCCCCACCCCACAGTCACAGTGGCTAGCCCAACCCGCGGTGACAAAAGGTTTTCCGCGCGCGTGGCCCTGTCAGCGCAAGGCCCACCCGTCAGTGGCTTTGGCTAGATCTGACTGGGTAAGAAAAGTAATTCCGGCTGTCTGTTTTTATTTAAACATTTTCCAAATTGATTTAAATTCAAATTCAAATCAGATTCAAATAATTTTTAAAAATACAAATCCAAATAATACATATAATATATGTTTTGGAATCAGAAAAATGTGAGGAATTCAAATATGCCCTTCAAAATATGCTTTGCACACTTTAAATTTCGAGATGATCAAAATTACAATAAAATGCCCTTTTCCTTAATTAATTAATAACTTTTGTTTTATAACTCCAAATTTGACAAATAATATGTCTAAATTGATCAGCGCAACGAGCCCGTTCTATCTATGCAGTCCTTGTTCTGAATTGAAGCATGCATCATGTTGTTATTAAAAATCTGAACTGTTTATGACAATAAAACTTGGTTAAATAAATAATAATATGCTTTATTTCTTGCAACCACACCTCACCTTTGCCATGCTACTCTAATGCCATGCAAATTGTGCATAATTCATCATGGCATGCTTGTTTGCTTGTCGCATATTAATTCATATGCTTGTGCACTTTATTTATGTTGGCCCTTGTTTGTTTGGTTCTTCTTCGAATAGACGCCCAGCAGGAGAATTACCAGGAATCCCAGGAGTATTACCCAGATCCATCTCTCGCTTCAACTGAGCTGCCAGGCAAGCACTACCACATGCTTGCATACATACAGTACCTATTGCCTCTATCTTATTCTTGCATCATTGAGTCACGATTGCATTAAATTGAATCCCAAGTACTGCATAGCCTTACTTTTAAACCACACCAAGCTTGTTCCGGTCCCATGAGCCATTACTACAGGAGTTGTTTGAGCCATGCGAGTCATAGAAAAGCATGAGTAGGGTATGTGAGTGTCTGCTGGATAATGAGGTACCTAAACAACATAACCTGAGTAGTAATGGGATAACTAATGAAAGAGGCACCGGTGAGCAATATCTGCTATTTGGTTTTTCCTGCTCACTTGTGTCCCGTAGGACCCCGACTACTTGATTCCTGTTCCTTGACTATTCGCACTATCCACATCCGGGAGGCCTTATGGACCCTCCTGAGCCAGAGCTTGATTCATTCTTATTTCTTGGGGCCACAATTAGTTTGGGGCTTTATTACTATCCTGTACTTATGCCATGTTACTGCTTTATTTAAGATTGTGCGAGGAGCACCTGTACTGTTTTGGATCGTGACACGTTTTCGCTGTATCGACAAGCCCAGTCACATTTTTGGGTTCCCAGTCGTTTACCGCCGTCCACACAAACCTTGGGTCCGTCTCGGAGCCGGCCAACTTCGTTGCGGGTAGCTTAATGGGGTGGCCCCGTGAAATATTTCTAAATCCTGTGATTGCTTTGTCGTGAATGCCTCGTTGGGTTTTGATTTGGTTTTTCCGAGGTTGATCGAGTGTGTGTTGCTATTCATGCACCCCTGCAGGGTAAATCTTTCTGAAAGCCGTGTCCGCGGTTATGGACGACTTGGAGCACAGTTTCTCAAGCATAGACAAGTATAACTAAAGTACCGCTTTTAAATTGACTAAGTACTTGACTAGTAAGTAGTGCAATACTCATGGAATGGTTAATAAAACTGCCAACGGATGATGGGGGTTGTTCGTCCGCTTCCTCGTTGGTAAGCGAGGAGGAGGATGGATCTATTAATTATACGGTTATAACTGTTGTTCTTAATTCACGGACTTCCGTCTATCATTGGTTAGGCGGAAGGTTAGCGAGTATCTGTAGAATTGTTAGGTATTATCTTTTGCTGCAATTGCGTCACCCCAGGTTGTCTCCCCTTTGGCGGCATAAAGACTTGCTGAGTACCCCTAGGGTCTCACACGATAAATTATTTGATTCAGATGAACAGGTGTACCCGCAAGATGGATACTGGGTGGAAGAGACAGATGATGTTGGCAACGATCATTCGGTGTAGAGATTCCGGGAACGGGGATCCGTGAGATCTGTGGGCGGGATGTGTTTATTTATGGGGCATCTTATGCCAATTTGCTTCTTATCCGTACTCGGATCTTGTTTTCCGCTTCCGCCTGATACTCTGATGTGTGATGTATGAGGAGCTATCCTAAATTATTATATCTATCTAGGACATTTGGATCTTGCCGTATGGCGTTGCAATATTTCTATTTCTTTTAGATGGAATGGCTCTGAGGACTGTTGTATGTGGCTTGCATACATACTCACTTGTGTATGTAGTTGATCCCTTCGCCTGCCGATTACGCCGCTCGTTCTTGTCCCGTTATCTGAAAGTGGTTAGGACGGCCGAAAGGTCTACCGTGAGTGGCCCTGGGCCCCACCGTACTATTTTAACCACTTTCGTTCATCCAGGCATTAACTAAGAGCGTAATTCACCGAGGTAGTTACAATCTTCCATAGCGATATTTAGTCTGGATGGATTAATGTAGCAACCACTACATATATTTTGGTATATGGTAGTTGAACAAACAAAACAAGTTCTTCTAATAGAATGGTTACCTAGGACGTGTACATGACATGATCCAAATGGTTTTGTTAATTCAAAGGATGCTAAAAGAGTATGCAAAACTTCAATGGTTGAAGTGAGCATCACGGAGTTGGAATCTTCACCGTGATGAAACCGTTAAAAGGTTTAATTTCATCAGAGACGATGAAGATGTTTGCATTTTGCAAGAAATTAAGTGGGAGCGCTAAGACATATTTCTAATACATTATGTGAAAGACATATTCTTGATTAGAAATAATGTATCTTTTATTGACACAGGTTAAGAATTTCATTTCGATGAAAGACTTAGGCATAACTCAAGAATTAGGCATCAATGTCTATATGGATAGATTGATGCGCTAATATGGTTTTGCCAAATGTACATAGATAAGATGTTGAATGAGTTCAATGTGGAAACAACAAGAAAGGTTCTTGACGCACGGAAAGGACTAAATCAAGATTCAAGTGTGTTGACACGAGATTCAAGTGTTTTGACACTTGGTGAAATCACAAGAATATTTTGATCAATCATTCTTTGAGATGTACACATCCAGATATGTCCTATGCTCTAAATGTTATGAGCATATACCAGAATGATTCATAAGATGATCATTGGACAATAGTAAAGATATTCTTATGAGCTTTGGAAGAACTAAGAATATATCATGTATAAGTGACAAATAGTTAAAGGTAGTTCGTTGTAAAGTGTTACATTGATACTAGTTTTGTCACAAGATACAAATTAAATTTATCTCAATTTAGACTATGGGTGGCACAATATAATGGAAAGGATGTTCCATGATGGATTTGGATGAGTTCCAAAGTTGAGATATTGTGACAGATACTACAACAAAAGGCTAAGTATATAACTGCTATAGTAGCAGCAAAGGAGGGCATTTGTGTTGAGTAGTTTGTTATCAAACTAGGTGTGGTTCATAGCGGGATAATACTATGAAGATACATTGTATGACAATTGTATCTACATAATTTAATCCCAAGGAACTAAAGGTCTCACCAAAGGACCAAATTTATACAATGCCATCTCATTAGAGAATGAGTAATGCGTAGAGACGCAAGGACATGCAAATACACACGGACCTGGAAGTGTCAGATCCGAAGATTATGTTTACCACTAGCAATAGTGTCTATACAACTCCAGAAAGCCATAGGTGTTGAATGCACAAGTTTTTAACTAGATTATTGACTCTAGTGCAAGTGGGAGACTGTTGGAGATATGCCCAAGAGGCAATAATAAAGTGGTTATTATTATATCTTTATGTTTATGATAAATGTTTACATCCCATGCTATAATTGTATTATTAGGAAACACTAATACATGTGTGTTTTGTAAACATAAAAGAGTCCCTAGTAAGCCTCTTGTTGAACTAGCTTGTTGATTAATTGATGATCATGGTTTCCTGATCATGGACATTCGATGTGATTAATAACAAGGTTATATCATTAGGAGAATGATGTAATGGACACACACCCATAGTAAGCGTAGCATAAAGATCAAGTCATTAAGTTCGTATTGTTATAAGCTTTCAAATGCATAGTAACCTAATCCTTCGACCATGAGGTTATGTTAATCACCATCACCGGATGGATACTTTGATGACATCAAACACCGCTTCGTAACTGGGTGGTCATAAAGGTGTCATTGGGTATTCTGAAAGTATGTGTTGAAGCGCATGAACCAAGATTGGGATTTGTCCATCCATATGACGGATAGATATGCTCTGGGCCCTCTCGGTGGAATGTCATCTAGTTAGCTTGCAAGCATGTGACTAGGTCACAAGGGATGACATATCATGGAATGAGTAAAGAGTACTTATCAGTAACGAGGTAGAACTAGGTATGGAGATGCTAACGATCAAACCTCGGATAAGTATAGTATCGTGTGACAAAGGGAATTGGTTTCGTATGTAAATGGTTCAATCGATCACGAAGTCATCGTTGAGTATGTGGGAGCCATTATGGATCTCCAGGTCCCGCTGATGGTTATTGATAGGAGATGTGTCTCTATCATGTCTACATATTCACGAACAGTAGGGTGACACACTTAAGGTTCGAAGTTGTTTTAAGTAGATATGGAATGTGCGTTGGAGACCGAATGTTGTTTGGAGTCTCGGAATGGATCCGGGACATCACGAGGAGATCCGGAATGGTCCGGAGAATAAGATTCATATATAGGGGGTCATTTTCTGAGTTAGGAAATGTTCCGGAGTATTTGTATGAGGGTTCTAGAAGGTTTCGGAATGTTCTGGAAGGTTCTAGAGGATTTCTTGGAGTTTGCTTGAAAACCAAGAAAGGGTCAAAGGAAACCTAGTGGGGCAAGACACGGATTCGTGGGGGAGGAGGACTCCTCCCCCCTTCCCACCGCCGGCCATAGGAGGGGAGTCCTACTAGGACTCCCCCTCCCCAGGCGCGCCTCCCTCCTTTAAATAGAAGGGAGGGGGCACCCCTCCTAGCCCTCTCATACAACACCCAATCTCTGCCGCCTCTCTCCTCCACCTTTCTTCTGCACAGGCATAGGCGAAGCCCTGCAAAATTCTCTACTCCACCACCACCACCACGCCGTCATGCTGCTGGGATTCCGTGGAGAAGATCTACTACCTCCGCTGCTCGCTGGAACGGGGAGAGGAAGGTCTGCTTCGACTCCGCACGTGTGACCAACTGCGGAAGCGCTGCCGAAACGCGGCGCCGGAAGGATCGTCCACTTGACCGGGTGCGGAAGCGCTACCGGAACGCGACGCCGGAAGGATCGTCCACACGATCTTGAGATCGGCAAGTGATCGACTACATCAACCACGAGATCTAATCTCGTTAACGCTTTCGGATCTACGAGGGTTAGTTCCTTTCTATCTCGTTGCTCATGTCTAATAGATTAGATCTTGGCTTTTATCTAGATTAGATCTGGGTTTTGTTCGTTCTTGCGATAGAATTTTTTTGTTTTCCATGCTACGAACCCATCACCAGCCTCTCTCCTCTGGCGTATATCATCCCCACGAAACCCTAAGACTCGGGGAGCGACCACAGAAAGATTCCGCCGCCTCTGCGGGGCGGAAAACACCGAGAGAGAAAGATCTCTCCGGCAGATAGATTTCTACCAGGGGAATTCCTTCCCGGAGAGGGAAGATCGTCGCCATCAGCATCACCATCAAGCTGGGCTTCATCGGGATCATCATCATCATCACCATCAGCACCCTCATCACCATCTCCGTATTGCTGTAACAATTGGTTGAATCTTGCTATAGTTCATAGGGGAAACTTTCCCGGTGTTGATTACTCTTTGTAGTTGATGCTATTGAGTGAATCTTTGAATTATTGTTTATGTTCAGGTTGTTATACATCATTATTCCATCTCTGATCATGATCCATATGATGTATTGTGAGTAGTTCGTTTTGTTCTTGAGGACATGGGAGAAGTCTTGTTGTTAGTAGTGGAGTTGCGTTGAGAAAGATTCAATAGATTGTTATTTAAGTTGTGGTGTACTTCTTCTAGTGGTGTCATGGTGAACATCGACTACATGACACTTCACCTATAAGGGCCTAGGGGAATGCATTGTGTATTTGGCTACTGATCGTAGGGGTTGCCGGAGTGACAGAAACCTGAACCCTCGTTAGGAAACCATTGCACAAGGGACGTAAGGGTCTTAGAGTTTAAAGCTGTGGTTAGGTTTCTACCTTAATTACTTTCTTGTATTTACGGATGTTTGCAAGGGGTATAATCACAAGTATGTATTAGTCTTGGATGGGGCGCTACATTAGCACAGGTTCACCCACACAACACTTAGCAAGCTAAAGAAGATTAATCGACTATATGAAGCGAAAGCACTTGACAGTCTTCCCATGTGTCCTTGAGAACGTTTGGTCATCTATAGAAATACAGCCGGCTTGTCCTTTGCTGCATAAAGGATTGGGCCACTTGCTGCATTCATTCTTACTTTCTTTTATTTACTCGTATTTTGTTTACTTGCTTTATCGAAAACCCCTAAAAATCTGTTTGCTAAGTATTTGCAGAGAATTCCTGATCCATACCACTAGCCAGCACCTTCTGCTCCTCGTTGGGTTCAACACTCTTACTTATCGAAAATACTGCGATACACCCCCTATACTTGTGGGTCATCAGTACGCTCCGCCGGTGCCAGCGGAGACGAATGTGTGGCCAGCATGGTGTGGCCAGGTGATCGACCAGCCCGCGCCTCCTGATGTCTACGCACTTCTATTCTTCTAGACAGTTGTTGGGCCTCCAAGTGTAGAGGCTTGTAGAACAGCAGCAAGTTTTTCCTTAAGTGGATCACCAAGGTTTATCGAACTCAGGGAGGAAGTGGTCAAAGGTATTCCCTCTCAAGCAACCCTGCAATCAAGATACAAGAAGTCTCTTGTGTCCCCAACACACCTAATACACTTGTCAGGTGTATATGTGCACTAGTTCGGCGAAGAGAGAGTAAAATACAAGTGGTATGGATAATTATAAGTGGTAACGGTGCTAGAAAATAGCTTAATGGCGTGTGGTTGATGTGGGAAAACACTAAAGGAAAACTGAAATAAAGATGGAAGCAAGCAAACATGTAACATATCTAATTGCAAACGGTGTTTCAATGCTTAGAAACAAGGCCTAAGGATCATAGCTTCACTAGTGAACACTCTCATATAAATATATTCTTCTTTATGATACTACGTTGATCTACTCTCCGTTGGACACTCTAATCGTTGGTAGGGCTATAATAACACACCTCAAAGTTCATCTTTCCCATCTAGATAACCCCACACTATCACCTTGAGTACTAGATGGTTCAAACAAACACCACAATTTCATAAAGACATTCAACTCCAAATATAACTCATAACAAGTATTTGAAATCTCTAGCCTAAGTGCCACCATGGTGTGCACACTGTCAACTTCACACACATGGGGAGAGCAGAGATCTATTAAAGCACTTGAGTAGCAAGGTAGATATACTTGATTACAAAGCTCATGATCACAATATGATCATGCATAGAGAGAGAGATGAACACATAGCTACCGGTAGAACCCTTAGCCTCGAGAGAGAACTACTCCCTCCTCATCATGGGAATCAGCAACAACGATGGAGATGGTGGTGGAGATCGATGGAGATGGCTCCGGGGGCACTTCCCCGTCCCGGCAGGGTGCCGGAACAGAGACTTTCTGTCCCCTGAATCTCCCCTTAGGTGGCTGGAGGCTTGACGCTCTAGGGTTTTTGCATCGAGGGAGATATATAGGCGAAAGAGGCAAGGTCGGTGGCCGGCCAGGGGGCAAACACCATGCCCTGGCGCGGCCAGGGGGACCCGCGCCTAGGGGTGGTGTGGCCACCCTGTGGCCCCTCTCCCTCTCTCCTTCTGGCTCTGTGAGTCTTCCGGGAAAATAACGACTTTGGCTTTTGTCCGGTCCAATTCCGAGAATATTGATTTTCTGACTTTCCTGGAACCAAAAACAGCAGAAAACAGGCAACTGGCACTGTGGCATCTTGTTAATAGGTTAGTCTGAGAAAGTGTATAAAAATACTCCAAAGTGTGGACAAAACATAAGAAAGTAGATAAAAACCAAGCATGGAACATCAAAAATTATAGATACGTTAGCAACGTATCACCTCCCGCACCCCACCGGCGCCAGCTCCGGGCCTGCCACCAATGCAGCTCTGGACGCCACCTGAGTACATCGACCTTGGTCCGTAGATGGACGGGGTGGCGCTGTCGTTGGGGAGATCGGTAGCTAGGTATAGGGCCAGTTCAAATTTATTTTTATAAATATTTTGGATGTAAATTATATATATATATGAACAAACTTTGCCAGTTTTAGCGCGAAACTTGTCAGTTTGAAATTCGAGAAAAATACTCCATGGCCCTGAAGGGAATATGTCCTAAGAGGCAATAATAAAGTTGTTATTATACATATTCCAAGTATATGATAG
Source organism: Avena eriantha (assembly GCA_910589775.1). NCBI lineage: Eukaryota > Viridiplantae > Streptophyta > Magnoliopsida > Poales > Poaceae > Avena > Avena eriantha. Next base: position 526,989,292 of record OU342745.1, read on the forward strand.
ATGTTTATTTTCCATGCTATAATTGTATTAATTTGGAAACGTTAATACATTTGTGTTTAATAAGCAAAAGGAAAGTTCCTAGTTATGCCTCTCTTATAAACTAGCTCTTTGATTAACAAGATGATCAAGGTTTCCTAATCATGGACATTGGATGTTGTTAATAACGAGGTCACGACATTAGTGGAATAATGTGATGAACATTCATCTGAAGTATACCATTACAATCAAAGTAATTGTGTTTATATTGCTATAACATCTAACAAAGTAATCCTAGTCCTTAGACCATGAGATCATGTTAATCACTAACACTAGAAGAGTATCTTGATAACATCAAATGTCACACTATGAAAGGGTGATTATAAAGGAGGGTTCAGTGCTACGAAAGTGTTATGTAGAAGCTCATGGATCAAGAGTGGGATTTATCCGTCCCGATGACGGATATATATACTCTGGGCCCTCTCGATGATATCACATTGGTTAGCTTACAAGCAAGTGATAAAATCACTAGAATGTTATATCATGGGAATGAGAAAAGAGTACATGTCGGTAACAAGATCAAACTAGGTATGGAGATACCGATGATCGAATCTCGGACATGTAATATATCGCGAGACAAAGGGATTTAGTTACTAATGTTAAAGGTTCTCACGATCACAGAATTCCTCGTAGAATGTGTAGGAGTCAGTATGGATCTGCAGGTCCCACTTCTGATTATTAATCTGAGAGGGATCTCGATCATGTCTGCATTATTCACGAACCGTAGGGTGACACACTTAAGGGACACCAACACTATTTGGAGCAAATGTGTTTCAGACGAATGAATTGCAAAGCGCTGGAATTATCTCAATAGACACCGAAACCGTTTCAGGTAAAATTGCTAAAATTAGTTCTGCATGTAATATTGAAATGCTGCAGGGGGTTTTATGTGAGTGTTTGTTAATTAAAGTAATTAACAAAATTATGAATAAATTTAATAAAAGAGTTTTATTAAATGAGAGAGCATTAAATTTGGAGAAATTTAATGCATTTGAAGTAAAGACTTTAAAGTGGAACGTTAAGGGACAGTTTTATGTGGAGGGGGCTACCACCACATGAATGGGGGAGATGAGGGGTCACCCCCCATGGGGCACTAGCCATGGGGAGGGGTACCCCCTCCTCCTATGAAAGGCCACCCCTCTCACCCTTCTTCCTCGCACCTCCTCGTGAAGGATCTCTCTCCCCCTCTAGAATTATTCACCCATGGTCTCGGATTAGCGAGATACATGTTCCCGGTGGCATTTCATCTGGATTAGTTGAACTCGATCTATCATAAACTTAGTCTAAATAAACTTTACAAATTCGGTTGTAGATGGCACCACCTGCTTTTAATTTCAATGTGTTCATGGAGAAAGAGAAACTTGCTGCGAATGGTAGCAACTTCACCAACTGGGCTATGAATTTGAGGATTCTCCTTTTTGCTGCACAAAAGCAATATGTGCTAGAAGCGCCGCTAGGCCCCCCACTAGCTCCTGATGCCCCTGGCGAGGAAAAGAATATCTATGTGACTCTTCAGGAGGACCACAACTTAGTTCATTGCGGTATACTATATGGGCTAGAGCTAGAACTTCGAAAGCATTTTGAAAATGGCAATGCCTTTGATACCATGGGTGAACTAAAAATGATTTTCGATACCCATGCTGCTGTAGAGAGTTATAATGCTTCAGAAAAGTTCTTTAGCTGCATGATGGAAGAGAATAGCTCCATAAGTGAGCACGTACTCAAAATGTCTCGGTACGCCGATAAGCTTGTGTCCTTGGGAATAATGATTCCCCTTGATTTAGGCATACATCGTGTTCTCCAATCTCTGCCACCTAGCTACAGGAGCTTCATGATGAACTATAACATGCAGGGCATGAAGAAGACTCTCCCCGAGCTTCTATCAATGCTTAAGATTGCCAAAGTGGAGATTAGAAAAGAACATCAAGTGTTGTTGGTCAATAGGACCACCGGTTTCAAGAAAGACGAGAAGGGTAAACGGAAGGGAAAGAAGGATGACAAATCTATTGCTGTGCCTAAAAAGAAATCCCGGGCTGGCCCTAAGTCTGATACCGAGTGCTACTATTGTAAGGGGACTAGCCATTGGAAGCGCAACTGCCCTAGTTTTTGGCGGACAAGAAAGCCGACAAGGCAAAAAAAGGTATATATGATATACATGTTATTGATGTGTACTTGACTAGTACTCACAGTAGCACCTGGGTATTTGATACCGGATCGGTTGCTAACATATGTAACTCGAATCAGGGGCTACGGAACAAGGGACCGCTAGCAAGGGGTGAGGTCAAGATGCGTGTCGGCAATGGATCAAGAGTTGATGTGATCGCCGTCGGAACGCTGCCTCTCCACCTACCGTCGACATTAGTTATAAACCTAAATAATTGTTATTTGGTGCCTGGAGTGAGCATGGACATTATATCTGGATCTTGTTTGATGCGATGTGGTTATTCTTTTAAATCCGAAAACAATGGTTGTTCGATTTATATGGATAATGTCTTTTATGGTCATGCACCCGTGATGAATGGTTTATTTCTGTTGAATCTCGATAGTACTCATACGTACATCCATAATGTTGATGCTAAAATAATTAAACTTAATAATGATATATCTGCATATATGTGGCACTGTGTTAAACGCATAAAGAAACTCCATTCTGATAGACTTTTGGAATCATTTGATACATGTGAGCCATGCCTTATGGGCAAGATGACTAGAATGCCGTTTTGCAGTTCAATGGAACGGGCGGCAGATTTATTGGAAATCATACATACTGATGTATGCGGTCCAATGAGTGTGTCGGCGCAAGGTGGATATCGTTATTTTGTTACTTTCATGGATGATTTGAGTAGATACAAGTATATCTATTTGATGAAACATAAGTCTGAAACCATTGAAAAGTTCAACGAATTTCAGAATGAAGTGCAAAATCATAGTAATAGAAAGACCAAATTTCTGCGGTCTGACCGTGGAGGTGAGTATCTAAGTTACAAGTTTAGCACACACATGAAAGAGTGTGGAATAGTTTTACAACTCACGCCTGCCAGAACATCACAATGTAATGGTGTATCGAAACGTCGTAATCGTACTCTATTAGATATGGTTTGATCTATGATGTCTCTGAGTGACTTGCCACTGTCATTTTGGGGTTATGCACTGGAAACCGCTGCATTCACTTTAAATCGGGCACCGTCTAAATCCGTTGAAATGACAGCGTATGAATTATTGTTTGGAAACAAACCTAAGCTGTCATTCTTAAAGTTTGGGGATGCGATGTTTATGTGAAGAAACTTCAACCGAATAAACTCGAACCCAAAGCGGAAAAATGCGTCTTCATAGGATACCCCAAAGAAACAATTGGGTGTTCCTTCTATCACAGATCTGAGGGCAAGGTTTTCGTTGCCAAGAATGGATCCTTTCTAGAGAAAGAGTTTCTCGCGAAAGGTGTGAGTAGCGAAAGGTAGAACTCAAAGAGGTTATTGAACCTTCTCTTCATGAAATGGCGAGTGGCGCAACACCGGAAGTTGTTCCGGAATTGACTTCACCAAATGAAGAAGGAACTAATGATAATGATCATGAAACTCCGAAAGAGGACACTACTGAACCTCGCAGGTCAAGCAGGACACGTGCAACTCCTGAACTGTACAGGAATCCTGCTGTAAATTTCATGGTTGATGAAATAGATGACCCTGTGATGTATGAAGAAGCGACGATGAGCCTGGATTCCAACAAATGGCTAGAAGCCATGAAATCTGAGATGGAATCCATGTACGAAAACCAGGTTTGGACCTTGGTGGACTTACCTCAAGACTGAAAGACCATTGAGAATAAATAGATTTCCAAAAGAAAAACTAATGCTGATGGTAATGTAACCGTCTATAAAGCTCGACTTGTTGCAAAATGGTTTCCACAAATTAAGGGAGTTGACTACGATGAGACATTCTCTCCCGTAGCGATGGTAAAATCAGTTAGGATTATGTTATCAATTGCTACATATTTTGATTATGAAATATGGCAGATGGATGTCAAAACTGCGTTCCTCAATGGTAACATTGAAGAAGAGTTGTATATGATACAACCAAAGGGTTTTGTCGATCCTAATGATGCTAACAAGGTGTGCAAGATTCAACGATCCATCTATGGACTGAAGCAAGCATCACGGAGTTGGAATCTCCGCTTTGATGAGGTGATCAAAGAGTTTGGTTTGTCGAAACTTATGGAGAGGCTTGTATTTACAAGAAAGTTAGTGGGATCAATGTGGCATTTCTTATATTATATGTGGATGACATATTATTGATTAGAAATGATATAGATCTTTTAAATAGTGTTAAAAGTTATCTAAATAGCAAATTTTCGATGAAGGATCTTGGTGAAGCATCATATATATTAGCCATTAAGGTCTATAGAAATATATCAAGACGCCTAATTGGGCTATCACAAAGTACATACCTAGATAAGATTTTCAAGAAGTTTAAAATGGACAGAAGTAAGAAGGGGTTCTTACCTATGTTGCAAGGCAAGACATTGAGTAAGACTCAAAGTCCAGCTACGGCGGAAGAAAGAGAGATAATGGATAAGATCCCATATGCTTCAGCCATAGGCTCTATAATGTACGCCATGCTATGTACAAGACCGGATGTGGTGCATACTATTAGTTTGACTAGTAGGTACCAATCTGATCCAGGTTTGGAACACTAGATAGCGGTCAAGAATATCCTTAAGTACTTGAGAAGAACTAAGGAAATGTTTCTTGTATACGGAGGTGAAGAAGAGCTAATTGTTATGTCGATGCTAGCTTTGAAACTGATCCGGATGACTCTAAGTCTCAATTCGGATACGTATTTCTCATGAACGGAGCAGCAGTTAGTTGGAGGAGCTCCAAACAACCTATGGTAACAAGGTCAACAACGAAGGCGAAATATATTGCTGCTTCAGAAGCAGCACAAGAAGCGGTTTGGATGAAGGAGTTCATTACCAAACTGGGTGTGGTTCATAGTGCGTTGGATCTAATGGTGATCTATTGTGACAACAATGGAGCCATAGCCAACGCAAAGGAACCAGAGTCTCACAAGAATTACAAACATATTAAGCGCCGGTTTCACTCCATCCGTGAGCATGTCAAGGATGGAGATATAAAGATTTGTAAAGTACATACGGATCTCAATGTAGTAGATCCGTTGACTAAAACTCTCCCTAGAGCAAAACATGATCAACACCAGAACTCCATGGGTGTTAGATTTATCACCATGTAACTAAATTATTGTCTCTAGTGCAAGTAGGAGACTGAAGGGAATATGTCCTGAGAGGCAATAATAAAGTTGTTATTATACATATTCCAAGTATATGATAGTTGTTTATTTTGCATGCTATAATTGTATTAATTTGGAAACGTTAATACATGTGTGTTTAATAAACAAAAGGAAAGTTCCTAGTTATGCCTCTCTTATAAACTAGCTCGTTGATTAACAAGATGATCAAGGTTTCCTGATCATGGACATTGGACGTTGTTAATAACCAGGTCACAACATTAGTGGAATGATGTGAAGAAAATTCATCCGAAGTATAGCATTATGATCAAAGTCATTGTGTTTATATTGCTATAACATCTAACAAAGTAATCATAGTCCTTAGACCATGAGATCATGTTAATCACTAACACTGGAAGAGTATCTTGATAACATCAAACGTCACACCGTGAAAGGGTGATTATAAAGGTGGGTTTAGTGCTACGAAAGTGTTATGTAGAAGCTCATGGATCAAGAGTGGTATTTGTCCATCCCGATGATGGATAGATATACTCTGGGCCCTCTCGGTGATATCACATTGGTTAGCTTGCAAGCAAGTGATAAGATCACTAGATGTTATACACGAGAACGAGAAAAGAGTACATGTCGGTAACGAGATGAAACTAGGTATGGAGATACCGATAATCGAATCTCGGACATGTAATATATCGCGAGACAAAGGGATTTATTTACTAATGTTAAAGGTTCTCATGTTCATAGAAGTCATCGTAGAATGTGTAGGAGTCAGTATGGATCTCTAGGTCCCGCTTCTGATTATTGATCTGAGAGGGGTCTCGATCATGTCTGCATTATTCACGAACCGTAGGGTGACACACTTAAGGGACACCAACACCATTTGGAGCAAATGTATTTCAGACGAATGAATTGCAAAGCCCTGGAATTATTTCAATAGACACCAAAACTGTTTCGGGTGAAATTGCTGAAATTGGTTCTGCATGTAATATTGAAATGTTGCAGGGGGTTTTATGTGAGTGTTTTTTAATTAAATTAATTAAAAAAATTATGAATAAATTTAATAAAAGAGTTTTATTAAATGAGAGAGCACTAAATTTGGAGAAATTTAATGTATTTAAAGTAAAGACTTTAAAGAGGAATGTTAAGGGACACTTTTATGTGGAGGGGGTTACCACCACATGAATGGGGGAGGTGAGGGGTCACCCCCATGGGGCACCGGCCATGGGGAGGGGTACCCCCTCCTCCTATAAAAGGCCAGCCCGCTCACCCTTCTTCCTCACACCTCCTCGTGAAGGATCTCTCTCCCCCTCAAGAATTATTCCCCCATGGTCTCGAATTAGCGAGATACATGTTTTGGTGGCATTTCGTTTGGAAGGAGTTTCTGCTTACGCTGCATCACTGGAGCGAGGAGGTGGAGGTTGTTCGGTGGCCTGAACGTGTGTGCGAGTGCGGATGCGCTGCTGGTTTGTGGCGCTAGGACTTCCACACGATCTTGAGATCGGCAAGCGTATGACTACATCATCCACGAGTTCCTACTCGTTAACAAAACTTTGTTGTCTTTGAGGGTAAGTTCTCCATGGATGTATATCCACCTGTTGCTTGTATGTTGTAGATAGATCTTGGTGTATAGTTCTCATCGTAGGAAGATTTTGTTTTCTATGCTGCGAACCCTTCAGGCCCAGTTGGCCAGGCGTGGCTCGCCGGACATGCCGGATCGCACCCAAAAGCGACAGTGGTCCGACCCAAACAGATAGAAACAGACCGTTTCGCTCACCGTTTCGTCCGGGTCGACCCAAACATTCCGAACGCGCCCGAACCGATCCGCGCGGACTGGCGGCAGCTGCGCCCCGGCCCAGCAGGACGACCCATATGGACCGACTCGTGTAGACCGATCCATCCATGCACCAAATTTGGGACACGGTTGCGCCGGCCTAGACAAAGCACTTGTCCTTCCGCGTCCTCCCTTCACCTTGGCGGTCCCTACCGCCAATGGCACACAAACCACTCCACTTCTCCCTCCAAAAACCCTCTCCCACATTTCCACTGGCGGGAGCGGGAGCGGAGGCGATGGATCCCGCCGCCACGGTCGATGCTGCGCTGTCTGGCGGTCCCGTCACCAAGAAGCGTGGTCGGCCAAAGAAGCCGGACAAGAATATGACGTCGGAGGAGTGGAAGGTTGAGTCGGAGATGCGCGTTGGCCGGCTAGGAGCCTCGAAATCTTGGGTCATCGCTGCCAAGCGCGACGTGGAGCGCCGGAAGGAGAACGAGCGCGTCCTGGCCGCACAAGCCATGGCCAACGCCGACGAGATGGCAGCGAATGCCGCCAAGCAGGCCATCATCCTCATGAAGCAGTAGGTGTTGTCTGTCGCTTTTGGTGGCGATGTCGTTGTTCTCGGCCTGGCCATGTCTGGCGCGTCCTCTACCAGCCCGGTCACCTCCACGCCGAACGGCCGGCAACAGTTCCGCCCAGGATGCCAGGCCCGCACACACCGTCTGTTGGCAGCCATGTGAGGAACATGACCATGCTCTCCCGGTTCGTATGTCCTTGCATGACATCGTCAGAGATGGAAGAGCTCGCCATCGACCTCAACCGCTCCCCCTTGGCCGCAAACATAACCCTGCAGGCATCAAATAAGCGGCAGACCATCTCCACCGTGTGCATGCCAGCGTTAGTCAACCTGTTTGACGGAATGACCGACCAACATCCATTCGCCAACGCCGAGGTATGGTCGCGACGTTTCTTGGCCATTGATAGTAGCCTGCGCCCGCCGCTTTATCATGGCCAATTTGTGTGTAGGATTTCATGACCAAGGATGACAAGGAGGTCATTTACGACATGATCAATGAGGGTGGCAACGACTATGGCGAGGACGAAGAGGCCCAACAAGAGACTCAACAAGATGCCTACAATATTGAGGATGAGGCATTGTTTGTAAATGATGACACTCCCATGGGCGAGGGGGTCACGGTCGCGGCGTTGGCCTCTACACTTGCGGCGTCACTTGTCGACGGCAAGAAGTTTAGCCAACGAATCGTGAGCTACAACACCAACAAAGACAAGATCCTATGACAGGCTTGGATGGAGATTTCACAAGATGCACTATGCAGCACCGAGCAAAAAGGCTTTTCCTATTGGAAATGGGTGGGCAAGTTCTTCCATGAGCATAGGAAGTTCGGGAATAACGCATTCTTTAGCGATCGAAATGATCTCTCACTCTACAAGCGATGGGACACCATCCATGCCGAGTGTAGCAAGTTCCAAGGCTCGTACAAGATGGTGATGAAAAAGCCAATAAGCAGCATGTTGCTGGGTGACATGGTAAAACCTCTTCCTCTCTTTGTCGATGTGTTGCATATGCATTGAGCCTTTGTTGGCACCGATATGTGTAAATCATGAAAGCAATGGAGCACTACAATGGAGCCTTTTTTGGGAGGAACTTGCCACTTTTTGGACATATAGTATGATATTTCCCCTTTTGCACCCATGGAGAGTCTGGCCCGCTGGAAATGCTCGATTTGAGCGTTATCCATGAGCCTGGCAATGGGCTGCTTTATGGCTCACGTTGGCGCAGTCCAACCTATGATGCAGGCATCCAAGCGACAATTTTCGTCACGCGCAGGCTAGACCAGACCTCCTGCGGGCTACGAAATGCGTCCATAATCAATATGGCCTAACATGCCTAACTCATCACCACAAGTTCATGCCAAGTGCAACTCTAGCAGCAGTGCTATAACTCGGTCCGCTAAAATGGCGATGGAAGCGATAACTGAATATAGCGCGCGGCATGTGCTTTTCCTCCACTAGAAGCGCTAAAAATCCATGCGCAAAAACTAGCCAAGATCTCAACCCTAGCAAGCGCACTAAATATCAGCACACGTACACCATCACAAACAGGTCTCACATCAACAAGATCAAACAAACCCAAATAATTCAACAACAAATTTTCTATTATTATTACAACTAAAGCAAATAGTACATGAGTAATACAACAAATTATTCACCAACAAATACAACAATTTTTTCATCAACATACAACAAAATGTTTTCCAACAATTCAACAAACATATAAATTAAGTGGCCACTATTGTTTTCCAAACGATTTCCAATGCTCCTCCATGAGATCTTTTTGAAACTCATCATGCACCTCGTTGGACTAAATGGCATGATACGAGGCAATGAAACGTGTCACCCTATGTTCTCTCCTATGCACTTGCGCGAAACTCCTATCAAGTTAAAAAAGGAGTAATCCACATCTTTGCCACGATCGTCCTCTATGATCATATTACGCATGATGACATAAGCGGTCATGATGTATCAAAGGTAATCTTGGTTCCAAAATCTAGCCGGTCCTCTCACAATCGCAAATTAGGGTTGAAAAATCCCAAATGCTCTCTCCACATCTTCCCTATTGACCGTTTGTGCATTGTGAAAATATGTTTGCTTCTTACCTTTGGATTTATGAACCGACTTCACAAATGTTTGTCAACTTGGGTAGATGCTATCGGCAAGATAGTAGCCATGATTTTACTTGTGGTGTTTTGCTTCAAACTCTACTTATGGCCCTTCACGCAATGCAACCTTTGACATAAGTGGTGACCTTTGAAAAACATTAATGTCATTGCACGACCCGGACATTCCAAAAAATGCATGCCAAATCCAAGTCTCGTAATCTGCAACGGCTTCAAGGATGAGAGTGGAATACTTCTTGTGTCCTTTGAATTGTCCATGCCATATCGTAGGACAATTCTTCTAACTCCAGTGCATACAATCAATATAGCCAAGCATGCCTGAAACCCCCGAGCCTTGTTCTACTCCAAAAGCCTAGTCGTGTCTTTAGGATTGGGGGCTCTCAAGTACCTGGTGTCACTTTTCTTCTCTCCTCTCTAGAGCCCCTTTGAGAGTTGAATCCCGACCACCTCTGCCGCCCCTCTCCTACCTCCTCTCTGGTAGCCATGGCGGCCGGCATGGAGACAGAGTTGGTGGTTGGCCCCTTCGCTCCCTAGTAGTAGTAGTTTTAGATATCTCTTTTCTTGTGATTTGTCCCCTTGTGGCGACTGAGGGTCGGATAGTGGATCCCGGTGGCCGGATCCACTGCGCCTCGTTCCTCATCTGCTCTGATGCGCCCCGCCTGTGGCAAGCGGTGGCCCAGAAGAGCTGGCTGAGGACGTGCATCCCTCTAAATAAGGCGCGCATCGGGTGCTTCGAGCTGGAGACGCTGGATCTCCTCTGGCTCGATGTGGTCGTTCCTCTCTCGGCGGTGGTGCTCTCAAGGAGAGAGCGGAAGACTGCGGTGGAGAAGACCATCACTCGCCCCTGCAATAAGATCCACCCAGTTCACTGCCATCTTCATCCTCTCTGCTCATCTTCCCAGGTCCGTGGCAGGTTCCTGAGCTTCGATGGTGAGCCGCTTCAACTGACGCGATGTCGGTGTGCCTCTGCCACTTTGGCTTCTCTTCTTGCTATGATTCCTCTCTTCTTCTTGATCTCCATGGTGGGGATGAGGGAAAGTGGTATTGGAGCAGAGTTTTTGTCGGATTGGTTCAGGAGATCAAGAGCCTCTTCTTCCTGGAGCATCTTCTCGTTGTCCAAAAGGACGCGAATCTTCATGGCCAGGATGGCCTTCTCCAAGTCGGTGAGCTCCGGCTCATCCACAACCTCCATTGGGAGGCCCTGCTCGAGGTTGGACGTTGAGGGCTTCGCTGAGCCGGTGACAAGTGGTCTCGTCCCCGTCGCCGTTCTTGGTTGCAACGCTCGCCTCGCTCTGCTCCACCGTGGGGAAGAGATAAGACTAGGTTATAATTGCAATCTTTCAGCAAGGTCCTATCTACAAATGTCAGGGACCCATGCTTTATTTTCTGTTTTTATGGGGTTCCTTGTAATATCATTGTACACCCACTGTTGCAATTAATATAGTTCTGGGGTGCTCTGTTGCTTCAAAAAAAAGTACCTGGTGCCAAACACGTGCATAATTGCAATGGCAAAGTGCTTGACACACTCGATGGCTTGACTCTCACCCATAGTGGTACCGACGCGAGGCGGTCTGGAGAAGCGGCGCGCGGATTTTTTTTTAAGTGCGCGCAACAATAGCGCGTGTGTCGGAGGACGCACAACGCGGCATGAGGACGCACAACGCGGCACATGCTGTAAATCAGCGGTTATTTTAGGTTAGGGCGACCGCTGGAGTTGCTCTAACCAAACATTATTTTAGGTTAGGGCGACCGCTGTTGCTCTAACCAAACATGAGTCTCGCAAATGAGAAAAAACAAACCCAACCAAACATGCTGCAACTGTTCCCACCTATGCATCTACTTGCCTAGCGAGGCTTGCATAGCTATGTATTCTTTTTCCCCCTTTGATAGAGGTGTCCATGAGGCTTGAACACCTACGCGGTACTCTCTTCGCGTGCATACTTGATGTGTACAGTACACAGGACGGGTCGCATGTCAAGCAGTGCTATGCGTAGGTCGCTACTGGCACTACCACCTTTGGCGCCAGTACCTAGCTAGAGTACTGGTTGAGGACGGTAGCGGTACAAGGCAGCAGGAGCACATCTCGAGCAGGTCTGATGTTTCACATGTCCTTTCGGAACGAATAAGGTGGCTCCACGCAGCGCCAATTATCTCGAAATGGACCGGAATTGACGGCCCGGCGTCGTGTCAGCTACTACCGCGTGTGCCCACATGGGCAACGCAAATATCAGAGCGCGCACCGTGCAATGTCTGTGGAACCCCAAGGACAGTTGTCCACAAATATCCACTGGAAAAGGAGTTGGAGAAAATATATACAGCGGTAATTCTGAAGAAGGGAGCCCTGGGTCACCAATGCAGATGCAGTCATGCAGGACAATCAGTTGGAGTTGTTCAAGCCTCCATGGACCTTCAGAAGAAAACCCCTGGAGATTTGCTAATCTCGCCGTCTCCACTCCCCACTCTCCACAAACGATGTACGGCAAGAGAAACGGTGAACACAAAACAGCAACACCTCAGCATATGGAATTTGCGAGAGAAAACTGTAAAATGAGCGAGCAAAGCAGGCATGCCAGTTAAGACATGGATAGGGAGATCGAGGCGCCACTGTGACGACTGACGAGTGAGCACTGAACAGTAGGCTGCTGGGTGCAGAGCAACAAGCAAGGCAAGTTAGCGAGCAGCAGCATCTACTTACCGATGCCGACAACGTCCAAGTCAACCAAACATGAAAGAGTAAAATCTACCCACTGTTTAAACTTGGAATTCATTTTCAATATGGTCATCAACCTTAAAAGTACGAGATTTACAGTCATTAAATACGGCGGTTGTCTTATTATGGTCACTAGGCCTCTCTACAACGATGCATCCCTCCATGCGGGCGGTGTTGATGGGTCCAAACAGTATTTTTCTTTTTGCAAAAAAGGTCTTCCCTAAATTAAACCCAAGCCTAGAGACTAACAGGTAGGCCCCCCCTAGTGTCCCATACCCCTTCTTCCTTCTCTGTCCACCCACTCGACTCCACCTTCTTCCTCGCCTTCCCAGAACCTCCTTTCAGTGCCACCGGTGAGCTCCTTGCATCTGGAGCTTGCTGGCACTCTCTCCCTAGCAGGTAGGGTCGCGGGCGGGCGCCTCCTTAGAGAGCAGCTGAACATATGAGGACATCGGGGCAGACACCGAGAGGTTAGGACCAGGAGGCCGTCAGACGATGCAGATGGGTGAGGAGAGCAGGTGCGCTCGAGGACGAGCACAAGGTCGACGAGGGGAACCTGCAGGGGCACGGTCGTAGACGAGACGAAGGTCGACGGCGCCGTTCTATAGAGGTAGGAGAGGCCCCCGGGATGGCGGTGGAGCAAGACGAGGGCGATGCGATACTATCGGGGCCGAGGAAGATCAGAGCTCGGGCAAAGGCGTGGTGCAGTCATAGTTGCAAAGGCTAGAGGGGAGCTGGTGCGTGGACGATGAGAATCTGGCCGAAGACGCATGCAACAAGGATGCGGTGACCTAGCGCACCACTTCATGTTATAGTGCAAGCAAGTCATTGACATAATATTTACGAAATCCTCATTCGCAAATATCACATCCCTCAAACTGGTACAACACGAACATTGCGGATCCGCAAATTTTACATGTCCATTATTATCAATCATAAATATAAAATGATGTCCATTATTATCAATCATAAATATAAAATGTTTCGGAATCTTCGTTGGTCCAATAAGGATTCATGAGCAAATGGAAATTCAAACTAGGAAACTTTAATATAAATTAGACTCCTCTTCGCGCCCCTGGGACGCGGAGGTAAGAGAGAACGTTGATTACCGTAGGAGCTAATTAGGTCGTCTATAACAAAATTGGAAAATGTACTGTTGTGTTATATGATAAACTCACGCGCAAAAGAGTAAGTTACCGAACGGTGGTCACACCAAGACGATGCGAAGATCGTACGCAGGGTAAGCAGAGAGAAAAATGTTAGAAAATGACAAACACTGGAAGACAATACATTCATTATCAAATATGGATGAGAAAAGACGTGTTAGACGATAAACTTGCGTTCACTCTCGATTGCGAACATAATTACAACAGTACATCTAAATAAAGAGAGGGAAACTCGTATCTGAATGAGCACACGAACACGTGTTAGAAGAAAAAAACGCAGAAGAGTAAGTTACGAACGACGGTCACACCAAGACGATGCGAAGAACCAAGACAATGAGAAGTTCGTGCGCAGGATAAGCAGAGAGATAAACGTAAAAATAAATAAATATAGGAAGACAATACATTCGTTATTATATATGGATGAGAAACAAAAACGTGTTCGACAATAAACTTGCACTTACTCTCTATAGCCAACAGAAAAGTTACAATAGTACACTGACATAAAGAAAGACAAAGAAACTCGTATCTGGACGAGCATACAAAAACGTGTCAGAAAAGAACACATTTCTTCTTGATAGCCAACAGAAGGTTACTGTTACGGACCGAAACAAAGAAGCAAAATACAACGACATCTACTAAGAAATAAGAAACTAACGCCTACATCTAAAGTCTATATTCTAAATATGCGTATCCTGGAGAGGGCAGATACATCTACAAAAGCCTCCGACGATGTCGCGCGAAAGCCCCGGCGCCATCACCGGCAATGGCAAAGCCTCGCGTAGAAAAGCATCGGACGTCATAAAAGTTTCTTCATAACTCTCTTCGTCGCGGCAAATACGCGACGAGGAGAGTAAGAAAGATTCGACCATGCCTCCCGGGGCATCGTATTTTGTCTTCGAGAGTGTATCGTCTTCTGTCATTGCAAAGAAGTGGCATACAAACGACACCGCTGCAAAGAACCAGCGAGAGTACATGCCATCGGCGTGAACCCGTAGGTCTTCGAGAGTGCTTCGTCATCTGTCATCGCAAAGAAGTGGTGTACAAACGATGCCGCGGCAACGAATCAGTAAGAGTATTTGCTGTCGGGGTGAACCCGTAGACACGCGTCTAGCCTAATACTAGAGATGTCGCAGTTCACACGCAACTGAGGTGTAGTGTGTTCCTATCGCTACATGATACATACAAAGGAATGAACCTACGCTTCCACTGCCCGTCGTACTACAGAGCACCAAGCCACCACACCGAAAGCGTCGGATAAGGCAAAGCCGTCGTTCGGGGTGGCCGACAGTGTCTCTTCCAGCACGACATGCAGAGAACGTACGCCAAACCATTTGATTACCCCCAAGTGCAGGGGGTCACTATAGTACCTCTCAATATGAATGTGGGGTATCGATCCGCAGGAGCAAGAAGGAAAATCTATCTATTCTCTAGAACTAAAGTGCCACAAGTTTTAGTTGGTTATGCACTAAACAAGTTTTAAGGAATAAGATGGTTGTTTTAATGGTTGGAATTAAAAAAAACAAGAATATAAAAGTTTCCCAATCCTCTTCATTGCAAGATGACAAGACAAGGGTTTTCTTTTATAGAAACAATGGACATGGGTTCATGGGCTCACTTAATCCTCTCTTCTCCATCTATGGTGATTATCATGTTATGGATAATAAAGGTACACACAATTACAATATTTTAATGGTACTTTTATGGAGGCTACATGTTGTAAAACACATAGGTGAAAGAAGTACTCCTTTGTTTTGCTAGGTCACCCTTGCAATAAGGCTAGCATTTGGTTTGTGTCACGCCACACATCATACTTCCCCCTTTTTACCCCTAGATAAAGGATGTTAGGCTGCATTGTTGTCACTCAATAGATATACTATTGTCACTCGGCCACCCATTATCTACATACGTCATACTTTTTAATGGAAACCATTCTAAACACTAGTGCAATGATTCATATGTTGCGATATGTTGTTAGTATTATCACATCTCTCTCATCTACCCCACATGGTGGTGTCAATCACCTCATGATATGGATAAACAAGCCATTATGTATATATCTAAACCATTAAATGCATCATAGAATATTCTCAAAGTATGACAAACCATACAAGATCTAACACAACGGTAAATTAATAACAAGTACTATCTCATAACACAATATCCACCATAGGAATTACATAGATAGATCTATACTCATGCAAGGCACATCATATGGACTTCAACAATGATCATACATGGAGAGATTAGATCAAGTTACCACCATAAACCCAAACTCCAGGGAGTGGACTACTCCCCTCTTATCATGGAGAGTGATTAGGAGGCATTGGTGAAGGAGGAGACGGGGCCAGAGGTGACTCTGGCAGTGGTTCCCCCTCCAATCTTCCTCTGGTGGTGGCCAACAGACTCTCTGTTCTTGGTGTTTTCTATCTCCACCTCTGTGCCTCTCGAGAAAGGCCGCCAGGGGGTATATATAGATGGTTTTAGGTCAAAACAGAGAGAATGGCAGTGGAATCGACGACATCGGAGTTTTGACGACTCAGATAGTATAGGTGGCGCACCCTCTAGTAAATGGACTCCCATTTTCAGCTCGTTGGGCCCCTTGGGCTCTACTTTATTTCGTTCAATTTGTATGGAAATTATCTAACAGCTCCAGTTGACCTAGCTCCGTTTCGATTTTCCGTTGCTCCTAGAAAGGCAAAAATACTAACAGAAGGTTTTTCTGCCAGAAAAAGTTAGAACCGTAAAAGAGGGGATCATTTAAAAAATCCCGCAAATCAATGCAAAACAAGGATCTAACGTTATATATGATGCAAATATGTAGGTAAACATGTTAACAAACTACAAAGTTGATGTATGCATTTTACATGCATCAACAACTAATGTGATGCAAGAAACCACGAAGACGTAGTGGTCTTTTGTAGGCTAAGCGATGGTTCTGGCCAAGGATCCACGCACCCATGACCCACAAAACTGCCTCATTGCTCAAACATGCGTCCGGATAGAGTATATGCTACCAACAGTGCTATGATTCGCGAGAATCTACCGACGCCTAAGGTCTACACTGACAGCTCATCCCTTTGCTGTGAGAATACGTGTCCACCCATGCTTTCCGATGCCACCCCCTATTCCATCTCGACTCTCCGCCGCGAGAACCTGTGTGCGGCTAAAGTGTAGGATGTTGCGTCAGCTCTGATCAGGCCCCATGCCAATTAGAAACAGCGGTCAGCTTGGGCTCACAACGCCATGTTGGCTCTCGACGGGCCTCGCTTCCACGAGAATCGGCGGCCGGCTTGGGCTTACGACACCATGTCGGCTCTCCGTGGGACCCATGCTCGCGAGAGTCCGCAGCTGGCATGGGCTCACAGCGCCACGCAGGCTTTCAGCGGCCCCCCACCTGGCGGGTAAAGAGACATGTCACGCCGGAAACGCCTCTCATAGAGTGCGGTACTACATGCGGACGTTGATGGCGGGCCCATGGCACGCGTGCGGCCCACCGGCCAGCAAAGCGGGGTACGACGATGCACATGCCACCCCTCCGTGATCTGGAATCTTATGCCTTACCACGCAGCAGGTCCCACCTCACGGGATAGCAGGGCTCCGATGCAACATCGCCTCGTGTCCTTTCCGGCGTCCATCCCCGGCTAAACGAATCGGTACAGTGTTGTGGCGCCCCGCAAAACCACTACTAGGAAATCGCGTTGTTTTTGTGCATTGCAACGTCATGACCGCATGCTCATGTCATCATGCCACCTTGCATTTGAGCATCGTCATGTCAACTTGCATTTGTTTGCATACAACTATTTTCGAAAAGTCTGTCTTGTTTTCTAAACACCCCATTGTTATTTTAAATTCAAAACCCGGGTCTCCGGAATATTTTGTTTTCTCTACCAACGGTTTGCAAAAGCCTCGTTTTTAATAAATAAAATATTTAAATTATTTTTGGGAGGCAACCAGCCAGGCCCGAAAGCCTAGTCGGCCACCTCAAGGTAAAAATCCTACCTACCCAGAAAACACCCAAAACTTTTCCCACCAAATATCCTACCCCTATTTTTTCCTACCCAGCCCCTCCACCTCACCCCCTCCAATCCCATGTCGCCACGTCACCCAGCCAGCCACCACCCCCTACCGCCCTTCTCTCTGTCCCTGGGCCCCACCGCCAGCTCTCCCCACCGGGCCACCTTTTCCCGCCTCCCGCGCGCCGTGCACACCTGGGCGCGCAGCCCTAGGCGGGCCAGGCCCCACCTGCCGCCCACCGAACTTCCCACCTCCACCTGCCGCTCACCCTGGCACCGGCCCCGGCCGCGCGACCGCCGTCGTCGCCGCCGCTTGAACCTCGCCGCTCAAGCTCCTCCCAGGCACCTCGCCGTCGTTGCCTCCCTCTCCTCGCGGCCCGCCGTCTCCTCCCGCTCCTCCTCCGATTCTGCCGCCGACCTCGCTACCCGCGCGCCCTCGCCCTTCCTGCCCTGCAGCGACCCGAGCGCCGCCGCCGCAGGCCTCCCCCGTCCGCCGTGCTCACCGCCCCGTCTCCCCTTCCTCGGCCGCCCGTCGCGACCGCGTCGTCCGCGCTCTCGAGCCCGTGCTCGACCCCGCCGCCGCCTCTCCTACCGGGGCCCCTCCTCAGCACCTCCACCACCGCCACATCGCCTCCGGCCGACCGCCGCCTGCTCTGCAGCGCCACCCTCGCTGCTAGACTCCGCCGGCCGTGCGCTTCTTCTCGGCAACAAGGACCCCGCCACTGCCCTCCTCGCTCGCCGCGCGTGAGTTCTGCCCCTGCCCCGCACCCGAGCCCTTCTCGGCGGCTGTCCCTCGTTGCTCCGGTCGCCGCCTCCGCTGCCAGGCTCTCCGGCCTTCCGCGTCCCAGCGGCCCTCGCCTCGCGCCCCTATAGCGGAGTTTCTCTGCAGGTCTTGACCGGCGACCCCGCCCTTCCCCGGCTCTCTGCCCTCTTGGCGTCCGTGTTCTCGAGCTCTGCACGTGCAGCCACGCTCGAGCCTGCCTCCGTGCGTGCCTTGCCCGGTGTGTCCCAACAGTGACTCTGTTCTTGATGTGCTCGTGGCCATGCTGTTGTGCCAGTGGATATACCGATGCGATGGAGGTAGTGCTGTGGTGCTACCCGAAGGACCCCGGCATCAAACATACTACAAGATCTTCATAGTTTCTTCGGCATGTACGTCACCGAGAGGAGATGCCAAGACCATCGACGCCACAACCGAGCCCGACACCGACACCCGAGAACTCCTTCCCGAAACCCGAAGACCACGGATACGACAAGCACTTCACCCCGGACGCCAAGTCCGACCCTATCCGAGGACCCGACAAGATCTTCGACATGCAACGCCAAGATCTACCGGCGACCCGACCAAGATCCGGAGACCGATCCCGGAGTTCGAAGACCGATCCCGCCAAAGACCGAGCCATGGCGCGCCAAGTTCTTCGACCCCGAGGACCGATCCATCGGAACGCCAAGACCTTCTTCCGAACCCGAGTTCTTCGTGACAGGCGTCAAGATCTCCTACACGGACCCGAAGACCCCCGGTACCCGATCCATGCAAGTTCGCCATCGACGACAAGATCGACACCGACCAGGGCAAATCCGATGCGCCCCTGACGCCAGACCAAGTCCTTCTTCCCGGATACGCCAAGATCTACTCCGTTATCCGAGAACGTTCCTGCCGAGACCGATCCCCGTCGAACCCCGAACCCCCCAGAACCCAAGACCTTCGACCCCAGATGTGTGAACCTTTTCCCAATCCCTATTTTATAAATGCTATATATAAAACTTGTTGCATATTAAATTGTTCATCTTGCATGCATATCATAATCATGCCGGATCTTCTGCCGTAGTATTAAATATTGCATCCGGTGTTTCTTCTAGTGTTTGCTTCTTCGCGGATTAGGCCGACGAGTGGATGCGAGTATCGACAAGTTCTCCAGATATGATCCATCGGCAGTGTTTCCCAGGCGAGCATCTCTCCTCCTTCTACCTATTTTGCTTTATAGTCTTTACTTCCTCCTGTTGATCTATTGCTATCCGTGTCGCGATGCTTTAGTTTCCGTGCACCAGTTATATCCTGTGCAGCCTCTATATTGCCTTGGACACCTCCTATTACCTGTGTTTGATAGATAGCTAGACTTGCGAGTCGCAGTTGCTTGCTCAGGTGCGATCTTGTGTTGTTGAGTACCACAGTTGTTGGAATGCTGGCAGATGTTTATTTGTGGAGATGCTTATTGGTGGAGATGATCATGACTTTAAATACAACTATTAAAATGCTAGATATAACTAATGCAGAGGCATCGGTGGGCAATAGATGTTATTTGGTTCTTCCACGCTCACTTGTGTCCCGTAGGACCCCGAGTACTTGATACCTGTTCCTTGATTTTTCGCACTATCCACATCCGGGAGGCCTTATGGACCCCCCCTGAGCCAGAGCTTGATTCATTTCTATTTCTTGGGGCCACAAAGTAGTTTGGGGTTTTACTACTATCCTGTACTTATGCCATGTTACTGCTTTATTTACGATTGTGCGTGGAGCTCCCGTACTGTTTAGGATCGCGGAGTGTTTTCGCGGTATCGACAAGCCCAGTCACACTTTCGGGTTCCCAGTCGTTTACAGCCATTGACGCAAACCTTGGGTCCGTCTCAGAGCCGGCCAACTTCGTTGCGGGTAGCTTAATGGGGTGGCCCCCTGAAATATTTCTGAATCCTGTGATCGCTTTGTCGTGAATGCCTCGTTGGGTTTTGAGTTGGTTTTTCCGAGGTTGATCGAGTGTGTGTTGCTATTTGTGCACCCTTGCAGGGTAAAACTTTCTGAAAGCCGTGTACGCGGTTATGGACGACTTGGAGCACAGTATCTCGATCATAGACAAGCATAACTAAAGTAGTGCTATAAATTTGACTTAATATGTGACTAGTAATCAGCTCAAGTATAACGGAATGGATATTAAAAATGCCAACAGCTGGTGGATCTATGGTGATCTGTGTCATACTATATCTGTCTAGTAAGTATTGCAACTCCAATGGAATGTGATAAAAGTGCCAACAACTGCTGGGTTTTGGGCTTCCTCAGGACAAAGATATCTGGCTAGTAACTGTTCCAACTACAACGGAATGTTAACTAAAACTGCCCACTACTTATGCTTCAGGATGACTCATGCTATCTATATCTGACTAGTAAGTGCTTCAACTATAATGGAATGAATAAAACTGCCAATGGTGTGACTTCCTTGGTCCGACTTCCTCGCTTGGTCTCGAGGGGGAAATACCGGGATGGGTTTGTTTGGTGTGAGCTTCAGGTTGGATCCGAATAGGTCTTTCTTACCCCTCTCTAATAGCCGCCAGTGATACCGAGTCTCTATAGGTTGTTTAGTGCCGCTGCGCTGGCGCTTCAGCCCACCATACCTATGTAGGCGAGAGCCGCCGAATTCTAGCCTCGCCGTGTACTGGCCTCAGTACTGATGCTCCTCTTTTCCTTTGCCCTTTGTCGGCACCCCTTTTGTTTTAGCAGGTTTGAGATCACCGTCGTTAGCAGGATTACCCTTCCGGCTTGGCCTGGGAAGGGTTATGGACGCCATTGGTTATTCTTCAGGGCTCTTAGCCCCATTTGCATCTTGTCCGTAGTCGGACGCTCTATCGTTTTAAAGGTGATTTGGATCTTTGTATATTATATCTGTATTATTGACGCATGGAGTCGCTGATGTATATATATGTTCTGTGGGTCCCATCGAGGACTGATGTGTAATGGTATTACTTTGTTTTCCACCCGCACGAAAGTGCCTGGTGGGCGTCCTTGAATCGTTTCTATGCGGGTTTGGTGGGAATCGCTAAAACTTGCATAGGGCCGATTCGAGGGTGTTATAGAGTGGTATCAGAGCTCAGCAGTTACGATACCCTACAAGTCCAGCCTGTAGGATAACCTAGCTAACGGACGAAGTAGAGTGTCAAAACAATTTTGCAAAATCGGTTGGATACATCTAATTAGGTATGATTTTACTCCTTACCCCTCTGCTGTTCTCCTCTTACCTTTGCGTGTATTGAATCTGCTTTCTTATCTTTTCTTTGAGTCCAAGAATTCTCGTGGTTGGGTTTCCGTCGTACCTTCAGGGTTTCGCCTCCTTCTTTGGTAACGGTGTTTCTCGTGCTATCTGAGGAATCCTTCATCTGTTGGACTTCTCTCTGTTCCTTGTTGTGCCTTCCGGTGTTTTCCGACGCGACGACATCATCTACGCCAGATCCGATGCAGATTCTTCATCACTACTTTGTTTCCGACCCTCGTTTGTCGAGATCTTCAGTCTAATTCCGAGAGTTGGTTGCATAATTCGCCTATTCGTGTGTAGAGTAATGTTTGGGTGCACGATGGACTGATCACCATCCGACTACTCTTATAATTCGCTCTCGTACATTGAATCGGTGGATCCAACAATTTTACTCTGTCCACGGAAGCTAGAGGTGGCTTTATTTATTGATATCTCTACCATCGCCTTTTGTCCCAGGAGTGTTCTCTCGACGATCACGGACAAGGACCTCTTGTTAGTGGTGTTGCGAGGATCGACACAAAGCGAGAAGAATCCGATCATCAGCCTTTTCCCCGATACCAAGAGGCGGATCTCGAGGGCGAGATCCATTGTTAGTGGTGTCGAATTGTGGAGCCCCGCAAAACCACTACTAGAAAATCGCGTTGTTTTTGTGCATTGCAACGTCATGACTGCATGCTCGTGTCATCATGCCACCTTGCATTTGAGCATCGTCATGTCAACTTGCATTTGTTTGCATAAAACTATTTTCGGTTTTCTAAACGCCCCATTGTTATTTCAAATCCAAAACCCGGGTCTCCAGAATATTTTGTTTTCTCTACCAACGGTTTGCAAAAGCCTCGTTTTTAATAAATAAAATATTTAAATTATTTTTGGGAGGCAGCCAGCCAGGCCCGAAAGCCTAGCCGGCCACCTCCAGGTAAAAATCCTACCTACCCAGAAAACACCCAAAACTTTTCCCACCAAATATCCTACCCCTATTTTTTCCTACCCAGCCCCTCCACCTCACCCCCTCCAATCCCATGTCGCCACCTCACCCAGCCAGCCACCACCCCCTACCGCCCTTCTCTCTGCCCCTGGGCCCCACCGCTAGCTCTCCCCACCTGGCCACCTTTTCCCGCCTCCCGCGCGCCGTGCACACATGGGCGCGCAGCCCCAGGCGGGCCAGGCCCCACCTGCCGCCTACCAAACTTCCCACCTCCACCTGCCGCTCAACCTGGCACCGACCCCGGCCGTGCGACCGCCGTCGCCCCACCGCTTGAACCTCGCCGCCCGAGCTCCTCCCAGGCACCTCGCCGTCGTCGCCCCCCTCTCCTCGCGGCCCGCCGCCTCCTCCCGCTCCTCCCCCGATTCCGCCGCCGACCTCGCTACCCGCGCGCCCTCGCCCTTCCTTCCCTGCAGCGACCCGAGCGCCGCCGCCGCAGGCCTCCCCCGTCCGCCGTGCTCGCCGCCCCGTCTCCCCTTCCTCGGTCGCCCGTCACGACCGCGTCGTCCGCGCTCTCGAGCCCGTGCTCGACCCCGCCGCCGCCTCTCCTACCGGGGCCCCTCCTCAGCACCTCCACCACCGCCACATCACCTCCGGCTGACTGCCGCCTGCGCCGCAGCGCCACCCTCGCTACTAGACCCCGCCGGCCGTGCGCTTCTTCTCGGCAACAAGGACCCCGCCACTGCCCTCCTCGCTCGCCGCGCGCGATTTCCGCCCCTGCCCCGCACCCGAGCCCTTCCCGGCGGCTGTCCCTCGTTGCTCCGGTCGCCGCCTCCGCTGCCAGGCTCGCCGGCCTTCCGCGTCCCAGCGGCCCTCGCCTCGCGTCCCTATAGCGGAGTTTCTCTGCAGGTCTTGACCGACGACCCCGCCCTTCCCCGGCTCTCTGCCCTCTTGGCGTCCGTGTTCTCGAGCTCTGCACGTGCAGCCACGCTCGAGCCTGCCTCCGTTCGTGCCTTGCCCGGTGTGTCCCAACAGTGACTCTGTTCTTGATGTGCTCGTGGCCATGCTGTTGTGCCAGTGGATATACCGATGCGATGGAGGTAGTGCTGTGGTGCTACCCGAAGGACCCCAGCATCGAACATACTACAAGATCTTCATAGTTTCTTCGACATGTACGTCACCGAGAGGAGATGCCAAGACCATTGACGCCACACCTGAGC
Organism: Avena eriantha; assembly: GCA_910589775.1. Classification (NCBI taxonomy): domain Eukaryota; kingdom Viridiplantae; phylum Streptophyta; class Magnoliopsida; order Poales; family Poaceae; genus Avena; species Avena eriantha. The sequence continues at coordinate 527,013,103 of OU342745.1, forward strand.
CCGACACCGACACCCGAGAACTCCTTCCCGAAACCCGAAGACCACGGATACGACAAGAACTTCACCCCGGACGCCAAGTCCAACCCGATCCGAGGACCCGACAAGATCTTCGACATGCAACGCCAAGATCTACCAGCGACCTGACCAAGATCCGAAGACCGATCCCGGAGTTCGAAGACCGATCCCGCCGAAGACCGAGCCCTGGCGCGCCAAGTTCTTCGACCCCGAGGACCGATCCATCGGAACGCCAAGACCTTCTTCCGAACCCGAGTTCTTCGTCACAGGCGTCAAGATCTCCTACACGGACCCGAAGACCCCCGGTACCCGATCCACGCAAGTTCGCCATCGACGACAAGATCGACACCGACCAGGGCGAATTCGATGCGCCCCCGATGCCAGACCAAGTCCTTCTTCCCGGATACGCCAAGATCTACTCCGTTGTCCGAGAACGTTCCTGCCGAGACCGATCCCTGTCGAACCTCGAACCCCCTAGAACCCAAGACCTTCGACCCCAGATGTGTGAACCTTTTCCCAATCCCTATTTTATAAATGCTATATATAAAACTTGTTGCATATTAAATTGTTCATCTCGCATGCATATCATAATCATGCCGGATCTTCTGCCGTAGTATTAAATATTGCATCCGGTGTTTCTTCTAGTGTTTGCTTCTTCGCGGATTAGGCCGACGAGTGGATGCGAGTATCGACAAGTTCTCCGGATATGATCCATCGGCAGTGTTTCCCAGGCGAGCATCTCTCCTCCTTCTACCTATTTTGCTTTATAGTCTTTACTTCCTCCTGTTGATCTATTGCTATCCGTGTCGCGATGCTTTAGTTTCCGTGCACCAGTTATATCCTGTGCAGCCTCTATATTGCCTTGGACACCTCCTATTACTTGTGTTTGATAGATAGCTAGACTTGCGAGTCGTAGTTGCTTGCTCAGGTGCGATCTTGTGTTGTTGAGTACCACAGTTGTTGGAATGCTGGCAGATGTTTATTTGTGGAGATGCTTATTGGTGGAGATGATCATGACTTTAAATACAACTATTAAAATGCTAGATATAACTAATGCAGAGGCATCGGTGGGCAATAGATGTTATTTGGTTCTTCCACGCTCACTTGTGTCCCGTAGGACCCCGAGTACTTGATACCTGTTCCTTGATTTTTCGCACTATCCACATCCGGGAGGCCTTATGGACCCCCCTGAGCCAGAGCTTGATTCATTTCTATTTCTTGGGGCCACAAAGTAGTTTGGGGCTTTATTACTATCCTGTACTTATGCCATGTTACTGCTTTATTTACGATTGTGCGTGGAGCTCCCGTACTGTTTAGGATCGCGGAGTGTTTTCGCGGTATCGACAAGCCCAGTCACACTTTCGGGTTCCCAGTCGTTTACAGCCATTGACGCAAACCTTGGGTCCGTCTCGGAGCCGGCCAACTTCGTTGCGGGTAGCTTAATGGGGTGGCCCCCTGAAATATTTCTGAATCCTGTGATCGCTTTGTCGTGAATGCCTTGTTGGGTTTTGAGTTGGTTTTTCCGAGGTTGATCGAGTGTGTGTTGCTATTTGTGCACCCCTGCAGGGTAAAACTTTCTGAAAGCCGTGTACGCGGTTATGGACGACTTGGAGCACAGTATCTCGATCATAGACAAGCATAACTAAAGTAGTGCTATAAATTTGACTTAATATGTGACTAGTAATCAGCTCAAGTATAACGGAATGGATATTAAAAATGCCAACAGCTGGTGGATCTATGGTGATCTGTGTCATACTATATCTGTCTAGTAAGTATTGCAACTCCAATGGAATGTGATAAAAGTGCCAACAACTGCTGGGTTTTGGGCTTCCTCAGGACAAAGATATCTGGCTAGTAACTGTTCCAACTACAACGGAATGTTAACTAAAACTGCCCACTACTTATGCTTCAGGATGACTCATGCTATCTATATCTGACTAGTAAGTGCTTCAACTATAATGGAATGAATAAAACTGCCAATGGTGTGAGTTCCTTGGTCCGACTTCCTTGCTTGGTCTCGAGGGGGAAATACCGGGATGGGTTTGTTTGGTGTTAGCTTCAGGTTGGATCCGAATAGGTCTTTCTTACCCCTCTCTAATAGCCGCCAGTGATACCGAGTCTCTATAGGTTGTTTAGTGCCGCTGCGCTGGCGCTTCAGCCCACCATACCTATGTAGGCGAGAGCCGCCGAATTCTAGCCTCGCCGTGTACTAGCCTCAGTACTGATGCTCCTCTTTTCCTTTGCCCTTTGTCGGCACCCCTTTTGTTTTAGCAGGTTTGAGATCACCGTCGTTAGCAGGGTTACCCTTCCGGCTTGGCCTGGGCAGGGTTATGGACGCCATTGGTTATTCTTCAGGGCTCTTAGCCCCATTTGCATCTTGTCCGTAGTCGGACGCTCTATCGTTTTAAAGGTGATTTGGATCTTTGTATATTATATCTGTATTATTGACGCATGGAGTCGCTGATGTATATATATGTTCTGTGGGTCCCATCGAGGACTGATGTGTAATGGTATTACTTTGTTTTCCACCCGCACGAAAGTGCCTGGTGGGCGTCCTTGAATCGTTTCTATGCGGGTTTGGTGGGAATCGCTAAAACTTGCATAGGGCCGATTCGAGGGTGTTATAGAGTGGTATCAGAGCTCAGCAGTTACGATACCCTACAAGTCCAGCCTGTAGGATAACCTAGCTAACGGACGAAGTAGAGTGTCAAAACAATTTTGCAAAATCGGTTGGATAGATCTAATTAGGTATGATTTTACTCCTTACCCCTCTGCTGTTCTCCTCTTACCTTTGCGTGTATTGAATCTGCTTTCTTATCTTTTCTTTGAGTCCAGGAATTCTCGTGGTTGGGTTTCCGTCGTACCTTCAGGGTTTCGCCTCCTTCTTTGGTAACGGTGTTTCTCGTGCTATCTGAGGAATCCTTCATCTGTTGGACTTCTCTCTGTTCCTTGTTGTGCCTTCCGGTGTTTTCCGACGCGACGACATCATCTACGCCAGATCCGATGCAGAGTCTTCATCACTACTTTGTTTCCGACCCTCGTTTGTCGAGATCTTCAGTCTAATTCCGAGAGTTGGTTGCATAATTCGCCTATTCGTGTGTAGAGTAATGTTTGGGTGCACGATGGACTGATCACCATCCGACTACTCTTATAATTCGCTCTCGTACATTGAATCGGTGGATCCAGCAATTTTACTCCGTCCACGGAAGCTAGAGGTGGCTTTATTTATTGATATCTCTACCATCGCCTTTTGTCCCAGGAGTGTTCTCTCGACGATCACGGACAAGGACCTCTTGTTAGTGGTGTTGCGAGGATCGACACAAAGCGAGAAGAATCCGATCATCAGCCTTTTCCCCGATACCAAGAGGCGGATCTCGAGGGCGAGATCCATTGTTAGTGGTGTCGAATTATGGAGCCCCGCAAAACCACTACTAGAAAATCGCGTTGTTTTTGTGCATTGCAACCTCATGACCGCATGCTCATGTCATCATGCCACCTTGCATTTGAGCATCGTCATGTCAACTTGCATTTGTTTGCATAAAACTATTTTCGGTTTTCTAAACGCCCCATTGTTATTTCAAATCCAAAACCCGGGTCTCCAGAATATTTTGTTTTCTCTACCAACGGTTTGCAAAAGCCTCGTTTTTAATAAATAAAATATTTAAATTATTTTTGGGAGGCAGCCAGCCAGGCCCGAAAGCCTAGCCGGCCACCTCCAGGTAAAAATCCTACCTACCCAGAAAACACCCAAAACTTTTCCCACCAAATATCCTACCCCTATTTTTTCCTACCCAGCCCCTCCACCTCACCCCCTCCAATCCCATGTCGCCACCTCACCCAGCCAGCCACCACCCCCTACCGCCCTTCTCTCTGCCCCTGGGCCCCACCGCTAGCTCTCCCCACCTGGCCACCTTTTCCCGCCTCCCGCGCGCCGTGCACACATGGGCGCGCAGCCCCAGGCGGGCCAGGCCCCACCTGCCGCCTACCAAACTTCCCACCTCCACTTGCCGCTCAACCTGGCACCGACCCCGGCCGCGCGACCGCCGTCGTCCCCACCGCTTGAACCTCGCCGCCCGAGCTCCTCCCAGGCACCTCGCCGTCGTCGCCCCCCTCTCCTCGCGGCCCGCCGCCTCCTCCCGCTCCTCCCCCGATTCCGCCGCCGACCTCGCTACCCGCGCGCCCTCGCCCTTCCTGCCCTGCAGCGACCCGAGTGCCGCCGCTGCAGGCCTCCCCCGTCCGCCGTGCTCGCCGCCCCGTCTCCCCTTCCTCGGTCGCCCGTCACGACCGCGTCGTCCGCGCTCTCGAGCCCGTGCTCGACCCCGCCGCCGCCTCTCCTACCGGGGCCCCTCCTCAGCACCTCCACCACCGCCACATCACCTCCGGCCGACCACCGCCTGCGCCGCCGCGCCACCCTCGCTGCTAGACCCCGCCGGCCGTGCGCTTCTTCTCGGCAACAAGGACCCCGCCACTGCCCTCCTCGCTCGTCGCGCGCGATTTCCGCCCCTGCCCCGCACCCGAGCCCTTCCCGGCAGCTGTCACTCGTTGCTCCGGTCGCCGCCTCCGCTGCCAGGCTCGCCGGCCTTCCGCGTCCCAGCGGCCCTCGCCTCGCGTCCCTATAGCGGAGTTTCTCTGCAGGTCTTGACCCACGACCCCGCCCTTCCCCGGCTCTCTGCCCTCTTGGCGTCCGTGTTCTCGAGCTCTACACGTGCAGCCACGCTCGAGCCTGCCTCCGTGCGTGCCTTGCCCGGTGTGTCCCAACAGTGACTCTGTTCTTGATGTGCTCGTGGCCATGCTGTTGTGCCAGTGGATATACCGATGCGATGGAGGTAGTGCTGTGGTGCTACCCGAAGGACCCCAGCATCGAACATACTACAAGATCTTCATAGTTTCTTCGACATGTACGTCACCGAGAGGAGATGCCAAGACCATTGACGCCACACCCGAGCCCGACACCGACACCCGAGAACTCCTTCCCGAAACCCGAAGACCACGGATACGACAAGAACTTCACCCCGGACGCCAAGTCCAACCCGATCCGAGGACCCGACAAGATCTTCGACATGCAACGCCAAGATCTACCAGCGACCTGACCAAGATCCGAAGACCGATCCCGGAGTTCGAAGACCGATCCCGCCGAAGACCGAGCCCTGGCGCGCCAAGTTCTTCGACCCCGAGGACCGATCCATCGGAACGCCAAGACCTTCTTCCGAACCCGAGTTCTTCGTCACAGGCGTCAAGATCTCCTACACGGACCCGAAGACCCCCGGTACCCGATCCACGCAAGTTCGCCATCGACGACAAGATCGACACCGACCAGGGCAAATCCGATGCGCCCCTAACGCCAGACCAAGTCCTTCTTCCCGGATACGCCAAGATCTACTCCATTATCCGAGAACGTTCCTGCCGAGACCGATCCCCGTCGAACCCCGAACCCCCCAGAACCCAAAACCTTCGACCCCAGATGTGTGAACCTTTTCCCAATCCCTATTTTATAAATGCTATATATAAAACTTGTTGCATATTAAATTGTTCATCTTGCATGCATATCATAATCATGCCGGATCTTCTGCCGTAGTATTAAATATTGCATCCGGTGTTTCTTCTAGTGTTTGCTTCTTCGCGGATTAGGCCGACGAGTGGATGCGAGTATCGACAAGTTCTCCGGATATGATCCATCGGCAGTGTTTCCCAGGCGAGCATCTCTCCTCCTTCTACCTATTTTGCTTTATAGTCTTTACTTCCTCCTGTTGATCTATTGCTATCCGTGTCGCGATGCTTTAGTTTCCGTGCACCAGTTATATCCTGTGCAGCCTCTATATTGCCTTGGACACCTCCTATTACCTGTGTTTGATAGATAGCTAGACTTGCGAGTCGTAGTTGCTTGCTCAGGTGCGATCTTGTGTTGTTGAGTACCACAGTTGTTGGAATGCTGGCAGATGTTTATTTGTGGAGATGCTTATTGGTGGAGATGATCATGACTTTAAATACAACTATTAAAATGCTAGATATAACTAATGCAGAGGCATCGGTGGGCAATAGATGTTATTTGGTTCTTCCACGCTCACTTGTGTCCCGTAGGACCCCGAGTACTTGATACCTGTTCCTTGATTTTTCGCACTATCCACATCCGGGAGGCCTTATGGACCCCCCTGAGCCAGAGCTTGATTCATTTCTATTTCTTAGGGCCACAAAGTAGTTTGGGGCTTTATTTCTATCCTGTACTTATGCCATGTTACTGCTTTATTTACGATTGTGCGTGGAGCTCCCGTACTGTTTAGGATCGCGGAGTGTTTTCGCGGTATCGACAAGCCCAGTCACACTTTCGGGTTCCCAGTCGTTTACAGCCATTGACGCAAACCTTGGGTCCGTCTCGGAGCCGGCCAACTTCGTTGCGGGTAGCTTAATGGGGTGGCCCCCTGAAATATTTCTGAATCCTGTGATCGCTTTGTCGTGAATGCCTCGTTGGGTTTTGAGTTGGTTTTTCCGAGGTTGATCGAGTGTGTGTTGCTATTTGTGCACCCCTGCAGGGTAAAACTTTCTGAAAGCCGTGTACGCGGTTATGGACGACTTGGAGCACAGTATCTCGATCATAGACAAGCATAACTAAAGTAGTGCTATAAATTTGACTTAATATGTGACTAGTAATCAGCTCAAGTATAACGGAATGGATATTAAAAATGCCAACAGCTGGTGGATCTGTGGTGATCTGTGTCATACTATATCTGTCTAGTAAGTATTGCAACTCGAATGGAATGTGATAAAAGTGCCAACAACTGTTGGGTTTTGGGCTTCCTCAGGACAAAGATATCTGGCTAGTAATTGTTCCAACTACAACGGAATGTTAACTAAATCTGCCCACTACTTATGCTTCAGGATGACTCATGCTATCTATATCTGACTAGTAAGTGCTTCAACTATAATGGAATGAATAAAACTGCCAACGGTGTGAGTTCCTTGGTCCGACTTCCTCGCTTGGTCTCGAGGGGGAAATACCGGGATGGGTTTGTGTGGTGTTAGCTTCAGGTTGGATCCGAATAGGTCTTTCTTACCCCTCTCTAATAGCCGCCAGTGATACCGAGTCTCTATAGGTTGTTTAGTGCCGCTGCGCTGCCGCTTCAGCCCACCATACCTATGTAGGCGAGAGCCGCCGAATTCTAGCCTCGCCGTGTACTGGCCTCAGTACTGACGCTCCTCTTTTCCTTTGCCCTTTGTCGGCACCCCTTTTGTTTTAGCAGGTTTGAGATCGCCGTCGTTAGCAGGGTTACCCTCCCGGCTTGGCCTGGGCAGGGTTATGGACGCCATTGGTTATTCTTCAGGGCTCTTAGCCCCATTTGCATCTTGTCCGTAGTCGGACGCTCTATCGTTTTAAAGGTGATTTGGATCTTTGTATATTATATCTGTATTATTGACTCATGGAGTCGTTGATGTATATATATGTTCTGTGGGTCCCATCGAGGACTGATGTGTAATGGTATTACTTCGTTTTCCACCCGCACGAAAGTGCCTGGTGGGCGTCCTTGAATCGTTTCTATGCGGTTTTGGCGGTAATCGCTAAAACTTGCATAGGGCCAATTCGAGGGTGTTACAAGTGTGGATAGCATTTTGAGCTGAAACACTCTAGCGCTATTCATTTACTCTAATGGTACCACTAAGTTAGGCACCATTTGAGCTCATCAACTTTATTTAGAATAATGTACGATGCCTGACTTATCTATTATATATTATCCTATCCACTTCAACTTCCGCTTCCGTGTATCCAGCTTCACTTTGGTATACTATACCATAGTCTACATATTCTATGCCTCCGGACTCACATTTGTCTTTAGGTTTCTTGGTAGTCTCAATGTTGTAACTCTCAAAGTATTTAAGGAAATATGCCCTGAGAGGCAATAATAAAGTTGTTATTATATATTCCTTATATATGATAGATGTTTATTTTACATGCTAGAATTGTATTGATCAGAAACATCAATACATGTGTGTTTAAAAAAAAGGGTTCCTAGTTATGCCTCTCTTATAGACTAGTTTGTTGATTAACAAGATGATCAAGGTTTCCTGATCATGGACATTGGATGTTGTTAAGAACAAGGTCACACCATTGGTGAAATGATGTGATGAACATTCATCCGAAGTATAGCATTACGATCAAGTCATTATGTTTATATTGCTATAACATCATACGAAGTAATCTTTATCCTTAGACCATGAGATCATGTTAATTGCTAACACCGGAAGAGTATCTTGATAACATCAAACGTCACACCGTAACAAGGTGACTATAAAGATGGGTTCAGTAATACGAAGGTGTTATGTTGAGTCTCATGGATCAAGAGTGGAATTTGTCAATCTAGATGACGGACAGATATACTCTGGGCCCTCTCGGTGGTATCACATTAAGATAGCTTGCAAGCAAGTGGTTCTGCATGTGATATTGAAATATTACAAGGGGCTATATGTGAATGTTTTTTAATTAAAGTAATTAACAAAATTCTGAATAAATTTAATAAAAAGAGTTTTATTAAATGAGAGAGCATTAAATTTGGAGAAATTTAATGCATTTAAAGTGGAGACTTTAAAAGGGAATGTGAAGAGGCATTTTAATGTGGAGGGGTTACCACCACATGAGTGGGGAAGGTGAGGGGTCACCCCCCCATGCGCCGGCCATGGAGAGAGGGGGCAACCCCCCCTCCTCCTATAAAAGGCCACCCATTCCCTCCTTCATCCTCACACCTCCTTGTGAAGGATCTCTCTCCCCCTCTAGAATTATTCCCCCATGGTCTCGGATTAGCGAGATACATGTTCTCGGTGGCATTTCGTCTGGAAGGAGTTGCTGCTTCCGCTAGATCGCTGGAGCGAGGAGGTGGAGGTTGTCTGGTGGCTTGAACGTGTGTGCGAGTGTGGATGCGCTGCTGAGTTGCGGCGCTCGGACTTCCTCAGGATCTTGAGATCGGCAAGTGTACGACTACATCAACCACGAGTTCCTACTCGTTAACAAAACTCGTTGTCTTCGAGGGTAATTTCTCGTTGGATGTATGTCCACCCGTTGATTTGTACCTAGTAGATAGATCTTAGTGTGTAGTTCACACCGTAGGAAAATTTTTGTTTTCTATGCTACGGACCCAACAGTGGTATCAGAGCCTGATCTATGCGTAGGTGCTTTGCACGGGTAGTACACATATGTTTATATGTGGGCGATGATGATCATGTTATTGCATCTTCTATGTATTTTGGATATTGGTGGCATAGTGGGATGAAGCGGCCCGGACCAACCTTACATGTCATCGTACATGAGACCGGTTCCACGACTGACATGCAACTTGTTTTGCATAAGTGGCTGGCGGATGTCTGTCTCTCCTACTATAGTCAATATCTGATTTATAACGAGTTGCTAATAACTTAGTTATCCTCGTTGTGGTTCATGTTCGTAGGTGAGAACGGTTCTATCTCCGAAAGCTCTAAGCCACGTAAAACTTGCAATTGATAAATTAGAGGTGTCTAGTTTAGATCGTTGCTGGGCTAGTGTATTGATATGGTATTGTTGTAAGTAGATGTATGATAGATACTCTTACAACACACTCAACGTGTAAGTTCCATAGACCTTGGCCTTACACACAAAGGAATGATAGAGATCATACCACGATGCAAGTGATAGAGATCAAATGCATGTACCATATCATCTCACTTTACACACTAGATGTTAGCATCTTATACTGCTAGTTTGGCGCTTTTGGTAGCATTATAAGATGATCCCTCATTTAGATATCAAGATAAAAAATGTGTTCTTCCTTAAGTATGCACCGTTCTGTGGATCGTGTTTCGAGACATCACGTGATGATCGGGTGTACTCGAATCTACGCTTTCATAGGAACGGGTGTACTCGAATCGACAGTTTTACACAAGCGAATACTAAGGTTCTTACTTGGCGAGCCTAGCATGTACAGACATGGCCTCAGAACACGGACCGGAAGGTTAAGCATGAGTCATATAGTTGATATGATGCCCATATAGATGCTCGCCTTTGAAGCTACATCAACTCACGTAATGATCGAACTTGGTGTAGTGGATTTGGTTCATGTAATCACCAAAAAGACACGAGGGATGTCGTTTTTGAGTGGGAGTTCATTAGTAATTTGGATTAGTTGAACTCAATCTATCATAAACTTAGTCTAAATAGTTCATTTGTAATTTGGATTAGTTGAACTCAATCTATCATAAACTTAGTCTAAATAAACTTTACAAATTCTGTTGTAGACGGCACCACCTGCTTTTAATTTCAATGTGTTCATGGAGAAAGAGAAACTTGCTGCGAATGGTAGAAACTTCACCAACTGGGCTATGAATTTGAGGATTCTCCTCACTTCTGCACAAAAGCAATATGTGCTAGATGCGCCGCTAGGCCCCCCACCAGCTCCTGATGCCCCTGGTGAGGAAAAGAATGTCTATGTGACTCGTCGGGAGGACCACAACTTAGTTCATTGCGGCATACTATATGGGCTAGAGCCAGAACTTCGAAAGCATTTCGAAAATGGCAATGCCTTTGATACCATGGGAGAATTGAAAATGATTTTCGATACCCATGCTACCGTAGAGAGTTAGCTGCATGATGGAGGAAAACAGCTCCGTTAGTGAGCACGTACTCAAAATGTCTAGGTACGCCGATAAGCTTGTGTCCTTGGGAATAACGATTCCCATTGACTTAGGCATACATCGTGTTCTCCAATCTCTGCCACCTAGCTACAAGAGCTTCGTGATGAACTATAATATGCAGGACATGAAGAAGTCTCTTCCCGAGCTTCTGTCAATGCTTAAGACTGTAGAAGTGGAGATTAGGAAAGAACATCAAGTGTTGATGATCAATAGGACCACCGCTTTCAAGAAAGACAAGAAAGGCAAGCACAAGGGAAAGAAGGGTGGCAAATCTGTTGCCACGCTTGAAAAGAAACCCCGAGCTGGCCCTAAGTCTGACACCTAGTGCTACTATTATAAGGGGATTGGCCATTGGAAGCGCAACTGCCCCAAGTATTTGGCGGACAAGAAGTCCGCCAAGGCAAACAAAGGTATATGTGATATACATGGTATTGATGTGTACTTGACTAGTACTCGTAGTAGCACCTGGGTATTTGATACGGGATCGGTTTCTAATATATGTAACTCGGTTCAGGTGCTACGGAACAAGCGACAACTAGCAAGGGATGAGGTCAGAATGCGGGTCGGCAATCGATCAAAAGTTGATGTGATCGCCGTCGGGATGCTACCTCTCCATTTGCCATCGGGATTAGTTATAAACCTAAATAATTGTTATTTAGTGCCTGCACTGAGCATGAACATTGTATCTGGATCATGTTTGATGCAAAGTGGTCATTCCTTTAAATCTAAAAACAATGGTTGTTTGATTTATAAGAATGATATCTTTTATGGTCATGCACCCATGTTGAATGGTTTATTTCTGTTGGATCTCGATAGTAATATTACACACATTCATAATGTTAATGCTAAAAAAGATTAAACTTGATGATAATACGTCTACATATATGTGGCACTGCCGTCTAGGTCATATTGGCGTTAAACGCATGAAGAAACTCCATTCTGATGGACTTTTGGAATCACTTGATTTTGAAACATTTGATACATGTGAGCCATGCCTTATGGGCAAGATGACTAGAATGCCGTTTTCCGGTTCAATGGAACGGGCGACAGATCTATTGGAAATCATACATACTGATGTGTGTGGACCAATGAGTGTGTCGGCGCAAGGTGGATATCGTTATTTTGTTACTTTCATGGATGATTTGAGTAGATATGGGTATATCTATTTGATGAAACACAAGTCTGAAACTTTTGAAAAGTTCAAGGAATTTCAGAATAAAGTGGAAAATCATCGTAATAGAAAGATCAAATTTCTAGGTCTTACCGTGGAGGAGAGTATCTAAGTTACGAGTTTAGCACACACATGAAAGAGTGTGGAATAGTTTCACAACTCACGCCTGCCGGGAACACCACAACGTAATGGTGTGTCGGAACGTCGTAATCGTACCTTATTGGACATGGTTCGATCTATGATGTCTCTGACTGACTTGCCACTATCATTTTGGGGTTATGCACTAGAAACAATTGCATTCACTTTAAATCGGGCACCATCTAAATCCGTTGAAACGACACCGTATGAATTATGGTTTGGAAACAAACCTAAGCTGTCATTTCTTAAAGTTTGGGGATGCGATGTTTATGTGAAGAAACTTCAACCGGATAAACTCGAACCCAAAGCAGAAAAATGCGTCTTCATAGGATACCCTAAGGAAACAATTGGGTATACCTTCTATCACAGATCCGAGGGCAAGGTTTTTGTTGCCAAGAATGGATCCTTTCTTGAGAAGGAGTTTCTCGCGAAAGGTGTGAGTAGTCGGAAGGTAGAACTCGAAGAGGTTATTGAACCTTCTCTTCATGGAATGGCGAGTGGCGTAGCACCGGAAGTTGTTTCGGAGTTGACTTCCCCTGATGAAGAGAGAGCTAATGATAATGATCATGAAACTCCGAAAGAGGACACTACCGAACCTCGCAGGTCAAGCAGGGCACGTGCAGCTCCTGAACTGTACGGCAATCCTGCTGTGAATTTCATGGTTGATGAAATGGATGACCCTGCGACGTATGAAGAAGCGATGATGAGCCCGGATTCCAACAAATGGCTAGAAGCCATGAAATCCGAGATGGAATCCATGTACGAGAACTAAGTTTGGAACTTGGTGGACTTACCTCACTTCCGAAAGGCCGTTGAGAATAAATGGATTTTCAAAAGAAAAACTGATGTTGATGGTAATGTGACCATCTATAAGGCTCGACTTGTCGCAAAGGGGTTTCGACAAATTCAAGGAGTTGACTACGATAAGACATTCTCTCCCGTAGCGATGCTTAAGTCGGTTAGGATTATGTTAGCAATTTCTGCATATTTCAATTATGAAATATGGAAGATGGATGTCAAAACTGCGTACCTCAATGGTAATATTGAAGAAGAGTTGTATATGATACAACCTAAGGGTTTTGTCGATCCTAAGGATGCTAATAAGGTATGCAAACTTCAGTGATCCATCTATGGACTGAAGCAAGCATCCCGGAGTTGGAATCTCCGCTTTGATGAGATGATCAAAGAGTTTGGATTTGTCCAAACTTATGGAGAGGCTTGTATTTACAAGAAAGTGAGTGGGAGCAATGTGGCATTACTGATATTATATGTGGATGACATATTATTGATTGGAAATGATATAGATCTTTTAAACAGTGTTAAAAGTTATCTAAACAGCAAATTTTCGATGAAAGACCTTGGTGAAGCATCATATATATTAGGCATTAAAATCTATAGAGATAGATCAAGGCGTCTAATTGGGCTATCGCAGAGTACATACCTTGATAAGATATTAAAGAAGTTTAATATGGACGAAAGTAAGAAGGGGTTCTTACCTATGTTGCAAGGCAAGACATTGAGTAAGACTAAAAGTCCGGCTACGGCGGAAGAAAGAGAGATGATGGATAAGATCCCCTATGCCTCGGCCATAGGCTCTATTATGTATGCCATGCTATGTACAAGACCGGATGTGGCACATGCTATTAGTTTGACTAGTAGGTAACAGTTTGATCCAGGTTCGGAACACTGGATAGCGGTAAAGAACATCCTCAAGTACTTGAGAAGAACGGATATGTTTCTTATATACGGAGGTGAAGAAGAGCTAGTCGCTAAGTGTTATGTTCGATGCTAGCTTTGACACCGATCCGGATGACTCTAAGTCTCAATGCGGATACGTATTTCTCTTGAACGGAGCAGCAGTTAGTTGGAGGAGTTCCAAACAACCTGTGGTGGCTGGATCAACGACAGAGGCGGAATATGTTGCTGCTTCAGAAGCGGCGCAGGAGGCGGTTTGGATGAAAGAGTTCATCACGGAACTAGATGTGGTTCCCAGTGCGTTGGACCCAATGGTGATCTATTGTGACAATAATGGAGCCATAGCCAACGCAAAGGAACTGAGGTCTCACAAGAATTCCAAGCATATTAAGCGCCGGTTTCACTCCATCCGCGAGCATGTCAAGGATGGAGATAAAAAGATTTGTAAAGTACACACGGACCTAAATGTAGCAGATCCGTTGACTAAAGTTCTCCCTAGGGCAAAACATGATTAACACCAGAACTCCATGTGTGTTAGATTTATCACTATGTGAACTAGATTATTGTCTCTAGTGCAAGTGGGGGACTGAAGGAAATATGCCCTGAGAGGCAATAATAAAGTTGTTATTATATATTCCTTATATATGATAGATGTTTATTTTACATGCTAGAATTGTATTGATCGGAAACATCAATACATGTGTGTTTAATAAACAAAAAGGGTTCCTAGTTATGCCTCTCTTATAGACTAGCTTGTTGATTAACAAGATGATCAAGGTTTCCTGATCATGGACATTGGATGTTGTTAATAACAAGGTCACACCATTGGTGGAATGATGTGATGAACATTCATCCTAAGTATAGCATTACGATCAAGTCATTATGTTTATATTGCTATAACATCATACGAAGTAATCTTTATCCTTAGACCATGAGATCATGTTAATTGCTAACACCGGAAGAGTATCTTGATAACATCAAACGTCACACCGTAACAGGGTGACTATAAAGATGGGTTCAGTGCTACGAAGGTGTTATGTTGAGGCTCATGGATCAAGAGTGGAATTTGTCAATCCCGATGACGGATAGATATACTCTGGGCCCTCTCGGTGATATCACATTAATATAGCTTGCAAGCAAGTGATGTGATCACTAGAATGTTATATCACGGGAACGAGAAAAGAGTGCATGTCGGTAACGAGATCAAACTAGGTATGGAGATACCGATGATCGAATCTCGGACATGTAATATATCGAGAGACAAAGGGATTAGTTACAAGCGTTAAAGGTTCTCATGATCATAGAAGTCATCGTTGAATGTGTAGGAGTCAGTATGGATCTCCAGGTCCCGCTGCTGATTATTGATCGGAGAAGGGCCTCGATCATGTCTGCATTATTCATGAACCGTAGGGTGGCACACTTAAGGGTTACCGGACACCATTTTGGAGCACATATGTTTCAGACGAAAGAATTGCAAAGCACGGAAATTGCTTCGGGTGAAATTGCAGAAAGTGGTTCTGCATGTGATATTGAAATATTGCAAGGGGCTATATGTGAATGTTTGTTAATTAAAGCAATTAACAAAATTCTGAATAAATTTAATAAAAAGAGTTTTATTAAATGAGAGAGCATTAAATTTGGAGAAATTTAATGCATTTAAAGTGGAGACTTTAAAAGGGAATGTGAAGAGGCATTTTAATGTGGAGGGGTTACCACCACATGAATGGGGGAGGTGAGGGGTCACCCCTCCATGCGCCGGCCATGGAGAGAGGGGGCAACCCCCCTCCTCATATAAAAGGCCACCCATTCCCTCCTTCATCCTCACACCTCCTTGTGAAGGATCTCTCTCCCCTCTAGAATTATGCCCCCATGGTCTCGGATTAGCGAGATACATGTTCCCGGTGGCATTTCGTCTGGAAGGAGTTGCTGCTTCCGCTGGATCGCTGGGGCGAGGAGGTGGAGATTGTCCGGTGGCTTGAAAGTGTGTGCGAGTGCGGATGCGCTGCTGAGTTGCGGCGCTCGGACTTCCTCACGATCTTGAGATCGGCAAGTGTACGACTACATCAACCACGAGTTCCTACTCGTTAACAAAACTCGTTGTCTTCGAGGGTAAGTTCTCGTTGGATGTATGTCCACCCGTTGCTTTGTACCTAGTAGATAGATCTTGGCGTGTAGTTTACACCGTAGGAATTTTTTTGTTTTCTATGCTGCGGACCCAACAAGTATATGCAATGGGTTTAAGAAAATAGATTGAGTATGGACGTACTCTGCAATTTCTATATAGGTGGTTGTTTGATGCTCTATCTGTAGCCATGGACAAGAATCCTGGACTAATGCCTATTTTCGATATCATTTCTTAAAAATATAAGTTTTATTTTTTAGAAAAACTATGGTTGTTAGTCTTCACGGGTTGTTAGAATTTCATGAATTTCCTTTTCACGTTGCGTTCATAAACCTTTCCCAGAATAGGAAGTAACATATCACGTTTTATAAACTCTCGAGAGGTGTGCTACTTTTTCATAAACTTCCTTAGGATTATTGCTCTTAGTCAGACTTCCTTAGGTATGAGGATGGTTACCAAGTATAGTGCATATGCTTTAGACAGTGTAAGAGACCCCTCGCGTGCGTCCCCCAGGGTTCCGCCGGGGGAGATCCTATCATGCCGCCCCAGCCTCCCCATCTCCTGCACCCCTCGTCGCCGCTGCCGTCAGTCCTCGTCGCAGCGACAACATGCCCAGTTGATGAAGGAGGACTAGACATGGTGGTTTGCCAGAGACGGCCGTTGTGGCTGTGCGGCGGAGAAGGACGGCGTGTCGACGAGTAATAGTCAGGGCGACGCCCCTAGCGGGGTTAGTGGCGGAGGTCCCTTTGCCGGGGCTTGACTGGCGGTGAAGGTTGGGTTGCGGGTTGGCTCCAGAAAAAACCCTTGATCTTGATCTGGGTGGATCCCTATGACATCTCTCTATCTCCTCCTTGCAGTATCACGGCCGGTTCTAGTGATGGATCGTCCCTGCACTATTGTCTCCTTGCGTGTTGCTAGCCATGGCCGTCGGTTGGGCTCGGTGAGGCAGATCCCGGAGGTTAACAGCGGGTGGTGAGGGGGCTGCCGGTATGGCTTCGAATAAAGGGGTCTGGTCCTAGGATCCCCTCTTGCGCCAAGACAAGGATCTACTTGATGATGGTCTTCATTCATCTAGCTGGAGTGTCGAGTTCCAGAAGTATCCACATGTGAACTCTAATGGACGACATGCGTGAGATTGACCAATTGGATGGGATTCAGTCGTGCGCAACCATGATTTTTCAGGATGTTTGGTTTCAGAGGGAGTGTTACAAAGATTTGTAGTCTGTTTCCTTCAAGGACATGCCTTTAGTGCCATGATGAAGTCAGTCATAGATAATGACATGGAAGCCGAAGTCTGTGGACTGGTAATGGTGGTTTGAATCCTGGTGGTGATGAGGTTTTGGCTTGGTGAACTGTTTCTTGAAGCTGCGGCATCTAAAAATGGGGAAAATAGTACAAGAGAATTCGAGAGTTCAATCTTGTAGAGGAAAAACCCAAGGTCTTCCCTTAATTGCTTGTGCCTAGTAATGGCCTTGTTGAAGATATTGTTTTGTGAGCACGGACTTTCTCCAGGGTGAAAACCTATGATTGATGATCAGAGCGATGACGGTGCTTGTGCACTGTTGCCTTCCTGGAGGCGTCTCTTTTGGAGAGGATGGATTTCTGGTGCTATTTTTTGGTTGTGTGCATTTAAATGCCATTAGGGTAGTACGTTATTGCAAAGTCCGCGTGGAATTGGTATCTTTGTGATATTAATATATGTTCCTTTCCGGAAAAAATAGCCAAGTCATGTCTAGCACGACTTCACTCTGCAATCTACCGAGACACTAAATTCGTCACTCTGCAACCCATGATAGGGACGTTATGAGCTCCGACCCGCTGCCATTCCTCGCTGAGAATATAGCCTGACCTTGAATGAAGAAGATACTTTTGACTCTCTTATCCCATACCAAGCTATGCGGTCAACGCGGTTTATTTAGCGTCTTAGAATGACTAACTACCGTTGTTGTTTAATCTCATAGGCTAGCTCTCCTGGTATAATGGAATCCCAACCGACATGATTTCCCTTCATGTATTCCAACCATAATTCCAACCATTCCATAATTCATGTCATGTATTCCAACAATTTGAATGCAAGTGATAATGCTTTTGAAAAGTAGTTTGAAAAATATTCCAATGGACATGAAGAACTTGCCTCATAACTGCAATCTAGATCTTGCCTCATAACTGCAAATAATGCATTTCAAAAGTTCTTCCTGACCCTGGATCCCGGGTTCTAAAAGTAGCATCATTGCACGATAGAGACAATGTTTAAAGATCCAGTTTGATGCTATAATGCATAAATGCAATGTTTTAAGGTTTGATTTGACTTTTCCCGTCTTGTGTATAATATTATTATTTTAAAGTTGTTTACAACTTTTAGTTAATTTATGAATTTCACTTTAGAATTTTTATATATCTCACAAAAATAATGTTGAATAAATTCAAAGTTCAAATTGTTTTTTCAAGTTGGAAATAATATTCCTATTTTAAAAGAAATATTATTTGAGCTTAAAGTATTTTTTACTCATTTATAAGTACTCCATCCGTTAAGAAATATAAGACATTTTAGCTTTGTAAATCGAATGTATCTAGACGTATTTTAGTGTATAGGTTCGTAGAGATTCGGGATGAACCATCCATTTTACAAAACTAAAATGTCTTATATTTCTGAACGAAGGGAGTATTTCCTTAAGTTAATAAAATAACATGAAATTTTTATTCCCACAAAAGTATTTCTAATAATTCCATAAAAATAGGATTTGGAATCCTTGTAATTTTCCCTATTTGGAAATATTTTTATTTTATTTATTTTTCTAGTTTTTGACAGGTTTTGGTTAAATGGCAATTTCACAACTGGTTAAATGGCAATTTGTAACAATTGTGAAATTGCCATTTGTCCTTGGTCCCACTAGTGAGACCCACTAGTCAAAACAATCTGAATCAGTTTGGTCGAACCGAACTGGTTCACTCTCTCTCTCTCACGCTCGACCTCCCGCAATATTGTGTTCTCCCTCATTGTCGCTGGTCGATTCTGGCCATCTTCGGCCATCTCTGCCATCGCCATAGCCCACAAAAGATTCCCCTCACTTAATATGGTTATGCCTAGTGTGATGGTGATGCATTGTAATTCTATGGTGTTCTTCAATCATGAAGATGCAAAGATACTGTCCCACTAATTTGCTAGGGTGCTACCTAGCTCTCCCTGTCTATTAAGATCATATCCTATGTTTTAGCTATAAACCTTCATAGATTCTAAGATTGATTGATGAAGATCTGATGTAGTTCTTCCTTCTCCTACCGTTCTTGCTTTCTTCTCCTTCTCAAATCCCCATCTCTCTCACTAAGAGTAAGTGTTTATGTTTGCTTCTTCTCACTTAGCATCTGGTCTGAGTGTTATAAGATTTTATCTGAGGATTGTGAGTTCTAGGTGTGGGCTTGGGATTCTATTTATAGTCTCAAGTGATCTATGTTGTGTTGACACCTCACTCACATGCAGAAGTGACCATGTTGGTTATATCGCCTCTCTAGGTTGATTTTTTGTGCAGATACAACATACTTTGTGGTCTAAGTTTTCTTATGTCATAAACCTAATAAGGTAGGTCGGTTAAGGGTCAATTAGGTCATTTACTTGCTCGTTTTGGAAATTTACAAGTGTCATTCCCTTGTGTTGTTTTTATGAATTTATTGAGTTGCTGTCATTTTTATTACTGAACATTCGACTTGATTGTGTACTTAATTTAGCATGATCTAGTGAAATGTTAGTGTTCGCTTGACTATGCCATTTGGTTCTTTAAAAACAATCCAAAGGTTGAGGTGAATTCATATTTATTGCCATTTTATTAATGTTATCTACTGCATTTGGATTTATTGTTGGCTACTAAGGTCTATGGTTAGTTGGTTTGTTGGTCACTTCTGGATGAATAACAATATCTTGTTGCTTATGTATTTATTTGTTGTTGCTCCCTATACACTATTTTATTGTTTTAGCTTGTAATCTTCTTGATATTCTCCAGTCTACTGTTTAGCACTTCCTTAGTGTGGTTTAGTGGCTACTACCTTTGATTACTCTTTATTTTCTCATAACCTCAACAACAATGTTTAGCACCGGTTCCTAGACCTTTTTCTTGGATTCAACAGAAAATGGATTCACCTTAGATTCACCTTAGGCTGGATCCTACATTCTAATATCGATAAAAGATTTTATCTTTGTGTATTTATTGTGCAGGTCAAGATAGTCCAGAAGAGAAAGAGGAGAAAGAAAATGATAAGAAGACTAGTTAATTTAGTTTAGGTTTTTATTTTCCTTTTCTTTTGTAGTTCATAATAGGGGTTTTCTTGGAATTTTATAATTAATAAAGACTTATTTCTATAAATTATCATATTTTCTTATATTTTTCTGAATTTTATTTTTTTACTATGTATGTTT
This sequence comes from Avena eriantha, assembly GCA_910589775.1. Taxonomy (NCBI): domain Eukaryota; kingdom Viridiplantae; phylum Streptophyta; class Magnoliopsida; order Poales; family Poaceae; genus Avena; species Avena eriantha. Next base: position 527,033,299 of record OU342745.1, read on the forward strand.
GAATTTGAACTCAAGTTTGAATAATTCAAACCACAATTTTGAATTTAAAAATATCTTTGATCAATTCTTTTGTATTGTATAATTTGAGTCTTTGGACTCACTTAACTGTGTTAATCATTTTGGAATCCATGTTTCAAATATTCAAAAGGTCCATATTGAATTTGAATTCAAATCCTAGTATTGACCTAAGTCAAACTCAACACTAGTATTTATTTTCACTCCTTTTGTAACTCCAAAATAAAAACTTGAATTTTTCTCAGAATTTTAAATTCATATAAATTTAAATGCACAATTATGCATCTACCCTTCCACGTGACCTACTCTTCGGGCTATTATAAAGAAGCGAGGTGGAGGGAGAGAGGCGACAACGGGAGACCTTCGCGACGATGACGTCTGGTAGTGGGGACTCAAACACGTGGGGACGTGCAACTACTGGATCAAGGAAGAGGGGCGGCTGATTCAGAGGAAGGTGGTGGTGGCTCATGCAGGACACCGAGGCGAGGCTGCTGGACGGCTACTCCACTGATTTTAGGCATTGGTGTACGCAGGGGCGGGCCGAGTGGGCCGTTGCCCACCCAGAATTTTGGGATATTTTTTGATATACTCGTCATATTCCTGGACGAGGTAACCATGTTTCCTATCGACGAGAGACTGGAGGTGACGAGCAACTTGAGTTCCCTTCATCCTTGATCCCGATAGCTACATCCTCCGACCTCTGCCCCGGCCGCCCAGTCTCCTGATCCCCTTGTTAGCTGGAGATCGACCTCCCAGATCTGCCCTTCGGCAAAATTCTCTGTGGGTTCTTCATCTCCCGTAAGTCTAGGATCCATCCCAACACATGGTCCATGCCTGCAGTGAGATGATGAAGGAGGGCGTCGTTGCACTCGTCATGTTTGGCACCATGGTCACAGTCGGCGTCGTTGCCGTCATTATAATTAGGATGGTTCCGCTTCTAGCTGCCCAACAACTTCGGGCACAAGTTATCTCAACAGATTGTGATGCATTGCCGAAGAATAATTTCTATTTGGGCCTTTTTTCCATCTTCTATGCAGTAAATCTTTGGATAATTTTGTAGCAGCTGATAATGAGCTGGCAGGCTACGATGAACCGAGAAGATTTGCTCCATGTTGCGGCGTCCATGATAATTCCTCTTCAACTAGGGTATTATCCATTTTCATCCCATCTTGAGCTACACTTCATTCAAACTCAGATGGCGATACATTCTCATCTTCAGGTTGAAGATTACTTAGACATGATACTTGATCTTAAATGTTATGCTGATTTTACCGATCTAAACCAAAATCAGAAAAACAGATCATGGAGCAAGCGCCTCCTCCGTGAGAGCGGCTAGTTCATTTTTGCTAGCAATGTTCTGATCAGTCAATTCACTACAGATCAAGTCTTCTAGCTTTCATTTAGCATTTTTTATTTTTCGCTAAAGGTGTCTAAGAAGGATCAACTTATTTATAAGACTAGACTAAGTGACTAACTAATCACACAAAGGCTAGTGTAATATATTTTTGATGTGTGCTCACCCTCTAGTTTTCTCCTGCGTCCGCCACTAATTTTAGGGGCCCTAGGGAGATACAACGCAAAGATCCCCTTGTTGATGGTGGCAAAGTTTCCTAGGGTCAAGGGGGTCATTGCCCCCCTACTCTATAAAATTCCTTAAGGTGTAGTTTTTGCCTAATATTTACGCTAAGAATTTGAAGATTATTGGAAGCTTAAGCATAATCCTCAACAATGTTTGTCAACCTCCACCACTTCTTCACACAAAAATATTTAAAAAATATTAGTATTCGCATGAGAAATATTACTGTAATGCAATAACAAATTGAACAATTCTTATATTTGCTACATCCATGGTCTTTGGGATCTCGGTGAAGACATTCAAAACTACTTATTCTATTGATCAAGAAACCTATATATCTTGATACTTATTTCTACCAATTACTCATTATGTGCACGTCTATATAAATATGTACCTCTATAATTAATCACACAGAAGGGAGTAACTGATTCATATGCATGTGCAAGAATGAGTAGAGGAGCATAGACATAGTTGACACTAAATCAATAATAATATGGAATATATGGCCTCTTGAACATATGATGGGCACAAGTACAACTATTGGAAATCTGAGGAGAGCTGCTTGCGCATGGTAGAGTTATGTGATTGCGTTTTTAGTCTCTAGTAATGAACACTTACAACCTTGGAAAGAACATTAGGAAAAGGACATTTCCTGCCTTAATGATGTTTTGGTGTTTGTTGTCAACATAAGTGTGTTTTTACGGTGTGCTAAGTATCTTGCAGGTCTTATTTGTTAAAGAGGCACTAGACGGTGTTCTATCTTGCAATAAAGTAGAGTTCAAAAATAATCCAGAAAAGGTTGCCTGTTATGCAAGTTGGGGTCAGAAACTTTCCTGGGACCGGAGACTCCGGGGTCTAGCACTGGAGACTCTGGTATGCTTAACTGGAGACTTCAGCCAAGTCTCCGGGCCTGTCTTCGCCCCCAGGATATCTCTCCGTTTGCCACCTCGCAATGTGGCCCGGAGTCGAGCGCCCCCCGGAGACTCCGGTCTAGGTGTCCGGAGACTCCGACCAAGTCTCCGTCGGAGTCTCAGGGGTTCCCCAAAGAACATTCAATACACCCCCTAGAGTCCAAACCGGAGTCATGTGCTCCCCCCGGAGACTCCGGCCAGGGCCAAAGATTCCAGGGTTAGTGAACTGCAATGACTCTAATTGGGAGGAGAGGGGCTATATATACCCCCTTCTTCCCCAAGTGAAGGAGGTGACTTCTACTCTCTCTCCTTCATTGTAGCTGAGCTCCAACCTCATAGTTCGCCCTCCCTAGCCACTAGAACTTGATGCCCTTGGGGAATCAAGGGAGGAGACCTAGACCTAGCTTCCCACCAAAGGGATTTGTGTTTCCCCACCATTTGTGTAAGAAGTTGTTACTTTAGGGTTTGAGGAAACCCTAACTTGAAGAAGTCGCCCTCCATAGCTCATCGTCGTGTGTAAGAGCTTCGTGGTCGTCTAGGAAGCCTCCGATTCAGTTGTGGAGAAGTGCCCCAAGGATTTGTAGAAGGTTCCGGTCACCGCCTTCAAGGCCACCGTATAGTGGATCGTGTGATTGCCGTGAGGCGGGTGCGCGGGAGAATAGGGTGAGGCCTTCTGTGGTGTTGGTGGTCTTAGTACCACCCATCCCTCCAATGGAGAGGTATTTTCCCTCAGAAGGAAGGAACTTCAGGAAAACATCTATGTGTCTACTCTCGGTTATTTCTATCATTTACTCTCTACTATTGTTATTTGCATGCTTGCTTGTCATATAGGTTCTCTCACCTAGTTGCATATCTAGAGAACTTACTTTGTGTCAAGCCTTAATTTGAAAAGAAGCTAAAAATTGAGTAGCGCCTATTCACCTCCCCTCTAGTCGCTTATACCGATCTTTCAATTAGGCATGCACGCATGTGCTCTTCTATGGTTGTGATTATTCATTAGTGGATACTAATAGCACAATCACATAACTCTATCAAGCCACGATTTCTTTTGATGCCATGATTTCTCTCAGGCCTTCCTAAATATGCAGGTGTTCAAGAAGGCTAGAGACAAACCATATCATTGAGAGAAATTATTCAGTAATTTTGGATTATATTTTTTAGGGTAAGAGTAGTCGGGGTAGAGGCATGATAGGATGTAGGTTGGATCATATGTATTTTCTAAAATGTCTTAAAACTATTAGGCCTTGTTAGTAGAAGTGTAGTCTTATGCCGGGCCCCTGCTTCCTGGGGCCCTCCCTAGCCCCCTACGCCCCACCCTATGGCGTAGCCCTGACTTGCTGGAGCCGAGCGTGCTTCGGCGAGGCAAGGAGGAGGTTTCCTCTGTGGTGGTCTGACCTTCCCCACAGTGGCGAATCCCCACGTGACACCAGGTAAATTTGTTTTTCTTTGTAAAATAGTGAATTTCCACTATATGTGCTACCCCACCTCCCTAGCTCCCTCTGCGAGGACGGTGGCCATTGGCGTCCCGCAATGCCGTCGGTGGAACATGATGAGGGGTTGAGCGGTGGTGGGGACCCTTTGCATTCTTTCAATATGGTCCTACTGTTTTTTATTGTTCGAAAATAGTCTCTGTTTGGTGCCAAAGAGGTTGAGTGATGAGTTCATTTAGTGCCACGTCAGCAGAGCGATCGTAATGAGACATCCGCGTATTTCTATAATGGTGAGCATTTGAGCGGCATCCACTCCTGTCCGGCGCTCGTTCGTTCGAATCTCGTGGCAGCAGGGGTTTGCCCATTGGGGCAAGGAAAGAAAGAGACAAAACGAGGCCATGGCCGAGGGTCCAACCAGCTAGTACTATCACACATGAGAGGAGGAAAGATAAAAGGAAGAGGCAGTAGTAGTAGAAAGAACGGGTCAAAGAGGCAAAGTGGGGGCCCTGGCACTGCAGTTGGAACAGCGGCACGGGCGAGCCACCCGGACGGTGACAGCTGTGAGGTAACCAGTCCATGGACCCCATGCATGGCTTCCGTCCGTCCATCTATAGCTCCCAACCCAACCCTGCCTATGTTGCAGCTAGGCTAGCTGCAGTTGGGGGCAGCCTATACAGGGAAAGCCAACGGGATGGGATGGGAGGCCGCACGGATCACCAAAAGAGGGTGGCGCTCGCTCGCTCGCAGCGCTGCGCTGCGCCGCGCCGCGCGGCCTCGGGAGCTGGGGAAGCAAGCTAGGCAGTAGGCAGTGCACTGCACACGGCGCGGCGCCATTGGGGGCAATGGACGAGAAACCACTGGGAGACCGGGATGAGCCCGGCGCACTGTGCCGCTCCAGTGCGTGTGCAGTTGTACTACTGCGATGACTGATGAGTGACAGCCAGCCACCGAGAGGGCGGGGCGGGGCGGGCCCCCCCGCGGAGCTTGCTCGCTCGCTACAGCCTACAGCGTACTACTGGCGCAGCAGCAGCAGTGGTGGTGGTGGTACGCCTACTGTTGCGTGGTACGAGTGGCTTTGCTTGCTTGCTAGCTAGGGGCACCCACGCACACACGCCTTTCACTTCACTGTGCGGGATTGAATCGATCGACTAGTATAAAAAAGATAAGAGAAGTCTAAAAGTGAAGCTGCGGTTACGGGCCATCAATCACAGGTTGCTCCCAGAATGGCGGATGCCAACGAACAATCACTGACAGCCTACGCTAGCTATCCATCCATCTATCTCGTCCGTCCGGGCTCTCGCCCCAGCCCCACCTGTCCATCGCCAAACCAATGGAGAAACAGAATATAAACCGGGAAAACGGGATGAACAACACACTCTTGTCACGCACGAAGTCGCGATTCGGAAGTTCTTTTTCTTCAACCAACTGAATCGATTGTTAAAAGCTTGGACGAACACAGATACACGGTCTAAAACCAAACGGAACACGATGATCTAAACCAAAAGATCATGGCGAGGGAGGCAGAGACACCAAGCGAAAGCTCCCTCGCTTGGGATTGTGTCTCTCTGATTAATTCTTCACAACGGGTTACCGCCGACGAGGCGCGCCCACACACAAACACACGCAAAAACCATCACAGCCGCCGTACGTCCCTGGCCGATCAACTCAGGCGGACGGGGGGTAGTAGAACCGGTGGTGATCCGAGAACGACGGAGGCGGCGGGAAGGCGGTGGTGGTGTTTGCGCCGGCGGCGGCGGTAGAGAATCCTGATGATGCTGCAGCATGGTGGAGCAACGGCGAGTGGGAGGAGCCCGGCATTTGCCACCCCCAGGCCGGGTATGACCCGGGATGATGAACCAGCTCAGGGGGCCTTCGCTCCGTCAGCCGCTCCTGCATCAGTTGCAATTAACACGGAACAGGCGTGAGTAAAAGAATCTTGAGTACATGTGTGCAGCATAGGGTGCATCGATCACTCGATGCAGTTCGAGAAAGAAGGGAAAAAACGAGCATGTGTGTGTCACATCGTGAAAGGGTACCAGCCCAAGAGTGTCAAGTCATAACCGTGCAAAGCTTTCATGTGAACGCACAGTATCTTCAGCACTAAAGCTGCAGTCATGTGATCAGGGTACCAGTACTAAGTTGCATCTAAAGTTGTGTCGTGGAATTGTCAAAAAAAAAAACTGCAGTTCAGTTTTCTCTTTCAAAGATGCACGCCAGGCTCACGGATCGGCCTGGTTGAACCATCAATCAGCTCACAGGGGAAACAGTACCCACATCTGGTAAGTACTCATGCACTGTCCACGGGAGATGCTTTGCGTTTAATGGAAGGAAACAGCTATAGCTCGCTGGATAGAATGCTAGTACTAGATGTTTTAGGAAAACTGGAATGTTTAGTTTGAGCTAAAAATGAGAATGATAGGTAGTAGTATTATGAAAGAAACTGTTCTATCTGTCCGAATCTAGCTTGTTGAAAACTGAGACGTTTTACACAGGACATGTTCAGAAACTGTTCTATCTGTCCGAATAGGTGGTATTATTCAGTAACAGTTTCATTTGAAACATTATTATTCAGTAACAGTTGCAATTAGCTGGTGGGGTGGAGGAGTAGTAGCTAGCACGTACCTGATGGTTGGGGAAGAAGCCAGGACAAGCAGATGGGTACAAGCGTTGGTGCTGCTGAGGTGGTACTGCCGTGCTATGGTGATGCACAGGCCACTGGGAAGATGAGCTCATTGGCTACAGCAATATCAAAAGGTGGTACAAATATCGTAAGTTTAATAAGTATGCTCCTAGGCCATACCACCCGGGTCATTAATACCATCTCAACCGACACTGCTGGTGCAAATAATACTAGGAAATTATCTACTATTGGAGCAATTTAACTAGTACCACTGTTTTTAGTGCTGCAGTTTCTGCATATATACCTGGGAGGCCATCGCACTTGAGGATTCAGGGAAAGTTAACTGGAGGCCAGCCACGACGTTGTCCCTTTTGGAATCTGGCGCGTTAGGTTGCGACATCCGCAGATCCAAGTCAAGAGCATCCGCATCGACGATCGCTAAGGAGACATGATTTGTAACCATGAGACAAAGGTGGGTATGATAGGGAGAAATTCGACGGGTGAGAGTGATCGCGGTAGTGGTACCCTCAGCAGCTTCGGTGTCTGGTAGAGCATCCCCATTATAGGAGCTAGTCTCGAAGTTAGTAACAGCTTCCCTCCCATTGAAGCGAATGGCTGCCCTGTCGTACGCTCTGCACCAGCAAAGCAGGGCACGAGAGTGAGCGAGAATTAAGGTTGTTTGGTTGACAATGATGATCCGTGTGAATTAGTGGTGGTACCTTGCAGCTTCGACCTCGCTGTCAAACAGCCCGAGGTATATGTACCTGCATGCGTGTAGTGAGGCAAATATCAGCAGCTATGGTGGGATCGATCACTGCTCAACAGCTTTAGCTAGAGTGGTGCCTGCCTATGCTGAGAATTCTAGCTCGGAGTTGCTCAAAATAGGCCTCTACAACAAATAATAAACTGATGAATTGTTTTCGCCAACTCATATATATGTGAACCTAACAGTTGCTCCAAATAGGCCTCTAGAATCGAGTGTAGGGGGAGGTGGACGTCCCACCAGCACCAGAAAACAGGACGCGCTAACAACAACTAGCAGCATATGCATATGGATTAACTCCACTGTCCCACTAAAATTCAGCTTTAAGATTGATTTCCTACGACAAAGCAATAGATGTCACTAGCATGAACAGCTGCACTGTGCCATTGTGTCACCTCAACCAATTGTCCGGGAAGCTCATTCCGGGATAGTATTTCTCAGTTTACCTAAAACTGAATTTTAGTGCGTGAGCTTGAGTGAGAGCGTGAGCTTACTTCTTGCCGAGCAGCTGGCCCATCCGCGCCTCCCAGCGGCCGCACTTGTGGAGGGTGACGCCGCGGTACTTTGAGCTCCCCCTCGCGAACCCCGTGCTCTGGCGGCGGAGGATGTGCACGAACTCCTCCTTGGTCCAGTTCCTCATCTGGCAAAAACAACAGTGCCCGGCCGGCCACCAACCACCATCAGACACACCGAGAATATCTATCTATGCATTTTTTGAGGCAGCGATGGTATTCAGTTACCTGCTTCAGATCCTCCTCGTAGTCGCTCAGATTGAAGTTGATGTCGGCGTCCAGCCCCCGGAACTTGATCGCCGCGCGATCATAGGCCCTGAGCAAGACCCGTTTCAGTACAGTTCATGATAGTACTACAATCCAATATATCGAGAGCAGTATGTGTTGAAAGTTCAGACTAGTAGGAAGCTTGATTAATAATTATAACCTCGCGGCCGAGTGCGCGGTGTCGAAACCACCTGACGAAATTAAATAACTTCAGTACAGAGAACAGATATGCTAGAGATTAATTAGGAGGAGCTGGAGCTGGGATTTTGAGCTCACCTAGGTAGACCTGCTTCCCGCAATCCCTGCCGGAATCAGACGGAAACGGAGAGCGATTAATGGTTTTGGTAAGCTTAATTAATCATCAAATCACGGGGTAGAACCTAGCTAAGCGAGGCGAGGGAGGCTAACCAGATGTGCGACTCCCAGCGGCCGGTCCTCCTGTAGAAGGTGACGCCCCTGTACTGCGAGCTGCGCGACCTCGGCCCACGCCGCGTCTTCTTGGGAACTGCCACCCGCTGCCCCACGACCACCTCCTCGGCGCGGCGCGGCTGCCACGCCGGCGTCGGTACCGGCTCCGGGTGCATCACGGCCGAGGCGTGCCCGAGAGGCGGGGGGAAGAGCTGCCTCGTGACGAACCCGGACGCGACCGGTGCCAGCTGGCCGGAGCAGTCGTCGTCGTCGGGGCTCCCGAGCAGGCCCAGCCGGAAGCCGCCACCGGCGTCCCCTGAGTTGAGGACGGACGAGCTCGACGTGCCGGAGTCCGCCGGCGACTCCACATTGAGATCCAGCACCATCTCCGATCCGGGGCTCCGCCGGAACAAAATCGTACGCCGCCTCCTCCTCTCACCACCACCGCCTCCGAGCAGCTCGATCGACCAGTAGCCTAGCTACCAAGTGTATCTATGGCGTGGGAGCGCGGTGGCCGCGGGAAGCGAGGGCGAGGTGGGAGGAGTAGAAGTAGTGGTGGGAGGAGGAGGCGGTGGTGGTGGCCATGGGGGATGAGGAGGAGGACGAGGAGAGGAGGGGGGCCAGTTGGAGAAAAGGAAAGAGAGATGGGACGTCGAGGAGGCCAAGGGCATCACAGGTAAACTATTTTTGTGCAGCGGAGCTTCGCTAATCGCTACGGCCACACACACCGCCGGTGCGGGGAGAAGCTGCCTTAACGTGTCGCGCGCCCCGAGGTGCACCAAGCTTCGGAGCTCCGAGGGTTTTTTAGCCTAACCCCAGGTGGTAGCTAGCACTTGACTTCTTATTTTCTTGCTGAAAATAAGTGACACATTTGGGCTTTGTTTGTTTGGAAGATTCGGAGCATAGGTTTAAAGATATAGTACTAATTTCATACCACTAGCATGTGAAATGACACAATTCAATACTCACTCCATTTTTGTATTGGTTGTCTTTTGCAGCACTAGTAATAGACCACAGAGTAATAAAGAATGTCAACTTGTTGAGTAATTAAATCATCGTCAGATGAGGAGCATGTGTATTATATATCTTCAATTGGTGTCGCATGCCGAATCATACTTGTTAATCATGCAGGTTGAAAGATCTTACGTCGAAGACTCCGAACGTTCGTGAAGCCCGGATTATACAAACAATACAAGTACGCTTTGTAAAGTTGATCATCGTGCAAACAAAAGTAAAGTACAAGGCAAATATAACTTTGCCTCCTCCCACATCGATATAATTATTGTGTCACATGTTGCATTAGTATATTACTAGACACGAGCCAAGCACGGGCACGTTAAAGAAGCGCCTTCTCTACGTTTCACATGAAAAAAACCATTCTGATACAATCATAGCAAGGACCCAGCCCCAAACAACTACACTCGTAAACTCGTACATACATCTCACGTATAAAATTTGACCAAATGTTACTTAAATTTAAAAATACTTTGATGAAATAATCATAGTTGTGTAGTATTTTTTCTTAAACCGAAATTTCAAACCCTTGTCATATTATAGGAGTATATCTTTGGATTTTAGCGACATACTCAAATCCCGTGATTGTTATGTTAGTTTTACGCAAAGAAGCTTTATGATCCGTCTCGTACTCTAGGCACGCACGGTGTGTGCACGAGACAGTTTCTCTTGGCATCGCAATAATCAATGTCTGTAGTCAGACACCATCAAACTCATGCCGTTGTTTAACCAAAGCAAAGTAAGCTATAGCACTAGCGGAGTCCCGGCCGGCCGTACGAGTACGTGCAGGACCCGCATTACAAAATGCGCCCGCTCTAACCAATCCGTCGCTAATTGATCCACCCATCCGGACCGTACGTACGTGGTTGCTCGCGACGCGCCGCTACGTTCGCGCGCGGTCACCCCGGCATCTCGCGCATGCTGCGCCCGATCTGGGCTACGGCGTTGACCACGGCCGGGGAGAGCGCGGCGGTGGACAGCCGGAGGCCGGCCGGCGAGACGGGAGCTAGGTATATCGCCTGGATCGGGGCAGGCGAGCGCTAGCTGTAGCTCCTTCCTTCTATAACGGATCTGAGCGGCACATCCGTCCAGTACTCCGTATGAATTCGCTGTCCATCAGGTACTCCATCTGTCTATCAGCTCGTCACTACTGCCGGTATACGTAGGTACGTCTACGCGCGCCGCTCGTACAAAAGTTCTGTGTATTGTACTGGACTCGTTAGGTCCGGACTGTTTCTCGCCGGGCGGGCGGGGCCCTGGTGTGTATGGATGGATGAGCGCTGCGCTATTATTCGTCGGAGACCCCCACCCCACCCCACACGCGCGCTGCAGGCGACGGCCAACCACAAGCGTACCTATCCGGGGCACTGTGCCGTTCCGGTCGACTCGCCGGTCATGTATGTATGTACGTGTGTACTCGATCGATCGGAAACGTCGCTCGTTTCTACAAATGCCTAGCTAGCCACCGGAAAAACAACGCCCCATACTTCGCACCGGACAAAGTGGCAGAAAACCTCCGGGTCACAGGCCACGTTTTGTAGATTCATCGTGTCAGAAAACGTTTTTTTTTATTACCGAAGAGAATATATAAGAAGAAAAAACGATGTTATTGACAAAAAAGTATTTCGAGATGTAGCTTCATTCATCGTGTCTCAACTAGACTTGGTTGCATTTATTAACATAGAGAAAAAAAAGATATTACTGATAAAGTAGTATTTTAAGATATGGATATTCACTTCGCCCGCAAATGCATCCATTGTGAGAAAACATATTTAGAAATATATAAAAACTTAAAAACAAAATTATACATATACATTCGAACATTTTATGTTTCACAAGTTTTCGAGATGAAAGTGATATTTTTTGTCTTTTTATACATGACACATAAAATGTTATTTCATCCCGAAAACCTGTGAACCGGCATAAAATGTTGGAATGGATATGTACAAATTTGTTTTTTGAATTTTTTGACATTTTAAAATATGTTTTCTCGTAATGGATGTATTTGCACCTATGAGCCAAATTGCCACCTCCTTCAAGATGTCACATCTTGCTCTACCTTATCTTAGTGCACAAAGGGCGCCGAGGAACCTAGAATGTTTCGATGATGACAAGAAGAAGATGCATATAGGAAATACATATATTGAGAAAACTTATGATGTGTATTAGACGACTTTGTATGATAAGCTAGGCTTAGTTCAAGTAAAAGAAACTTTCATGGTCTTTGTGGTACGTTGCGCGATAAGTGTGGTCTCAAAGAGAGTACACTTGTAGCAATATGTTTGTACGAGTTGTTGGGTGAAATTAAAATGATAATGTTGGGTGGCACTTACCAGCGGTCTTTAGAGACAATCAGTAGGCACTTCTCACTCGTGTTATCATCTATCCTATCTCTAATTGGGAAGTTCGTCAAGCTTAATGGTCCTTCTATCGACCTTGCAATGATTACAAATGGAAATGGTTTGGCAATGCGCTTAGAGCACTAGACGCGTGTCATATTTCGATGTTTGTTAAAGCTGCTAACAAAGGAGGGTATATGAACAAAAAACAAGACATATTTAAACTTGGAATGTTTAATACCAATGCATTTTCGAAACAAAAATGAACACACTTTTCCAACTTCAATTGGCAAATGTAACCGAAAACGACACAAGAATTGTGAAGGATAATGGGCCGAAAAAGAAAAGAATGGGAAATTTTATCTCGCCCTTGGGAGGGGCTAATTGGTTTCCGATCCTCTAGTTGACGAGCCTGCGCTCTAAGGGTACCAAGTTCGCTATAGTCAGGATGATTCGAAAAGGTTGACGAGCAAATTCGTGATAGGAGGCTATTTGAGAGAATATTTACCAAACCAAATATCCCTGTAACTTGCACCCCGTTAAGGAGCTAGTTGGGTCCTGCCTGTCTGGATTATTGTAAGGGTACATTGCCTCTATGTGCGGTTTTGGTAGTTAATGACAATCCCTATGGACTAATGTTCTCATTGAGTTTAATATGAAGGAATGTTCCATAGATTATGCGTGTAGTCCATTTGTTGGATTCAAGTACGTATGCCTTGAAGATAAAGATATATCTTAAGTATTGGCATCAAGATCATCGATTTGAAGAGAAGAATATGATATGATCAAGAAGAAGAAGATGAAAGATGGAGTTCTTGTGTGGAAATCAATTTAGCCATGCTCTAGCTTATGTGTTAAGCAGTGGATGATCAAGATCTTGAGAATTTGATCTCGAAAGAAGAATTCAAGATATGCCTCTAAGTCGGTGTCATGATAGTCTCACGACTTGAGTTATGGTTGACTAAGATTTAGAGCATGCAATCAAATGAAGAGTTATTTATGTTCCTCAAGATATTTAGATAGAGCGTGAGAAGATACATGGTTGACAAATACAAAGAGTGAAGATTGGATCCAAGTTGGTTAACACACGAAGCATAAAAAATGTACCACACGGGATGTATGGTAAGCTTTGTCAATGATGCTTCATGAACTAAACCCATTATATATGTTACTTTGTGTTATTTATGTGAGTTAGGTATCTTTCCATGGGCATGCATCAAAAGTATAGATTTCATATAGCCCATGAGAGGATGACATTAAGTGGTGATCGTCATCAAGGTTGAGAAGGGCAAGTTCAAGATAAGCATCTTGAGAAGAACATGTTCTTGAATCTTATCGTCCATCTAGTGATAACGAACATGTGAAGATGTGACTTAATGAAGCTATTTCATAGTGGTGTATGGGGAGAAAATTATGAGTCTTCACGAAGTAACAATGATCAAGTGAAGCATTCTGGCTTGAATGGACCTTGAAGCGTGGTCATCAAGATCAAGTGGGATGTGTAAAGTAAAGTTATGTCCTTTCTAAGTTTTCCTTTTATCGTTCTCAAGGTGGTTGTTGGGAGACCGGTTATAGAATAGATAGATGCGCTATCGATAGGGGCTTTCGGTTGGGTAACTTGATCACATCATCTTAGGGAGCTCAATCATTTGCATTCTTTGCATCCTCTTATTCTTGTTGCTTCTTGGTGTTTCTCCGTGTGATGTTTCTGAGCTTGTTGCTAGCTCTTCAACAAGCTAAGTTCATCAAAAACAGAATTCATATGCATCTTCTATTATGTTTTTGAGTTTGGAGGTTTTACTGCATACCTCTCCTTATTTATTTTTTACCTCTGGCTATAATATAGAGTATGCTCTTAGCTTTTCAAAATGCCCAAGTGAAAGGACACAGATGTCGCCTAGAGGGGGGGGGGGGTGAATAGGCGGTTTAAACTTTTACGAGATGGGCTTAACAAAGGCGGGATAAAACTAGCGTTTACTTTGTCAAACACAAAACCTATATATATATATACTATGGTTCACCTATGTGCACAAACAACTTATGCAAAGCAAGACAAGCAACTATGTGATAGCAAGATATAGACTTCAAGCACGAAGGCTATCACAAAGTAAGGTGCATAAGAAAGAGCTCGGATATAGAGATAACCGAGGCACGCGAAGACGACGATGTTTTACCGAGTTCCTCCCAACATGGAGTACGTCTCATTTGGAGAGGGGGTGGTTTCAAACCACCAACGCCACAAAAGGCCTCCCTTGTTCTCCTATGAATCTCACCCCAACGGGATCGATCCATACTTTCACTATCGGTGCACTTGTCGGTGGCAATCAGTAACCTCTCACAAGGTTGGGGCACTTATCCACAACTCAATTGAAGGCTCCCAACAAACAAGCTTGGGGAAAGCTCCACAACTTAATTGGAGACCCCAAGTAATCCACAAACCTACAAAACCACAAAACCGTCTAGGGTTCCAAGAACCTAAGAGTAAAAAGCTTCTCACCTTTCACCCAATCGAATCCTCACCGAGAACTCAAACCGATGCACCAAATGCAATGGCAAGAACACACGAATTGCTCAAGTCCTTCTCTCCCAAATTATACCAAAGCTACAAAAGCTTATGGGGGAATAAGAGAGGAAGAACAATGGAGGAAATCCACAAAAGACTCCAAGATCTAGATCCCAAGATGTTCCCCTCATTTAGAGGAGAGATTGATTGGTGGGGTTGTAGATCTAGATCTCCTCTTTCAAATCCCTCAAAAATATGCAAGAATCAATGGAGGGATTGAGGGATAGCAAGCTCAAGAAGGTCAGCAATGGAGGGGAGAACTTGCAAGGAAGGTTAGGGAACCATTGGAGAAGAAGGGCCCCTTAAATAGGTCCCTAGAAATCCAACCGTTAGGCCCAGAAATCGCCCGGTCCGGAGTCTCCGGACTGGGACCGGAGTCTCCGGTGTACCCAGGCCAAACGGGATCAAATTGGGGGACAATCTGTACGCGGTCCGGAGATAGACCGGAGATTTAGTCCGGAGTCTCCAGTCTTACAAAAACTGGCAGAAAGACCAATACGAAAACAACCATAACTTTTGCATCCGGACTCCGATTTTGATGATCTTGGGCTCGTTTTAAAGAGGACAATAAGATCTACAAGATCATGCATGGAAACATCATAGTTCAGAAAGGGACGATAGAACCAAATGACGAAAGGTTTGACCTCTCTCAACAAGACGAACCGGTAAAACCTCCAACATCGAAAACGCAATAGAGAATGCATATGAAATCCGTTTTCGATGAACTTGGGCTTGTCATGAAGATTAACACAAGCTCTAAATCCTCTCATGTATAAGAACCAAATAATGGAAGGTTTTACCAATCTCTAAAAGACAAACCGGTAAAACCTCCAATATCGAAAACGCAATAGAGAATGTATATAAAATCCGTTTTCGATGAACTAGAGCTTGTTATGAATATTACCACAAGCTCAAGAACCTCACATGGATAAGATCCAAATAACAACCAAGAAAGATTATGCCAAGTATGCAAAGGTTTGAGATCTCACGAAGGATATGATCAAGTTACTCACTCGAGATCCCCTCTTGATAGTATGGCTATCTATCCTATAAACCGGTCTCCCCAACTAACACCATGAGACCGGTAAGAAAGAAAACCTATCAAGAACATACCTTTGCCTTGAGCTTGACGATAGCGATCTTGTCCACATCAAGATGGAATACCTTTCTTGATTGCACTAGCTTGGTGAAGACTTGCAAATTGCTCTCCCATACTCGACTATGGTAGAGCTTCTCTCTTGGGCATATCATCTTCCCATATCCATGATAACCATAGGATGGCAAGCTTCAAGCAAATGATCTCTTCGAGATGGCTCATCTTGAACTTGCACATCATTTCTTCTTTCTTCATTATGTTGGTGTCTTGAAGGCACATAATAGATATCACTCCAACTTTATTCTTCAAGACACACTTGCCATAGGCTCAACTCTCACATGACCAATCTTTGGATCTCTCCTTGAACACCTTGGTCAATACTTGATCTTCTTTACTTTCTTATTCTCCCAACCTTGAAGCCAACATATGGTACAAGCATTGCCTATGGACAAATCCTACAAGTAAAACTCAATGCAAACATAAGTCCATAAAGATTGTCATTAATTACCAAAACCACACATGGGGGCACACATGCACTTTCAATCTCCCCTGTTTTGGTAATTGATGACAATCCCTTTGAGAGGGTTTATATAAGGAATTAACCAAACAACACGGTGTGCTAACATCAAATACAACACAAGTATGTGATGTTAGTACAACCACAATATAGAGCACCCCCCCCCCACAATCTATGCATGTGTGGATGAACTTGAATTTCATTGCATATATTGCCAACTATTACCGGTGGTGGAGTTTTCTCCATATATTCAAGATGCCATGCAACACACTAAGATGCAAAGCACACAAGGCAAGTGTTCAAGTACAAAACTCAAAGCAGACAACCAAATTTCCTAAAACCCTCTCTAAAACTTCTCCCCCATTGGCATCGATTGCCGAAATGGGTGAAAAACTTTAGAAGGGCCAATTTAGTGAGAGTTCCTCCATATGGTGTGCATTTCTCATAATATGAGTGGAATCAAATGCACGTATCCAATGACGAATACTATGAGGAAATCAAACTAAACTGAGGATCCAAAGATTGCAAAGAAATAAGATGGTGAAGAAGCATCAACGAATGAAGCAAGCAATCAAAAGATCGAAAGAAGCACTTCACGAAGGAAGATATCAAAAGAAAGTTAGATATTATGATAAGGTTGAAAAGAGAGTGATCTAAAATAATATTAGGAGACTCCCCAAGGTTTGTGCACAAATTATAATTTGCGTTTGAATACAATATGCACAAACATGGCATCCTCATTCCCTATGTATCATTTAAACCACGAGCATAAGCAAGAGAAAAGATATTATGATGAGAGCAAATGGGTGTTTAGATGAAAATAGGAAGCTCCCCAAGGTTCATGCACAACAAAGTGCACAATTATGGAATCCTAACTCCCCTTAATCAAACAAAACACCAAACAAGAATAAGAAGGCAAATGTGTGTTCTTAGGTAAATTAGGAAAGCTCCTCAAGGTTTATGCACCAAATATAATATTTGCTTTGAATGCAAAGTGCATAAACATGGTATCCTTGCTCCCCCAGAGTTACATAACAACACAATGGCATGAGAGATCAACTTTATTAACACCAATGAGTGCCAAAAGATGCAAATGAAAAGTTCAAGCACTCAAAGCAAACTTTTGGAGCCACTAAAGAATAAAACGGGGCACAAGGTGTAGACTCCAAAGCAAAAGGATATCAACTAGAGATTTAGCCATAATCATGTGTATAAGTTTCTAGGTAGACACCAATCACCAAGATATACATCCACAAAGAAACATGTACACGCAAAATGGATACTCAAGAATGAATAAGATATCCAAACGAAAGTCATAGATAATGCCAATAAGATTTTTGCTAGAAAGCATGGCCAAAGGCTCAAATTTAACTTATTGAACATCAATGACCTTCAAACACCAATGAATACATCACAACTATCACAAGGGAACAAGAGATAGTTGGTTGCAAAAGGCAACAAGTATCATAAAGAGCAAATAAACCTTGCAAATTCATCCATATTGCACATGAGAGAAATTGAGGAAATGATTGGCAATAGAATTGCTAGATTGGCATATGTGGGATTGGTGAATCATAAACATGATTTTGATATACTCCCCAAAATATGCATTCATCTCAACTTACTCATACCACACTAAGGATGATACAATAAAATTCTTGCAAGAACCACAATAAAAGCAACTGAAGGAATGCATGCCATGACGCAACCGCAATGGTTGGATGCTAGAAAAGTATACATGAGAGGGATACTTGTTACCGAGATACCATTGGTAGGATGTAGTAGATATTAGTTTGTTGATCGTCCTAGCTTGCCTCCAATTATCATTTTTAGTCACCACATCTTATTATTGAGACAAGCATCCAATGTATCTCCAATGTACCTAAAATACATTCAAGTACACGCTGGTCCCAAAACTCGTTGGGTCCAAAGTAGTTAGATACACTACAATACACAAGACAAACTCCACAAAAACATGTGCATATTGATATGAAATTGAATTTCACGCACATCTTAGCCAAAATAGGATTTGGTGGAGTTTCCCCTATATATTGGATTAAAGAAAGTGAGTAAACCATAATATAAACATGTAGTAAATATGCATGCACAAGGATTTCAAGAACCAATAAGGAGATACAATTTGAGCAAAAACACCAAGTAAACCAAGAAGTCACACACAAGAGAGTGACACGGCAGAAGGTGTCCAAATTGCATCAAAGAGTCAAATCAACACATGACCGAACACAAGTTCAACAAATGAACTAAGCTAAAGCCAAAGAGCAAAAGAGGATAAACAAGTACAAATGCTCAATGATTTATCTCATTCAAATGGTTAAATAGAAAGCATGGAATGATAAAATCAAATCCCAAATAATATACCAATTGAAAAATAAATGGTTCCAACAAAAGAACCAAACTCTCAACATTTTTGAAGAATGGCACAAAGTACCAAATAAAAGATTTATCTTCCAAAGGCATAAAACATGGTATAGATCAAAACATGTCATGAAGAAGCATAAAAGGAGTGTTCTAAATAATATTGGAGAACTCCCCCATGATTAGTGCATTATTTAAGATTTTGCATTTGAATACAAAATGCACACATATGGGATCATCATCCCTATCTACATCAATTAGAGAACTAAATAATTTCAGGACAAATAAAGATCCACAAGAGTCGAGGAAGACATGGGAAACAAAGCACAACAAATTCTTGGCAAGAGATAAGGAAAATCAAGCAAAACCAACATGAAAATGATCAATAAGATCTACCACATATAATAGTATCGATTGTCCAAGGACAAGGGACTTGCAAAAATTTCCCGGTGGTAGATAGCAAATATATCTAAGATCATATTCAAAAAGAGAAATAAAATGTCAAAAGATAGGAATTAAAAACCATGCCAGGAAAGAGTCCTTGAGGGTTTCAAGTAGTTAACCAATCATGCACAGCAATGATTAGAATAACTAGAGGCGAAATTCTTGCCAACTTAGATATAAGAATCCATATATGATGAAACCCATACCAAGGAAATCGCTTGCAAACAAGATCCAAAACATAAGGGATAAAAGCATTATATCAAAAAGGAACTTGTTTGAGCTCACGAGCCACATAGGAACTAGATAATTTCCAATATCAATTATATGTGACACAACCTCAACTATTCACATTTTCTCGGTTTGTAATATGCACAAAGTATATTACTCCCCCATAATGTGATAAAACATTTATTTTCACAAGAGGCAGATAAAATACAACAAGAGAACATTAATGGATATTATGGAATTTGAATTTTTCATGAGCATGGCATACCATGTAGAGACTAGATAATCTTGAAATATCAATTCTAAGTGGTATTCCTCATGTACACACATTTAGGATTGTGAGGTGCCCCAAAGGACATCACACTCCCCCAAAATAGGATAGTCCATTAATCTCTTGTAAGAGCCAACTAAGATATAAACAAGATGCAATAGGCTCAAACACAAAAACACATAGATCGTGTGCAAGCCAACATACACAAACCTGATTTCTCAAGTTAAGCAAGTAGGAAGCACAACATATACAAAACATATGCAATGTACAAAACTAAAACATGCACAAGGGGCAAGTAACTTTCAATGTAAATGAGTTGAGAACATGTTACCACAACGAGGAGAATGGATATATGATAGAGATATGATAAACTTAATGACTTGGCTTAAGAGAATATAATTGAAGTCACCTTAATTCTTCATGATGTAGCCAAGTCTCCAATGCCCTCCAACACACACCTATTGATCAAGTTTTAGCTTGATGGTCCCCAACCAAATTGGGTCCTAAGAGGTTAGTCACAATAGGCTTGGCAACCCAAATGGTTCTTTTCTTGACACCACTTTGAGCACCAACATATTTGGTAAACATATTGCCACCCTCATCCTTCCTAAGAGAATAAACATTATCAATCATGATTGGGTTGGATGAGGAGTTACCAATAGTGCAAGAAGAAGAGATGTGACCTTTCTTGCAGCAAATGTAGCAAGTTCTTATCTTGCCATGTTTCTTGTTGGGTGAAGCAACAACTTGAGGAATACTTTGAGTCTTCTTGGGAGGAGAACCATCTCGAATAAGAGGTAGATCTTGGGGCCGCTTCCCTTGTTGCTTCTTTCTAAGGGGCTTCTTATTTAATGGGCAATTCTTAACATGATGCCCTTCTTCCTTGCACTTGAAGAAAACAATGTTGGTCGTATTCTTGATTTGATCTTGGCCCTTTTTCTTGTTGCCCTTATGCTTCAACTTGATATTGGAGTTGTTCTTGATATTGGAGTTGAATCCAAGTCCACTCTTGTCATTGGGGGATTTTTGCACACTCAAGATCTTGTTGAGTGTGGTCTTCCCTTCATGACCCTTTTCCAAGTCATTCTTCAAAGAAGTGACTTGAGCCTTGAGCTCTTTGATTTCCTCTACATGGTTAGTGACAACACATATACTAGAGGAAGTAGAAATTTCATTTCTAGAGCAACAAGGCAAAGAATGTAATTCATCACAAGATTTAGCAATAATGTGAGTGGACGAATTACAAGGACTTAACACATGACAATATAGCATTATTCATAGAGATTGTGCTAGTGACCACATGAGGCTCAGAAGATGTTACCTTTGTACAGCTAGCCTTATGAGCTAACTTTAGCCTAGCATGGGATGCTAGAAGATCCTCATGAGAGCTTGATAGCGTACCATGACTTTCTTCCAAGATCCCATACTTGCTAGTTAGCAAAGCAAGTTGAGTCTTTAGCTCAACATTCTCCTTCAAAATAGATGCTTCACAAGAAATAGAGTTAGTAGCACAATCATCATAATTAATTGCAAGAGGCGAGGGAAACTTCAAAAGCTCTTTTGAGTAAGAGGCTTTAAGTTTCTCATGTGACTCGGTGAGTTTGATGAGCTCACCCTTGATGACCCTAGAGCCATTTTTGAGGTGCTCAAAATCCTCAAGAAGTTTAGCATAAGCAACTTGAAGCTCATCATTTTTACTTTTGAGACCACTAGCCACCTTAGGACCTCTATCATGAGATTGCTTTACTCTAGACAACTCTAGAGCAAAAGTCTCCTCAAGAGATTCCTTAGTGGTTTGTTCCTCTTCAAGAGCTTCATTTAGATGTGCAATTTGATTAGCATACTCACGCTCAAGGCTACTCATTTTATCAATGGTGTTCTCATGCTCCTCAATTTGTGCTTCTAAGTTATCAATATGTTCTTTGCTCTTAATAGCAAGGTTCAAGATTTTAACGAAGTTAGAGCAAGCAATATTATCCTTAATAAGAGCATGATAAACTATCTCACCCTTTTCATATAAATCATCAACATTAATGTCTTTTTCCTCATTATACTGATCCTCATCATCACAAGAGGTATTGGGTTCCAAAGTAGGAGTTACCTTTGAATCCCGAGCCATAAGGCATAAGTGGGAACCGTGAGATGATGATGATGAAGAATTACTTGAAGCTCCATTCAAATTCGTGTCTTTACCAATATAATCTTTGGTTTCCTCTACATTGTTAGACACACAACAACTAGAGGAAGTAGAAGCATTTATATTATGACAACAAGGCAAAGAGAGCATATCATCATGTGATCTATTGAGGCAATTTGTACATGATATGCAAGGGCTATCAACACTAGCATGTAAATCATATATAGTGCTAGATGTGTTTAAGTCCAAAGATGAAACATTGCAATGAGATAGAGATGAAGGATCATCAAGAGTAAGCTTACTATCAACATTGCAATATTCATCACCACTCACCATATCATTACCTTGTGTCTTGCCACACTTTGGTGAAGTGGAAGAAGATGAGAACTCATCACGGCCGGAAGTGGAAGCAATACAATCATCCTCAATAATGTTGGACACATCATATTTATCTTGAAGTTTTGTCCATAACTCATGAGCCCTCCAAAAAGGTATGATTGAAGAAGTAACTACATAGCTCAAAGCATTAACAAGCACATTAGAAGCTTGAGCATCGAGATATAAGTTTTTCTCATCCTCACAAGATAAATTTTCGAAATACATAGGAGGAGAAAAACCTATATCTACAATATGCTCCAAATTTGGGCCCCTGTCCCAAAAATGAATAAGCATACGAGTTTTCCATATATCATAATTTGTGCCATCGAATATAAACATTTCATTGTGCACAAATCCCCTAGCCGACATCTTTACTATCAAGGCGGTGAAGCCTAAAATGAGAGACCAGGATCTGATACCAATTGAAAGGAAACATATGTCGCCTAGAGGGGGGGGGGGTGAATAGGCGGTTTAAAACTTTTACGAGATGGGCTTAACAAAGGCGGAATAAAACTAGCGTTTACTTTGTCAAGCACAAAACCTATATATATGTGTACCAACAACTTATGCAAAGCAAGACAAGCAACTATGTGATAGCAAGATATAGACTTCAAGCACGAAGGCTATCACAAAGTAAGGTGCATAAGAAAGAGCTCGGGTATAGAGATAACCGAGGCACGCGGAGACGATGATGTTTTACTGAGTTCCTCCCAACATGGAGTACGTATTGTTTGGAGAGGGGGAGGTTTCAAACCACCAACGCCACAAAAGGCCTCCCTTGTTCTCCTATGAATCTCACCCCAACGGGATTGATCCACACTTCCACTATCGGTGCACTTGTCGGTGGCAATCCGTAACCTCTCACAAGGTTGGGGAACTTCTCCACAACTCAATTGGAGACTCCCAACAAACAAGATTGGGGAAAGCTCCACAACTTAATTGGAGGCCCCAAGTAATCCACAAACCTGCAAAACCACCAAACCGTCTAGGGTTCCAAGAACCTAAGAGTAAAAAGCTTCTCACCTTTCACCCAATCGAATCCTCACCGAGAACTCAAAACGATGCACCAAATGCAATGGCAAGAACACACGAATTGCTCAAGTACTTCTCTCCCAAATTACACCAAAGCTACAAAAGCTTATGGGGGAATAAGAGAGGAAGAACAATGGAGGAAATCCACAAAAGACTCCAAGATCAGGATGTTCCCCTCACTTAGAGGAGAGATTGATTGGTGGGGTTGTAGATCTAGATCTCCTCTTTCAAATCCCTCAAGAATATGGAAGAATCAATGGAGGGATTAAGGGATAGAAAGCTCAAGAAGGTCAGCAATGGAGGGGAAAACTTGCAAGGAAGGTTAGGGGACCATTAGGGAAGAAGGGCCCCTTAAATAGGTTCTTAGAAATCCAACCGTTAGGCCTAGGAATCGCCCGGTCCGGAGTCTCCGAACTAGGACCGGAGTCCCCGGTGTACCTAGGACAAACGGGGTCAAACTAGGGGACAATCTGTACGCGGTCTGGAGATAGACCGGAGATTTAGTCCGGAGTCTTCGATCTTACAAAAAATGGCAGAAAGACCAATACGAAAACAACCATAACTTTTGCACCCGGACTCCAATTTTGATGATATTGGGCTCGTTTTAAAGAGGACAATAAGATATACAAGATCATGCAGGCATCATAGTCCAGAAAGGGAGGATAGAACCAAATGACGAAAGGTTTGACCTCTCTCAACAAGATGAACCGGTAAAACCTCCAACATCAAAAATGCAATAGAGAATGCATATGAAATCCGTTTTTGATGAACTTGGGCTTGTCATGAAGATTAACACAAGCTCTAAATCCTCTCATGGATAAGAACCAAATAATGGAAGGTTTTACCAATATCTAAAAGACAAACCGGTAAAACCTCCAATACCGAAAACGCAATAGAGAATGTATATGAAATCTGTTTTCGATGAACTAGAGCTTGTTATGAATATTACCACAAGCTCAAGAACCTCACATGGATAAGATCCAAATAACAACCAATAAATATTATGCCAAGTATGCAAAGGTTTGAGCTCTCACGAAGGATATGATCAAGTTACTCACTCGAGAGCCCCTCTTGATAGTACGGCTATCTATCCTATAAACCGGTCTCCCGAACTAACACCATGAGAACGGTAAGAAAGAAAAACTATCAATAACATAACTTTTCCTTGAGCATATTCCACTTGAGCTTGACGATAGCGATCTTGTCCACCTCAAGATGGAACACCTTTCTTGATTGCACTAGCTTGGTGAAGACTTGCAAATTGCTCTCCCATACTCGACTGTGGTAGATCTTCTCTCTTGGGCATATCATCTTCCCATATCCATGATAACCATAGGATGGCAAGCTTGAAGCAAATGATCTCTTCGAGATGGCTCATCTTGAACTTGCACATCATTTCTTATTTCTTCATTATGTTGGTGTCTTGAAGGTACATAAGAGATATCACTCCAACTTTATTCTTCAGGACACACTTGCCATAGGCTCAACTCTCACATGACCAATCTTTGGATCTCTCCTTGAACACCTTGGTCAATACTTGATCTTCTTTACTTTCTTCTTCTCCCAACCTTGAAGCCAACATATGGTACAAGCATTGCCTATGGACAAATCCTACAAGTAAAACTCAATGCAAACATAAGTCCATAAAGATTGTCATTAATTACCAAAACCACACATGGGGGCACACATGCACTTTCACCAAGTTTGCTAAAGTTGGAGTTCGGACATAAACGTTATCACCGTTTTTGTTAGCATTGTTTTCTGTCTAGAAAATCGGCGTGCAAACCAGAGGCACCGGTATACCTACCAGACCATCCAGTGGTTGCCAGTTTTAACAGATTTTATCAAACAACTATACCGAGGAGCTATTCTACAGGGCGCCAATTCAATTAGCACGACACTGGTTCATTCGGCGAGCAAACCAGACCGCCAGATCTGTCACGTATTCAACCAACGCCTAGTTTGTCTCCATCGGACATACCGATGATTTTTCCTGGACAACTCGTTTTTTGCCCCAACATGCAGATTTGCTTTCCTATATAAGGGCTTCTTCCTCAGTGTTTTGCGTAGGGTTCTTTAGCATGTTTTTCACCACCATTGTTGAACCCTTTGAGCTTGCTTCCTCTCCCATCTCTCTAATGATTCTTGCATTTTTTTAGGGCTTTGAATGAGGAGATTTAGATATATAATCCCCAGTAATAAATTCCTTCTCTAAGTGAGGGGAACCCATTGGATCTAGATATTGGAGTCATTGGTTGTCCCCCACCATTGGTCTTCCTCTCTAACTCCTCCCTAGCACTTGTTCCTTTGTTGGGATTTGAGAGTGAATGATTTAAGCACCCTTGGTGTTCTTGCTTTGCATTCTTGCATAAGTGTTGAGCTCTCCATTACAATTTATTCGAGTGAGATACCGTGAGCTTGTTACTCTTGGAGGGTGACCTCCTAGTTGGCTTGGTGGTTGGCGTTGCGGTGACCTCTTCGTGGAAGATTGTGAAGAGGCCCGAGCTTTCGTGGGATTTGGGAAGTGATTGTGGAGCTTGCCATCTCTAGAGTGGAGGAAAAGCTGTCCATAAGGAAAGAGACCATTCCTTCATGGAATAGACTCGGATAATAAGGTGAGCCTTCATGACATTGGGAAATCTTTCGTGGAATCCCACACCTCTCCAACACGACATACCTTACCTCATGTAGGGGAACACGGAAATACAATATCTCTGTCTCTGCGTGCCTTGGTTATCTCTATATCTGAGTTTACTTTTCGTGTGGTAGCCATCGAGCTTGAAGTACTTATCTTTTGCTATCTTGCTTAGATTAACTTGTTGTTGATGCACTTAGTTGAGCCTAGATTATTTAGCTTTTGTGCTTGTAAAATAAATGTTAGTTTAATTATGCATTCTTTCAAGCCAAAATCGTAATAGTTTTTAAATTTCCTATTCACGCCCCTCTAGACAACATCTCTATCCTTTCAATTATCCATTATGCTAGTGACAACGTGTCTAGGTCCGCTCCATGCAATTGTTGGAGTAGAAATTATGTTCTATCCAAACCCTGGCCCTCACACTAATTACGACGGCGCCACATCTGTCCTTGTTTCTCCCTCTATCCATAGCTCCCAACATGTCTTGGGAGGTGAATGTAGGAGCTAGCGCAACGAGGTTAGCATCTGCTTCAACATCCGGCATGGAGCCTAGGCCAGCTTCGTCAGTCCGATACTCTAGGGGGTTGTGTTGTAACAACAAAGTAGCGGTGAAGTATTCTACCATTGAGATCTAGGAGGTCAGCCAAAAGTCTTATACCCAGGTACCACCGAGCAACTTACTAGAGAGAAGACCTAACCCGATGATGGACTATTCAGCAATGAGGCAGGAGTGCCGCACCAAGGTCTCAAATGTTGTCAGGGTTTCAAGGGATAAATCTACCATCAACGAGAGGAGCATGAGGTAAAAAATATCTGTCCCTATTATTACTAGTTGTCAAGTGATTGGAAATAGTATAGATGGATTGAAATTTCTCATTTTTCGCAAATATATGGACTAGAGATCCAACAGACCTTTATGAATTCAAAATATGACTCCACCAATGTACTGCTAGACTGGATTATGGATTGGAGAAGAATGTGTTCACACAAGTGATGGAAACAACTCCGTATGTATCAACTTGTTGGGACTCCAAGTGCAAAGTGTTGTAGCAAGCATATTTTTCCCACAGGGGTGACTCGAGGGATTATATCGAACTCTCGGGGAATTGGCTTAGAGTATCTTTTATTTTTCCTCTTCAAGCAACCTACAAAACAAAGTAATTGCCTTGTGTCCCTAGCTCCACCGTCTGGTTGTAAAGAACAAGGTTTCATATTGGTAAACTTGAAATAAACTTGTAAATAAAATAAAGTAAAGTAAAACAATCTATAACTAAGTAAGCAAAGAAATAACAATACTTGAAGGGTATTTTTGGGTTTCGGTCTGTGTTTGCTAATAGTAAAAGTATTTATGGTATTTTTGGATTTAATTAATGTGTAAAAAATTAAGGATGGCAATGGTGTTGGATATTTGTTTCTTATGATTAAAATTGGACCGGGGTTCATGGTTCACTTGTCTATTCTCTCGGAAGGTGCAGTGGACACAATACAATTCATAAGTGATGGCTCAAAATATGATGAGCTCTTTGGGAACCCCAAGAGGAAGGTATGATGAGCACACAACAAATTTTCCCTCAATTATGAAACCAAGGTTATCGAACCAGTAGGAGTAAGGAAACAACCCCAAGGTGTTGTCTTCCAACTTGGAATCCTGCTGAACACAACCACAGAATGTTTGCCCCAACTTACAATGAGGTTGTCAATCTCACCGGTTTTGCTGAAACAAAGGATTAAACGTATTGTGTGGAAGATAGTAATTGCTTGCAGAAAGTAAATAGTAAAACAATAAATAGTAGATTGTAGATTGATGGTAAAAGAACGGACCGAGGTCCATAGTTCACTAGAGGTGATTCTCCTTAAGATAGATAACATGTTGGGTGAACAAATTATAGCATGGAAAACAGGCAACTGGCACTATGGCATCTTGTTAATAGGTTAGTCCCAGAAAATGTGTAAAAATACTCCAAAGTGTGGACAAAACATAAGAAAGTAGATATAAAACAAGCATGGAACATCAAAAATTATAGATACGTTTACAACGTATCAACATCCCCAAGCTTAACTCCTGCTCGTCCTCGAGTAGGTAAGGATAAAAAGAAAGAAATTATTTTTGAGGGGTCATGCACCATCACAATCTTGATCAAGGTATTTGTAAAACATTGATAGCTGGGATCATAGTACTTTAACATAGCATGAAAGATATAGTTCTAGCAATAAGACATAGCAACTATGTTATAACTTGAAGAGGTACAAATAAAAGATTCATGAATAACAATGCTTTGAAAGACGTTTGTTTGTTTCACATATAGAAAACATAATGAGAATGGTATTCAGCTTGTCCCTCATAGTGTAGCAAAACATAAATGCATAGGACACCTTCAAAGTTCATAAGGGTGACTAGATACAAATAGTTTAAGAACAAGAAATATCAAAGTTATGAATCAATCAACAAGATTTGGGACAATGCACATTAAACTAAGAATGACCACTATGCTCTCTTAATAGGTGCATAAAAGATAGAAGATGGAGACTGAACATAAAAGTAAAAGAAAGGCCCTTCATAGAAGGAAGCAAGGATTCAAGTCTCATAAAGAGCTTCCAAAAATTTTCAGCTCTCATTGCCCCTATCATAAGCATCTTTAGGTGATTAAGGTTAAAGTGAACAAATATGAGGATATTCTTGACAAGTTATAAGCTGAAAATCTCATGCCCCTTGCTTACAAAGACCGTTTCTCATACTACTCAAGTTTAGTCACAAGTAAGTTCTTGTCATTGTAAGTACATGTGTATCATAGAGAACCGCCAACGGGGTACCCCTTGCCCGATGATACAGAAGATTCCCTATATCAAAATGACAAGGCAAGCAGACAATGAGCATCTCAGCAATCCTTTTATTTCCTATTTGCATAGGTTATCTTTTTTTCTTTTTCTCTCCCTTTTTTCTTTCCTATTTTCATAGGTATTTTTATAAAGAGGATGCTTCATAGATTGCTCAATATGGTTACGCTGTAGGTTTCCACCATGATTAGGCATGGCTTAGACCAGCCGCCCAGGCGTTTCTCTAACACATATACGAACTCCATGAGCCTTACAAGCTCCCCTTTCATTTCACATCGCCGGCATCCATAAGCAAAAGAACATGATATCAACTGAATAAAGTGCAATGTTGAAAGCATTCCCCATGACAACATGGTTATGGTAATTCACAACTTACAAAACGCAAGCATATACGCAACATAGATGGGCACAATGGTTCAAGTTTATTAAGTACAAGAAAAGTAAAGTATGCCATCAAGTTCATGAGAGCTTTAATTACTAATTTTCATATAACAAGTTTAATTCGGAAGGTAGATAAAAACATGAATATACTTGGAATAGCAAATGCTAATAGGTAGGTATGGTGGACTCTTTGGAATAACTTGGTTTTATTTGGAGTTGGATGCATGAGTGGAACTCATACTTGGTATGGAGGCTAGCAAAAGACTGGGAGCGACCAACTAAGAGAGCAATAATAGCCATAATCATGCAAAGTGACAAAACATTATTAATTAAAGCATAAAGTGATATTACAAGTCGAAAACTAAATGATCATAGAGGCTATGGTAACTTGGTATAGTCTTAACATGGTGTGAGCATGCGCCAAGTCAACCCAAATAAAGCATCAAAGGAGAATACCACAATACTATGCTTTAATATGCTAAAACAACGCATGATTCTTTCAAGGCACATTAAGCAATCTCAATTATTTGTAACAAGTCATGCTACATCAATAATCACTAAGCATAAAGCCAAAACAATATCAAGCATGACATGACAAAGCCTAAGCCACAGTCAAATCCAAGACTCCTTTTATACCACTTATAAGCATGAACTTTCCTACTCTTTTCCAATCCAAACCAACTTATTTGAAAACTAATGTATGAATACGGGGGTACAACCAATTTATTCAAGAAAACTAAGCAAACGAAAACTAAGAACAAAAACAAATACGCTCCAAGAACAACACAATTGTGCATGAAACAATAAAAATGAAGTGTTTGGAAGAGAACCTGAGATTTTTATTGATGAAGAAGGGGATGCCTTGGGCATCCCCAAGCTTTGACGCTTGAACTTCTTAAATATTTCTTGGGGTGACACAGGTGGCATCCCCAAGATTGAGCTTTTATCCATTCTTCATCTTATCACATTGTTCTTCCCTGCACTTTAAAATTTCCTTCATACAAAACTTCACACAATCTTTATTAGCAACATTAGTGTACTCAAGATAATAAGTCTTTAGGTTGAGTTTCGACATAAGTAAAACTTCCATTAAAACACAAGATACTGTAGCACTTCCTTTAAAAAGTTCAAGTGATCAAAGAGAACTCAAAGAGAAAGAGATTAAGAGGCAAATGCAAATAATGGCAGAAATCTGTCAAAACAGACCAGCAGGTAAAAACCGATTTTTTCGAAGACCTCCTGCTTCTCAAATCGAAAAGTGTTGAACTAACACAAGTTAGATAACAACCTGGGTCAGAAGCACAAAACGTTACATCTCAATCCGCCGTATAGAGATTTTTCACGAATTTTTACAGCGAAGCACAAAAATCTATTTCGGGACAGCAACTTTCCCAAGTATTACTTCTCTCTCATTAGAGGTTACTCTTGGCACAAAAACCACACAAAAAGGATAAGGAGCGGTTATTATAGGTAATAACTTCCAAGAATTAACAAAATATTCCTAAAGAAATTTGGGTTACCTCCCAATAAGTACTTTTCTTTAACGCCTTTGAGCTAGGCATAAGAAGCAAGAATCAAGTATTCTCAAATGAAGAAGCATTTAGAGAAAATTTTGTTTTAATAGGAGAGGCAAAAGGAATCTCCTTTCTCTTCTTAGGGAAGTGTTCTATACCTTTCTTTAGTGGGAATTGATATTTAATGGTGCCTTCTTTCATATCAATAATGGCACCAATAGTTCTAAGAAAAGGTCTTCCCAAAATAATAGGACAAGAAGCATTGCATTCAACATCCAAAACATAGAAATCAACGGGGACATAGGCATTGTTAACCATAATAAGAACATCATTAACACTCCCCATGAGTCTCTCTTTAGCATTGTCATCAAATTGGACATTTAAATAACAATCTTCCAATGGTGGCAAATCAAGCATTTCATAAATCTTTCTAGACATAATAGAAACACTACTATCAAGGTCACATAAAGATTTGAGATCAAAATCATTCACTTTCATAAATGATGGGTTCCCAACCATCTTCTAGTTTCATAGGAATAGAAGCTTTATGTTTCATCTTTTCTTCTTTAATTTTTATGAGAGCATTAGTAATGTGTTTGGTAAAGGCCATATTCATAGCACTAGCATTAGGACTTTTAGCAAGATTTTGTAGGAACATAATTACTTCAGAGATATTGCAACCATCAAGATCAAAATCATAATTACCATCTAAAGTAGTAGAGCTATTGTTTCCCATATTTTGAAGAATTTTAGCATTTTTATTAAAGAAGGTTCCATTGGTTTTAGGCATTGTTGCAAAAGGAATGGGGACTTCACGTCGTTTTCTAGCATCAACATTAGTGGTGGTGATAGTACAAATACTATTTCTAGCTATTTCATCTTCTCTTTCCCACTTAGCATGCAATTCAGCTAACAGTCTAACATTTTCATCAATTCTAACTTGTATGGCATTAGTAGCAGCAAAGGGATTTTCAATAGTTTCAGGTTTAGCAGCCATTTTATTAATCAAAGAGGGTTGTGCTTCAGACAAAGATGATATATTTCTTTCAGCATTAGAAAGTTTTAATTGCAAACTAGGAATTTCCCTATTTAAACTCTCAAGTTGATGACTAATATTTTTCAAAATAGTAGATTGTTCCTCCATGGTTTTAGTAAATAATTTATTCTGTTCATATTGCATTTGCATGAAGTTTTTAGTGGCTCTTTCAACTTCTAAAATTCTTTCTTCACTAGGCATTCTAGATTTACCATGATAACCATAAGTATTATTAGGAGGGTAAGGCCTATATTTATTGTTACCAAGATTATACCTATAGGCATTGTTGCTAAAAGTATTATTTCTAATAAAGTTCACATCAACTTGCTCTTCTTGAGCAACCAGGGGGCCCGCACCCCTTGGTGGCGCGCCCTGTCAACACCCGGATTTTTAATCCTAGATGCCTGTTATGCCATACCTGCAATCCTAGGATTACCATTTTTGCGAGATAACAGATTGGATATAATAGTACATCATCCATTACAAACCACAATAAGGTCTTACAAATAATGGATCTCATGATCCAGTCTTAATACAGTTAAAGCAGCGGAATAATAAACTTAGTAGTGGGCTCCATCTTCAGGGTCACAGGCAATGCTGACGATGGGAGATGATCCTAGTTGTCGTAGACATCCTCCTGTCCATCATCCTGGTAGTCCTCCTCATAGTCTAGCCACGGGAATAGCCAGGGAAAAAGCCATGAGTACTCTTTAAGTACTCGCAAACTATCACTAACAAGTAAGGTAGTTCTAGTAGGAATCCTAAGCTCTAAGTTTATTTGCAAAAGGCCAGGTTTATCTTAAACTAAGTTTAGAAGTAAAGAAAACTAATTTAATGTTCTAAAATCACTTAAGTGGGAAACTAGTTTTCATGTTCACAACCCTGTTGTGGTCAAGTCAAAATCACAGTTCAATTCACAAGTCAATTTGAAAACATCCGACAACGGAATAGTATGGCCACTCCAACTGTCCATGACCGCGGATGCGGCTATTCGAATAGTTTAACACTCTGCAGAGGTGATACACTTTCACCACAAAATTCGATACATCCGTCAGGGATAACCCTGAATCAATCATACTTAGTATGCGGATAATCAATCATAACCTTTCAATTACACACCCTAGTATAGGCACCTCCCCTATGAGCTTGGCCTCCCAGCCATGGCCTTCTGCCATCCTGGGCACTACATAGGTGGACAATCATCAAGAGGTAGCCTCAGCTCAAACCTCTCCCGTGAGGGAACCCATACTAAGGCATATAAACTTCCGGCTAAGCCCTACCCAATTCAGGTACTGTGGTTGTACGCTAAAATTGGAATGGTATCGCATCTGAACCCAACCATCAGTTTTTGTAAAAGGGCTAAGGCTCATGCCTCAACATTTTCATCATCAAATCATTGTGTTTCTCAACACATGTCAAAACATCTCAATAGAATGAATCATCATTCCAAGGTTTTCATAATCATTTTCACCAAGTATTCCCATCTAAAGTGATCCACTTTTATGCTTAGCACTAGCCACTACGGTTAATAGTGTTCACTAATGAGGGGTGCTAATCTTCAATCTCATGCCATAGAATGACATCTAAGTAGAACTAGATAGGCCTAGTTTTATACTCTTTATGCTATCTATACTATTTTGCCAATACTCACAAAGTACTAACTAAAAGTTAAGAACTTTGGTAAAGTAAAAGAATAAAGCTTGCAATTAAAACTTGGGATTGGTATAATCAAAGTAGTATGACCAAAGCATGCCTAATGCATCTTGCTTAGGTTAATTCTTGCAATTGTTAGCTTGCACATAATAGCTTGCCTTGATTGGTGCAGTGATTGAAGTTTTCTTCTTCTTCTTGGTAGAACTCCTCCTCCTCGTATCCTTGGTTGGTACTATCGTCTATAAATGAATACGGGGTACACAATCACCAAACAATATTGAACTAATTCTATTTAGCACACTAAGGCTCAGACTTGATGATCTAGCATCATCACAATCATCACATAAAGTAAAGACTTAGTCTTATTTATTTTATTTTAGAAAAGTAATTTCTACTCATTGAAAATACTTAACATTTAATATTCTCCAATTAAAATATGGGATCATGTTGACACATGTCATCACCACATATTCTAATACATGGGAATGTGATTTAAAGTGTTGATCATATTTAATAAAGTTTAAGATTATCATTTAATAGAAATAAAGTGACTAGAAATGCCTAAATAGCATTATTTTAGTACTAGTCCAAAGTCACTGCGTTCAAACCTAAATATTTTTACATATTCAGATAGATCTTATCAAATGTGATTTTTGAGAGTTGGAATCAACTGAAAAGCATTTATGGTTGATTTTTGAAAAATGTTTGAAGTTGCAAAAGTCTCTGTCTTGTTATTTTTACTATATGTGATCTCTAACTCCAATTGATTTAAATCCAACGGTCTTGGATAGACAATTTAAATATCTTTCTAACAAAATTGAAATCATGCAATTTGGTTCAGTGAATCTCTCTAAATTGGTTTTTGAATCTACTGACATAATAGGAT
This sequence comes from Avena eriantha, assembly GCA_910589775.1. Lineage (NCBI taxonomy): Eukaryota > Viridiplantae > Streptophyta > Magnoliopsida > Poales > Poaceae > Avena > Avena eriantha. The sequence continues at coordinate 527,067,136 of OU342745.1, forward strand.
TTTAACTAAATTAGAAAATCATTATTTGAATTCCTAGGCCTGCGCGGGAAACTAAACGGGCCGGCCCAATCTGCACAGCATAGCGCAGCGGGCTGCTGACAGAAGGGGTCCACCAGTCAGTGACTTAATCTACTCAAAACTGTATCCGCGAATCTAGGCCATGCGATTAAAAGACGATCCAACATCGGTAGTTCATCGTCGACGACGAACAACTCCGGCGAGGAATCAAACCTAACACGGCGGTGGGGGTCTGGCGAGGCTCACCTGGGCTCCAGCTAGGGTCGGCGATGGGGCCGAATGGCGTTGTCATGGATGGCGGTTCGAACGGTGGTCGCGGCGGGTCCTAGGGCGGCTTCAATCGACGGCGCCTTTCCCATCCTGCAGTAGCGGCTCCAGCCAAATTCCGGCGAGGGAGAGCTTGACTTGCTCCAGGGAAGGGTGAGGGAGTGTCTGTGAGGAGTGGGGAGGGTGTTGGTGTGGAGAATGGAGGCAGTGGAGGTCTCCATTTATACTGCGGCGAGGGGACTGAGCGGGATGGGCTCATGCTCGTCAGTACAACGGTACAGGCGGCTAGCGGCGAGGTTGAGGCTAGGGGGCGGTGCGGTGTTCCCTGGCGATCATCACAGAAGTAATGGCACGGCTCGGGGCGGTCTAGGCTGGTCGGGAGCGTGCGATGCTCTGCGTGGCAGCGGCGGTGTTTGCGACGGCGCATGGGAGCTACGGGTCGCGCGGTGGTGAACGGGGGTGTCTGGGAGGTTGTGGTGATCATGGCGAGTGTGAGCGTGCGCGGTCTATGCGAGGCGGTCGGCTACGACGCTCTAGCGCGGTCTAGGCACGGCGTAGAGACATGGAGCGCGGCGTCGCTAGGGTGGTCTAGGGCCAGGCTGAGGTCGTGGCTTGGACAGGGGTGGCGGTAGACTGCGGTGTGTCTGGCGCGCGTCGTGGGTGAGGGCGGTGTGGCTTGTGGCGCGCTGTCCACTATCGGCCGGCAACGACCAAATTCGGGCGGCGCTGCACTATGCAAAATGGCTCAGGGGGAGTTGGTCTGGTGCTGCTCGACACTAGGGGAGACAAGGGAGTTAAGAGGGGACCAATTTGGTCTAGGATTTCGGCTCAAACAGTGAAGTTAGGCAGATGATTATTTAGTGTAAACAAGGTGTTTGATGAAATGGCCGCAAGAATTTTAGTTTGAAAATTTCAAATGAAATTTGGTGAGTGATTTGATCTTAAGCTTGAGTGTCTATGATTGCTTGGAAAAGGCAAGGTGAATTGATTTGATAGGTTTTTGAAAGTGTGATCTTACCATATGAACTAGATTCAAATTTGAACTGTCCTTTAAATTGATTTGGAAATAGTTTCTGTTGGTTTGTAAAGTGGGCCTTGGTTCACTTTTACTTGGTCTAGCAAGGGGTGAAAAGAAGTGGAATTGTTTTTGTTACCTCTTCTAGGAACACTCAAAGTGGCCTAGTGGTTAACTTTGGTCAAAATGACCATTTGATCTTTTTATTCATATTTGATTTCTTTTTCTTTTGATTTTGTTTTTAAATGGCCTAGATGATGTAATATTCACCTTTAAACCATTTCTCATCCTTTGTAGCAATCAAACATGGCAATTTCAATCAATCACACATTAATGCAACACACACATGCATTCATATAGATTTTTGGAATTAAAGTTTTTGTTAACCCTAAAGTTGGGTGATTAGAACTTGATAATCTTGATCAGGGTTTTTGGGGTGTTACAAACCTTCCCTCCTTAAAAAAAATCTTGTCCCGAGATTTAAGAAAAACTAGGAACTAAAGAGATCTGGAAACTCAGTCCTAATGTAATCTTCTCGCTCCCAGGTAGCTTCTTCTTCAGTATGGTTGCTCCACTGGATCTTGAAAAACTTGATACTCCGGGTCCTAGTGGTTCTGAAGGCTTCTTTCAAAATACGAATGGGCACTTCACGATACAAAAGATCCTTGTCGATATCTATGGCTTGGTGATCGATGTGCTTGAACACTTCGGTCTTCTCTGGAACTTCTAGGCATTTGCGAAGTAACGAGATATGGAACACATCATGGATGGCTGACATCTCCTCCGGCAGTTCCAGCTGATAAGATACTTCTCCTCGGCGATTCAAAATCTTGAAGGGTCCAATGTATCTAGAGGCTAAATTTCCTTTCAATTGAAAACGTTGCATTCCTTTCAAGGGTGATACTTTGAGATACACAAAATATCCGACATTGAAGGTCAGGTCTCGATGTCTCTTGTCAGCATAACTCTTCTGTCTGGATTGAGCGGTCTTGAGGTGCTCACGGACTTTGTGAAATTTCTCTTCGGCTTTTCGTAGGATGTCGGGTCTGAAAATCTGACTCTCTCCTACTTGCGACCAATTCAAGGGGGTACGACACTTTCTTCCATACAGAAATTCAAAGGGGGCCATTGGTAAACTGGCTTGATAACTGTTGTTGTATGAGAATTCTGTGAAAGGCAGACAATCTTCCCATTTTGATCCATATTCTAGCACAGAAGCTCTCAACATATCTTCTAAGATTTGGTTGACTCTTTCAGTCTGTCCGCCGGTCTACGAGTGATAAGCTGTGCCGAAGTTCAGCTTGGTTCCTAATCCTTCTTGGACTTTCTGCCAAAATCTTGAGGTAAAACGGGTTCCTCGATCCGATACTATGGTCTTAGGGGTTCCATGCAAACTGACGATTCTAGCAATGTACAACTCTGCTAGCTTCGAACTCTGGTAGGTGGTCTTGATAGGTATAAAATGGGCTACCTTGGACAGTCTATCAACTATGACCCAAATAGAGTCATTTCCCCTACTAGATGTAGGCAAACCGGTAATGAAATCCATTCCGACAGAAACCCATTTCCATTCTGGAATCTGCAATGGTTGCAAAAGTCCTGCGGGTCTCTGATGTTCTGCTTTGACTCTCTAACAGATATCACACTTGGCGATGTAGTTGGATGAGCTCATATTAGCCGTAAAAGGTAAGGAAACTTAGGTAAGATCTATCCCCGAAACTAATATTGAAGAAGTAGACTTCATAGCTCGTAATGATTATAACCCTGCTTGGAAGAAAAATTATAATCCTAATTTTTAGAAACATTATTTTAATCCTATAGGTAACTCTAATAATAATATGGGAACTAGTAATGGTAGTATCCAAGAAACACTTAAGTCCATTATAGACTCACAAAATGAGCAAAACAATATCTTGTTAAAATAACGGAGAACCATGATGCTATGCTTGGTAAATTATCTAACCAAGCTGTAAGTTTGATAAATGATTTGCAGGCCCTCCAAGAAAGAACAAGGATTGTTGAGGCACAGCTAGGTAAGATTACCGAGAGTCAAACTCTCATTCTAGCTAAATTTGTAGGTAAAGCTGAGCCCAATCCTGTTGAAGACCTCAAGATGATGAGAATCCAAAGGGAGGATCCCAAAGAACTTGATTATAGTAATGCTCCTTCACCAAGTTACACCATTGAAGATCTTGTAAAAAGGATCAACGTTAAGATTCCGGTAAGTGAAGGAAATGAGGAAGCTATGTACCAACACTTCGTTAATCAGGTAGCAATAAAGGTACGTGAGCTTGAGGAAGAATATAAGAAAATTGTTGAAAAATTACTTGTGAAGCTTGATGATATATTTGAGCCTACTATTAAGATTAAGATTGGGACCAATGAGATAGCTGCACTTTGTGATCTAGGTGCAAGCGTCTCAACAATCCAAAAAGTCTTTTTAATAAGTTAAATCTTGGCTCTTTTGAAATCACTGAGTTGTAATTGCATCTAGCATATTCTACCTACAAACAAGCTATAGGAATTAAGGAGAATACTTTTGTATACATTAAAGGTTATCCTGCTCTTATTGATTTTCTCATTGTTGACATGCCTGAAGATGCTACTGCTCCTATTATATTACGCTGTCCTTTCTTAAGAACTATTAAGGCTTTGATTAATCTAAATGAAGGGAACATGAAGCTTCAATTTCCTTCGCAAGATCCTTTTGTTATTCATTTCCCCAGGAAGAAGAAAGCCAAGCATGATGAAAAGGAGGCCATCACTTTGAAGGCCAACTACTTTGGAGTGGGTGTTCCACTCATCTAGCCTAAGTGAGCAACATTGAGGTCAAGCTATTGACCATAAAAGAGCGCTCCATGGGAGGCAACCCATGTGAAATAAAGGTTTGAGTTAAGTTTTAAGTTGTTTATGTTTATTAAAGAGTGCTAGAAAACTCCATTTGAAGAGAAGAAGTTCGGTAGTACTGAAAATCCTGCTTTATATATGCTGTTGTTGGTCGACAATATTTACTATCATTTTTCTGTCGAAAACAAGGTATTTCACTAAGTTATAGGATAAGAAGTAATTTGCGAAGAAACAGATTTTTTTATGCATACAGACGGTTTAACAACCAACTATACGGCGGGAATAAAAATTCCGGGGCTATAGCTCTGGTCCTATAGATATTTATGCCATCGATTTTTTTTCTTTCATATGTACTGACTATTTAACAACCAACTATACGGCGGGAATAAAAAATTCCGGCCGTATAGCTCCGGTCGTATAGATATCGATGCTTTCGTACAAATTCTTTTCTAGGTACAGATGATTTGACGGCCAACTATACAATGGGAACACAATGTTCCGGCCATATAGTTCCGGCCGTATAGTTGCGTCCGACCACAAAATCGCACGAGAAGGTACCTCCAACCCCAAAACTTCAATCTTTTCTCTCTTCTACCTCCAAACTCTCTCAAAACGTCAAGAGATCTTCACATCTACTCAATTTCGTTCGATTTCCTCGCACACAAGTGATTTACAGTATGTTTCTCCTCTGATCCTCCAATTACTTTTTGCAGATTCATTTTTGATCTATTGTCATTATCAATCTAGGGTGAGACCTACTATGAACTAATTGCCATGATTCTCTTGCCTAGTTTATTATTTTTGAGAGGATTCTTTAGTGTGCTATGATGAGGAATATGTTATACTTATTATTGTTGGATCAAAAAGTTTTATTTTGTCTTCCTTTATTGCTTTAGATGATGAACACAAGGAGCCAAACTCATGCTCGTGCCGCCGCTAGCGCTTCTCGGGCTGTCACTCAAGAATGCATGGGGATATGGTTCAGGAATAAGCTCCAACGCGATCCCATCAACAAGATCAAGAACTGCAAAGTGAAGGCCACCAAGTGGGCTTGCCCCATTATATTGAACCAACTCGGTATTTCTGATGACTTCAATTTACTTTGCAATAGAGCTGGCCTACCAAACTTTGTGTACAATGATGTGCCAACTTATCGCCAGTTAACCATTGAATTCCTAAGTTCGTTGCAAAGCACTATTAAACTATGGCAAGGAGAGGACACGATTTCTTTCTGACTTATGAACAACAACTACACTTTAACACTAGATGAATGGTGCACATCTTTTAATTTCCCAAACAATGATGTTAATTCCTTATGCGCATCCTTTACTGGCTTAAATCCTTCCCTTGAACAATATTATAATGGAATGAGTTCTAGAGTAAGCAAGGGGAAGAATATTCAACATCCTGCAATTCACTGTTTGTTCTATGTTATTACTAACACCTTGCAGGCAAGAAACAAGCTCACAAGACTCAATGAGGAGGACATCTTAGTCCTTGCAAAGGCTGCTTACATCATCTGCGACTTGTCACTCAACTTGGGCGCAATCCTTGTGCGCTACCTAGATCACCAATCCTCCCAAAGCCAAGGACCGATCACAAGTGGAGGTGTCATCACCGTGCTTGCCACTGCCCTAGACATCGACCTAGGTGAGTTGAAACATGTGCTAGGTGAGAGACGTGTTGGTTTCTCTACTTCAAAATCTTGTGGAATGCTCACTAGGAGAGGTGGTGTTTATTACCTACATATTGCTGGAGCTGGGCGTATCTACCCCGCTCCGATGCCTAATGGTCTTTTTTCTATCGAGGAAGGACGTTTTCTATATGACTTGCAGGATGAGCAAAACCAACCCGAGGAGGAGATTCCGGATGAGGATGAGGACCAAGAAGAGGAGCAAGAAGTCCCTCATCAAGAGGAGCAGCGAACAACCCGATTCGCTACATACCAAGACTTCCAAGAACTTGGAGGAACTATGGAGAGGATGCATAGCCTCTCTTTGAACCTCTGAGGAACAACTAGTAATTTATCAACTCAATTTGCAAACTGGAGTAATGAATTTTTCCCGTCATCACAATGATTTGAAGGGCTTGCAAAAGCCTAAGCTTGGGGAAGTTTCCTCATGTGTCTTTATTTGGTGTTCATTTGCTTTTATTTATTTCGAGGTTATGTTTTTAATTTGAGTTTATAAGTACTCGTGTTGGTTTCCCCAACACTTTATTTTTAGTTCTTTCTATTTGCTTTCGAGATTTTCTAGCCAAGCTTTGCTGCCAATTTTCTATTCTTTAAATTCCCTCTCTTAAAAACAACAAAAAGATTTCTCCATTTTTCTTTATTTTTCCTCCTTTTATTTCTGCCTCGAGGTTCTCATGTATTTGCAGGAGAGTGATCGACTTCGAGTTTCCAAGAAACAAATAAAAAAGGAAGAGAGAAGTGGAACCAAACATGAGAGGTATGCCTTATGACTCCCCACTTTTGAAGTTTGAGAAACCCATGCAGTTAGTAGTAAATGTTGAGATGTTATATTGGTGGAGTGAGTCTTTTTATTGTAGTAAGATTTTCGTTTGCATGGGTATTTAGTTGGGTACGTTTTGTTCCAGCTCTCGTAATGAACCAAGTATTGCCTAAAAATTTGCTAAACAATTGTAATAAGAAAATGTATCACAATTGAAGGCTTGGGTGTTGTAGTGTTTAGTCTTGAAGGCTTATTTCTAGAGACACTCAACACCACTGAAAATGTTGATTGACTTGATAACTCTCTTTAAAAGGATTTGTTCGATTGAATTAATGTTTAGCCGTTTTTGTGAGCATGCCAAAGTTTGACTTGTTAATCATAAGAATGATATAGCTTTACGCGTGTCAAACTTCATGGGATGCCAACAACTCCTCAGGCCTACGAACGATCTTCATGGAGGAAACTCCTAGATTTTGGCTATGAGTTGATTAAACACATGTAGCAGCAATGCTAGAGTGGTAAGATTCTTGGCACTCCCGGGTAGCTGTGTTCATGATGGAATCACTCCTCTGGCTATTATGAGTAATCATTATGCAAAAGGAACAAAAACCTTAGTGATGCCATGAGTGTCCATCACAGCCCGATAAACTAATATTTTTTTTGGCATGCTCTCAATTACACAAGAACTAAAATTCTTGAAGTACAATGAATAGAAAAGTAGTGCTTGAAAAGTCTTGATTTATTGATGTGGGAGAATTGAGATACTCTAGTGTATATGCTTTTCATGAAAACTCTCAGAGTCTCTATTTTCATGATTATACTTTATTTTTCAAAGGTAAGTCTATGAGTTGATTACATGACATGGAATAAAGTTTACTCATTTGAATCATCCATGTTAACAATAATTTTGTTGTGCTATAAGGATGCATAAAACCCGTGATATGCTTGCCATTACTCTATATATGCTGAAGTTTTTCAGATTTATAAAGTGGAGGAAATATGAGACTACCAATCATGAGTAAGATCATCATCTTGTTATTTCAGTTTAGATGCTCAGTTCCTTTTTGATTTTGGTTTTATTGATCGAGGACGATCAAGTTTAAGCTTGGGGAGGTTGATGGCTCTGAAATATAGCCATCCACGTCCACAATTAAAATAGATATTATTCATATTTTTGATGTAATATCTCTCTAAACCCTGCCACTAATGCCTAATAATCAAAGGGGTATGCAATCCTTTCATTCTATTTTTTCTATGCAGATAATGACCTTTGATGATGGGAATCAACTACATTAAAGTCAAAGATATGAGATTTCCAACAACCAGAAGAAATCAGGAGTCATGGGTCGGAGGCAGACGCTTTAACGGCCAACTATACGACCGGAATAAAATTACAGCCATATAGTTGCCATCAACACCGCTAGGTCAAACAAAACAACTTTCAGGAAGGGACCCCTATATAAAAACGCCTCGGGCGACAAGTAAAGGGCACTCGCAGAAACCATCAGCCACCCCCAGATCTCCATCCACAACACCGACGAGATGCCGGAGGAATAGACTTAGATCTAATCTCTCCCCACCATAGCCATATTCCACCATTTGTAATAGTAGATCTCTTCTTTGATTGATGACATTGTAAGACTATTTGCTATCAATCTCATGATTTTCACTACAATGTTTATGATCTTTGATCTCATCTCTATGTGTGAGCAATTCTCCTTGGGCTAAGGGCTTCGGCCTAGCCAGCTTTTTTGCATGTTATTTATCATAGATAGGATCATGTATTAGTTTGTATGACATGATGATTATTGTATCCTCTCTTGCCTTAATCTAAGGACTTGTCAGGTACCCAAGACCCCGAGGATTGAGCCAGGTATAGGGAGTATGAGTAATGACTAATCTGCAGGTTGGGAATGAAGGAAATATGCCCTGAGAGGCAATAATAAAGTTCTTATTATGTATTCCTCGTATATGATAGATGTTTATTTTGCATGCTATAATTGTATTGATCAGAAACGTCAATACATGTGTGTTTAATAAACAAAAACGGGTTCCTAGTTATGCCTCTCTTATAGACTAGCTTGTTGATTAACAAGATGATCAAGGTTTCCTAATCATGGACATTGGATGTTGTTAATAACAAGGTCACAATATTTGTGAAATGATGTGATGAACATTCATCAGAAGTATAGCATTACGATCAAGTCATTATGTTTATATTGCTACAACATCATACGAAGTAATCTTTATCCTTAGACCATGAGATCATGTTAATTGCTAACACCGGAAGAGTATCTTGATAACATCAAACGTCACACTATAACAGGGTGACTATAAAGATGGGTTCAGTGCTACGAAGGTGGTATGTTGAGGCTCATGGATCAAGAGTGGAGTTTTTCAATCCCGATGACGGATAGATGTACTCTGGGCCCTCTCGGTGATATCACATTAAGATAGCTTGCAAGCAAGTGATGTGATCACTAGAATGTTATATCACGGGAACGAGAAAAGAGTGCATGTAGGTAACGAGATCAAACTAGGTATTTGGATACCGATGATGGAATCTTGGACATGTATTATATCATGAGACAAAGGGATTAAATTACTAGCGTTAAAGGTTCTCACGATCACAGAAGTCATCGTTGAATGTGCATGAGTCAGTATGGATCTCCAGGTCCCGCTTCTGATTATTGATCTGAGAGGAGTCTCAATCATGTCTGCATTATTCGCGAACCATAGGGTGACACACTTAAGGGTTACCGGACACCATTTTGGAGCACATATGTTTCATACGAAAAATTGCAAAGCGTAGGAATTGTTTCGATAGAAACCGGAATTGTTTCTGGTGAAATTGCAGAAAGTGGTTCTGCATGTGATATTGAAATGTTGCAAGGGGTTTTATGTGAATGTTTGTTAATTAAAGTAATTAACAAAATTCTGCATAAATTTAATAAAAGAGTTTTATTAAATGAGAGAGCATTAAACTTAGAGAATTTTAATGCATTTAAAGTGGAGACTTTAAAAGAGAATGTGAAGAGGCATTTTAATGTGGAGGGAGTTACCACCACATGAATGGAGGAGGTGAGGGGTCATCTCCATGAGGTGCCGGCCATGGGGGGGCGGGTACCCCCCTCCTCCTATAAATGGCCCCCCTCTTCCTCCTTCCTCACACCTCCTCATGAAGGATCTCTCTCCCCCTCTAGAATTATTCCCCCATGGTCTCGGATTAGCGAGATACATGCTCCCGATGGCATTTCGTCTGGAAGGAGTTGCTCCTTCCGCTGCATCGCTGGAGCGAGGAGGTGGACGTTGTCCGGTGGCTTGAACGTGTGTACGAGGACGGATGCGCTGCTAATTTGCGGTGCTCGGACTTCCACACGATCTTGAGATCGGCAAGTGTACGACTACATCAACCACAAGTTCCTACTCGTTAACAAAACTCATTGTCTTCGAGGGTAAGTTCTCCATGGATGTATGTCCACCCGTTGCTCTGTATCTAGTAGATAGATCTTGGCGTATAGTTCTCATCGTAGGAATTTTTTGTTTTCTATGCTGCGGACCCAACAGTGGTATCAGAGCCTGATCTATGCGTAGGTGCTTTGCATGGGTAGTACACATATGTTTATATGTGGGCGATGATGATCATGTTATTGCATCTTCTATGTATTTTGGATATTGGTGGAATAGTGGGATGAAGCGGCCCGGACCAACCTTACATGTCATCGTACATGAGACCGGTTCCACGACTGACATGCAACTTGTTTTGCATAAGTGGCTGGCATGTGTCTGTCTCTCCTACTATAGTCAATATCTGATTTACAACGAGTTGCTAATAACTTGGTTATCCTTATTGTGGTTCATGTTCGTAGGTAAGACCAGTTCTATCTCCGAAAGCCCTAAGCCACGTAAAACTTGCAATTGATAAATTAGAGGTGTCTAGTTTAGATCGTTGCTGGGCTAGTGTATTGATATAGTATTGTTGTAAGTAGATATATGATAGATACTCTTACAACACACTCAACGTGTAAGTTCCATAGACCTTGGCCTTACACACAAAGGAATGATACATATCATACCACGATGCAAATGATAGAGATCAAATGCATGGACCATATCATCTCACTTTACACATTAGATGTTAGCATCATATACTGCTAGTTTGGCGCTTTTGGTAGCATTGTAAGATGATCCCTCATTTAGATATCAAGATAAAATGTGTTCTTCCTTAAGTATGCACCGTTCTATGGATCGTGTTTCGAGACATCACGTGATGATCGGGTGTACTCAACTCTACGCTTTCATATAACGGGTGCAAGACAGTTTTACACACGCAAATACTAAGGTTCTTACTTGGCGAGCCTAGCATGTATAGACATGGCCTTGGAACACGGACCAAAAGGTTAAGCATGAGTCATATAGTTGATATGATGCCCATATAGATGCTCTCCTTTGAAGCTACACTGACTCACGTGATGATCAGACTTGGTGTAGTGGATTTGGTTTATGTAATCACCAAAAAGACACGAGGGATGTCATTTTTGAGTGGGAGTTCATTAGTAATTTGGATTAGTTGAACTCAATCTATCATAAACTTAGTCTAAATAAACTTTACAAATTCTATTGTAGATGGCACCACCTGCTTTTAATTTCAATGTGTTCATGGAGAAAGAGAAACTTGTTGCGAATGGTAGCAACTTTACCAACTGGGCTATGAATTTGAGGATTCTCCTCACTGCTGCACAAAATCAATATGTGCTAGAGGCACCGCTAGGCCCCCCACCTGCTCCTGATGCCCCTGACGAGGAAAAGAATGTCTATATAACTCGTCAGGAGGACCACAACTTAGTTCATTGCGGCATACTGTATGGGCTAGAGCCGGAACTTCGAAAGCGTTTCAAAAATGGCAATGCCTTTGATACCATGAGAGAATTCAAAATGATTTTCGATACCCATGCTTCCATAGAGAGTTATAATGCTACTAAAAAGTTCTTTAGCTGCATGATGGAGGAGAACAGCTCTGTTAGTGAGCACGTACTCAAAATGTCTGGGTACGCCGATAAGCTTATGTCCTTGGGAATAACGATTCCCATTGACTTAGGCATACATCGTGTTCTCCAATCTCTACCACCTAGCTACAAGAGCTTCGTGATGAACTATAACATGCAGGGCATGAAGAAGTCTCTTCCCGAGCTTCTGTCAATGCTTAAGACTGTAGAAGTGGAAATTAGGAAAGAACATCAAGTGTTGATGATAAATAAGACCACCGGTTTCAAGAAGGACAAGAAAGGCAAGCAGAAGGGAAAGAAGGGCGGCAAATCTATTGGCGCACCTGAAAAAAATCCCGAGCTGGCCCTAAGTCTGATACCGAGTGCTACTATTGCAAGGAGACTGGCCATTGGAAGCGCAACTGCCCCAAGTATTTGGCGGACAAGAAGGCTGGCAAGGCAAACAAAGGTATATGTGATATACATGTTATTGATGTGTACTTTACTAGTATTTGATACAGGATCGATTGCTAATATATGTAACTCGATTCAGGGGCTGCGGAACAAGCGACAGCTAGCAAGGGATGAGGTCAAGATGCGGGTCAGCAATAGATCAAGAGTTGATGTGATCGCCGTCAGGGCGCTACCTGTCAATATGCCATCGGGATTAGTTATAAATCTGAATAATTGTTATTTGGTGCCTGCACTGAGCATGAACATTGTATCCGGATCGTGTTTGATGCAAAGTGGTTATTCCTTTGAATCTCAAAACAATGGTTGTTCGATTTATAAGAATGATATCTTTTATGGTCATGCACCTGTGTTGAATGGTTTATTTCTATTGGATCTCGATAGTAGTATTACGCATATTCATAATGTTGATGCTAAAAGGATTAAACTTGACAGTGATATATCTACATATATGTGGCACTGCCATCTAGGTCATATTGGCGTTAAACGTATGAAGAAACTCCATTCTGATGGACTTTTGGAATCACTTGATTTTGAATCATTTGATGCATGTGAGCCGTGCCTTATGGGCAAGATGACTAGAACGCCATTTTCCGGTTCAATGGAATGGGCGACAGATTTATTGGAAATCATACATACTGATGTGTGTGGACCAATGAGTGTGTCGGCGCATGGTGGATATCGTTATTTTTTTACTTTCACGGATGATTTGAGTAGATACGGGTATATCTATTTGATGAAACACAAGTCTGAAACCTTTGAAAAGTTCAAGGAATTTCCGAATGAAGTGGAAAATCATCGTAACAGAAAGATCAAATTTCTATGGTCCGACCGTGGAGGTGAGTATCTAAGTTACGAGTTTAGCACACACATGAAAGAGTGTGGAATAGTTTCACAACTCACGCCTGCCGGAACACCACAATGTAATGGTGTGTCGGAACGTCGTAATCGTACTTTATTGGATATGGTTCGATCTATGATGTCTCTGACTGACTTGCCACTGTCATTTTGGGGTTATGCACTGGAAACTGCTGCATTCACTTTAAATCGGGCACCATCTAAATCTGTTGAAACGACACCGTATGAATTATGGTTTAGAAACAAACCTAAGCTGTCATTTCTTAAAGTTTGGGGATGCGATGTTTATGTGAAGAAACTTCAGCCAGATAAACTCGAACCCAAAGTGGAAAAATGCATCTTCATAGGATAACCTAAGGAAACGATTGGGTATACCTTCTATCACAGATCCGAGGGCAAGGTTTTTGTTGCCAAGAATGGATCGTTTCTTGAGAAGGAGTTTCTCGCGAAAGGTGTGAGTAGTCGGAAGGTAGAACCCGAAGAGGTTATTGAACCTTCTCTTCATGAAATGGCGAGTAGCGCAGCACCGAAAGTTGTTTCGGAGTTGACTTCACCTATTGAAGAGAGAGAGCTAATGATATTGATCATGAAACTCCGAAAGAGGACACTACCGAACCTCGCAGGTCAAGCAGGACACGTGCAACTCCTGAACTGTACGGCAATCCTATTATGAATTTCATGATTGATGAAATAGATGACCCTGCGACGTATGAAGAAGCGATGATGAGCCTGGAATCCATGTACGAAACCAGGTTTGGACCTTGGTGGACTTACCTCACGACCGAAAGGCCGTTGAGAATAAATGGATTTTCAAAAGAAAAACTGATGCTGATGGTAATGTGACCATCTATAAAGCTCGACTTGTCACAAAGGGGTTTTGACAAATTCAAGGAGTTGACTATGATGAGACATTCTCTCCCGTACCGATGCTTAAGTCGGTTAGGATTATGTTAGCAATTGCTGCATATTTCGATTATGAAATATGGCAGATGGATGTCAAAACTGCGTTCCTCAATGGTAATATTGAAGAAGAGTTGTATATGATACAACCTAAGGGTTTTGTCAATCCTAAGGATGCTGATAAGGTATGCAAACTTCAGCGATCCATCTATGGACTGAAGCAAGCATCCCGGAGTTGGAATCTCTGCTTTGATGAGGTGATCAAAGAGTTTGGATTTGTCCAAACTTATGGAGAGGCTTGTATTTACAAGAAAGTGAGTGGGAGCAATGTGGCATTTCTGATATTATATGTGGATGACATATTATTGATTGGAAATGATATAAATCTTTTAAATAGTGTTAAAAGTTATCTAAACAACAAATTTTCGATGAAAGACCTTGGTGAAGCTTCATATATATTAGGCATTAAAATCTATAGAGATAGATCAAGGCGCATAATTGGGATATTGCAGAGTACATACCTTGATAAGATCTTAAAGAAGTTTAATATGGACGGAAGTAAGGAGGGGTTCTTACCTATGTTGCAAGGCAAGACATTGAGTAAGACTCAAAGTCCGGCTACGGCGGAAGAAAGAGAGATAATGGATAAGATCCCCTATGCCTCGGCCATAGGCTCTATAATGTATGCCATGCTATGTACAAGACCGGATGTGGCACATGCTATTAGTTTGACTAGTAGGTACCAATCTGATCCAGGTTCGAAACACTGGATCGCAGTCAAGAATATCCTTAAGTGCTTGAGAAGAACTAGGGATATGTTTCTTGTATACGGAGGTGAAGAAGAGCTAGTCGCTAAGTGTTATGTCGATGCTAGCTTTGACACAGATCCGGATGACTCTAAGTATCAATCTGGATACGTATTTCTCTTGAATGGAGCAGCAGTTAGTTGGAGGAGTTCCAAACAACCTTTGGTGGCTGGATCAACGACGGAGGCGGAATATGTTGCTGCTTCAGAAGCGGCGCAGGAAGCGGTTTGGATGAAGGAGTTCATAACGGAACTAGGTGTGGTTCCTAGTGCATTGGACCCAATGGTGATCTATTGTGACAACAATGGAGCCATAGCCAACGCCAAGGAACTGAGGTCTCACAATGTAGCAGATCCATTGACTAAAGTTCTCCCTAGGGCAAAACATGATCAACACTAGAACTCCATGGGTGTTAGATTTATCACTATGTAAACTAGATTATTGTGTCTAGTGTAAGTGGGAGACTAATGGAAATTTGCCCTGAGAGGCAATAATAAAGTTGTTATTATGTATTCCTCGTATATGATAGATGTTTATTTTGCATGCTATAATTGTATTGATCGAAAACGTCAATACATGTGTGTTTAATAAACAAAAAGGGGTTCCTAGTTATGCCTCTCTTATAGACTAGCTTGTTGATTAACAAGATGATCAAGGTTTCCTGATCATGGACATTGGATGTTGTTAATAACAAGGTCACAACATTTGTGAAATGATGTGATGAGCATTCATCGAAGTATAGCATTATGATCAAGTCATTATGTTTATATTGCTATAACATCATACGAAGTAATCTTTATCCTTAGACCATGAGATCATGTTAATTGCTAACACCAGAAGAGTATCTTGATAACATCAAACGTCACACCGTAACAGGGTGACTATAAAGATGGGTTCAGTGCTACGAAGGTGTTATGTTGAGGCTCATGGATCAAGAGTGGAATTTGTCAATCCTGATGACAGATAGATATACTCTTGGCCCTCTCGGTGATATCACATTAATATAGCTTGCAAGCAAGTGATGTGATCACTAGAATGTTATATCACGGGAACGAGAAAAGAGTGCATGTCGGTAACGAGATCAAACTAGGTATTTGGATACCGATGATCGAATCTTGGACATGTATTATTTCATGAGACAAATGGATTAAATTACTAGCGTTAAAGTTTCTCACAATCACAGAAGTCATCGTTGAATGTGCAGGAGTCAGTATGGATCTCTAGGTCCCGCTTCTGATTATTGATCTGAGAGGGGTCTCAATCATGTTTGCATTATTCACGAACCGTAGGGTGACACACTTAAGGGTTACCAAACACCATTTTGGAGCACATATGTTTCAGATGAAAGAATTGCAAAGCGCATGAATTGTTTCGATAGAAACCGGAATTGTTTCAGGTGAAATTGCAGAAAGTGGTTCTGCATGTGATATTGAAATGTCACAAGGGGTTTTATGTGAATGTTTGTTAATTAAAGTAATTAACAAAATTCTGAATAAATTTAATAAAATAATTTTATTAAATGAGAGAGCATTAAACTTAGAGAATTTTAATGCATTTAAAGTGGAGACTTTAAAAGAGAATGTGAAGAGGCATTTTAATGTGGAGGGAGTTACCACCACATGAATGGAGAAGGTGAGGGGTCACCTCCATGAGGCGCCGGCCATGGGGGGGGGTACCCCCTCCTCCTATAAAAGGCCCACCTCTTCCTCCTTCTTCCTCACACCTCCTCGTGAAGGATCTCTCTCCCCCTCTAGAATTATTCCCCCATGGTCTCGGATTAGCGAGATACATGTTCTCGGTGGCATTTCGTCTGGAAGGAGTTGCTTCTTTCGCTACATCGCTGGGGCGAGGAGGTGGAGGTTGTCCGGTGGCTTGAACGTGTGTGCGAGGACGGATGCGCTGTTGATTTGCGGTGCTCGGACTTCCACACGATCTTGAGATTGGCAAGTGTACGACTACATCAACCACGAGTTCCTACTCGTTAACAAAACTCGTTGTCTTCGAGGGTAAGTTCTCCATGGATGTATGTTCACCCGTTGCTCTGTATCTAGTAGATAGATCTTGGCGTATAGTTCTCATCGTAGGATTTTTTTTGTTTTCTATGCTGCGGACCCAACAGGGAACCCCAGTGACAGAAAGGGTAATACGGCTGTATGTGAGGGATTTACTTGGGATTAACGGTGACATCACTATGCATATCATTTGTTCTCTTTATTCTATGGATGACACTAGTAGGTTATTGCTATAGGCAGTTGCGGAGGCAATAGCAATTATGGATGCATTGCCCACATATAATTTTTCTTGCTCTAACAATTACATGCATACTTTATTTCTATATTTTATTCCCATTAGATGTTTTGCACAGCTACAGGTGAAACCGAACGCCCTAGGACCTCTCTCTCCATCATTGACAACAACAAAAAGACGCAAACTCTTGGTTTGGTAAAAACACAAAAGGAATTCTAAAACTCCCGAAGGTTTGTTAAAGTAACTTCATTACGCATCTACTTCCCGAGGATTCGATAAACCTAGGTCTACTAGGGAAAAAGAAGCTATACTCCATCCGTAATCCGGATCGAAGGTATCAAGTAGCTAGCAACAACCTATACAACTCATAAGAATTCTCCTAGAACCCAATACTAGGATAGAAGCCAAATTTACATCTTGTTCAAGTAGCAAAACCAAACAAGTAGGAATGTTCCCAGACCAAGTAGAAATAGATCAACCAAACCACTTTCTCAAGCCATGGATTATGTGAAGAACATATCAAATCTAAAAATCTAAATGGAAACTAATCTAAGAAGTAATCCAATAAATATGTAGAACAACTTCTTCTCAACTTGTGTAGGTAAGTATGTCGAAGGCAGAGACCCTATTTTTGTAGAAATGGCTCCGGAAATACTCCATACCTACAAAGGCTAGGACCATAGAGTAAAGTATTTTTTCTAGTTACTGGACTATAGCTACTCCTAGGATAGGATACTATTATTCTATATCTTTTGAATTGTATAGCCAAATTCAAAATCCCAGAGCTTCTAATTCTCCCGCCTCACCTCCACCGAAATATTTCGAGTGGTCACACTCCAAGTCTTACCATACGAAATTCTTTTCTACCCCTGACTACTAATGTCAGGCCATGTGCATGGTTTATAAATCCCCCCGGTCCCCACAACTTTGAAGCTAGGTAGTCCACTGATGAGTCCAAAATTGAAGCATTTTTACCTTTTGTTTTTACATAAATAGAGTAGGGATCTTTGTATTTAACCATGTTTGTGCGCACCATTTTGTTCTTGTTTTAACAGGATCCAAAATGAGTGAGTCCTATATGAATACATCAATTGGAACTATCATATTGTGCAATTATATGATATTTCTAAGTGATAAAAGTCATTTTATGGATTTACCTTCGCACCTGGGAGAATACCAAGCAAGAAGGAGTAATCAGTACCGATAACGACTGGTGGTATGGGCGGAGCCCGCCCATACCATCCGCCCGTACCAAGTGCCATCGTGACCGCCTCATCAAATACTTTCTCATGGTGAAGGCGAGAGGGAGATCCGACATTCACAGCCACCAGAAACCACGAAAACCCACATCTGAAAGGGATCTGAAGGAGGAACTTGGCTGGGGAAAAATCTCAGCTGCTTCACGGATCATTGGAGGATAACGCACCATCCCCTTCATCATCAACCGCTGCATCTCCATTACCACCATGACCCCCATCTTTCATCTATTAGATCTTGTTGTAATTCTAGATTCAATTGTGGTTTGCATTAGATCTACCTCTGTACTTTTATCCATTCATTTGATTATGATGATGTTGTTTATTGCTTCCATGAGTGGGTAGTGCCCTTGTTCTTGGGTATATGG
Organism: Avena eriantha; assembly: GCA_910589775.1. Taxonomy (NCBI): domain Eukaryota; kingdom Viridiplantae; phylum Streptophyta; class Magnoliopsida; order Poales; family Poaceae; genus Avena; species Avena eriantha. The sequence continues at coordinate 527,085,627 of OU342745.1, forward strand.
AGAAACCCTAGCACTATTATGAATTCGTAATAAAGATGATCTATTATTGTGTCCATATGACTTGCCCGTCTATGATATAATTATGATGTATGTTTGATATCTCTCTTTAGATGGTATGTGTAATCGACCACATATCATTTGCCCTCGGGGCTAAAGGGAGGGAGAAATCCTTTGGATGTGTCTTCGAAGCATACCCTAAATGGCCCCGTGACAGATTGGCGTCGGCTCGTAACCTACATGGTCAAAGGAGGATAAAAGAGGGACTCCCTAAGCTAATTACGATATCCACGAGGAAACCCTTAATTGCGGTGGTTTGTATGGCTGACTACGCTCAGACATCGCAATGGTTATTTAGAGGTGACCTCACTCTTGGCTTAACAAAGTTGCCTCCTATAAGCCTTGTAGTGAACATCTTAATATGGAGCTCTCTCCACACATCTCAGGACACAAGGATTATGTTATCTTGATTACACATAACAATAATACTATGCTAGTGGTGTATCCTACATCCCCGAGAACGTTTTAGCCCTATTGAATTCAACCACACTTTCTTACAAACTTGTTGCTTATTTTCTTTTACTTGCTTTAATTACTTTTCTGCAAACAACCATAAACCTTTCAAACACCCTTTACTTGATATCAAAGGCAACTTATAAGTATCATTTGGTAGAGATTAACGAGGGGCATAAAGACCTTTACCAATAGTTCTCTGTGGGTTCGATATTTTTACTTCGAAACTAGCTACAATCGATCTATGCACTTGCAGTCATCAAGCTATTTTCTAGCGCCATTTCTAGGGAGCTAAGAGCTTTTGGTCTTTGTTCTTAATTACTTATTTTACTAATTGTTTTACTAAAGTTGTTTACTAGTTTCAGGTAAGCACCATGACTGCACTCGGACTGATTAATCAGCTCGATGCTACTAAATACCTCGAGAAGTTCAATAGAGGATTCGTCAAGGAATTCCCGAGTGGGAGTGAACCAGAATACGAGGTCAACCCTCATTTTATTGCTATTATTAAAGAAAAAACTTTTGCAGGATATAACCCAGACGAGGATCCTTACACTCATTTAATGTATTTTACCGAGCTATGTTGGACCCTTAAATTGAGAGGCTATTCCGATGATGAATTGAAACTTTAACTGTTTAGCCAATCTCTAACCAACACTGCTTTGGCTTGGTATTGAATTTTCCCTACGGAGAAACTTGATACTTGGGAAAAACTTAAAGGAGAATTTGTATTTTGATTCTTTCCCAAGGTGAAAACGGCTAAAGTAAGAAGGGCAATTACAAACTTCAAGAACCGCCTAAGTGAAGGTTTGGTAAGGGCCTATAAAAGGTACAAGTATCTACTTAATAGATGTCCCCATTATGATTTACCTGAATGGTACGTTTTGCATATTTTCTATGGAGTACTTAATGAAGAAATTAAGCATGAGATTGACACGAATTTAGGAGGCTCTTTCATGGAGTTAACTATAATTAAAGCTTGGGAACTTTTAGAATGAATTCACCGTAATAGAGAAACATGGGGATTTGATTTAGGAGGCGAAGGAGGTATAGAAATTGAATATGATTGTCTCAATGCTTATAAAGACTCTGGTAAAGTAAAAGAAATTGTTAATGAACTGCAACTTGATGATGATATTATTTTGCAAATCCTTCAGTCTTTTATAGAACATATTGTAGCTCCTAAGAATGAATTTCTTCATTATACCCCGCCACCCGAGCCAGTTGTAGAAGATGATCCAATAATCACAACCCCTGTCGAACCATTAAAGGAGGTATCCCCATATGTTGAACCCTTTCCTTTCCCATGGACGGCGAGAAACATATGATGCCTCAACAACTAGAGGATCAACGCAAAGAAGAAGAACTATTTCTCAAGGAGCTAGAAGAGGAGACACAAAGAAGGAAGACTGAAGAAGAGCAAGTACAAGAGGCAGAGGCATCAATGAAGGAAGATATTTTAACCATGTTTGCACACTGCAACATAATTGAGCTAGATACCGAAGCTTCGCAATTTGTCAAAGGAAAGGTAAAAGCTAAATAAGTTGGTAAGCCTATTCTCCCTTGAACTTTTGGAGGAACTTCCTATTATGGATTTTGTGACATCGGTACAGTTGTTAACGTTATCCCTTTTAATTTTTATTTAAAAAATCAAAATGAATTAACTTCAGCCGAACTGGAAGATACGGATATGACTATAATGCTTGCAGATAAAATGCTCAGAGTCCCCATGGGAATAATCAGAAATGTTCCAATTTGTGTTGGACCGTAGAAATATCCCATCGATTTTGTGCTTATTGATATGCCTACTGATGTTTATTGTCCCATCATTTTTGGAAGAACTTTTCTAAATACCGCAGGAGCAAACATAGATTGCAAGAGACAAACTGTGTCCCTCAAGTTTGGTGAAGACAAAATGGATTTTCATTTCTCCAAATTTGACCATAAGCTGGCTATTGAAGAATTGGATGATGATGAGTACGAACGTGAAGAAGAAGGTAATATCGTCCATTTAGCCTCAATAGTCATCGAGCCTCCTGGCGATGATTTAGCAAGAAGTTTAGTTAATAATAATAATATCCTCCAACACATAGAAAAAGCTGAAATGGATGATTATCTTGACTCCACACCTAAGGTGGACACCGAGATTAATCAAAAATACAATGAACCCATAAGGAAAGGAGACGAGGCTCTTCTTCCTCCAATCCTTAAAACTCCACCAAAGGAACTAAAATATAGATTTCTTAATGAAACCAATAAATTTCCTGTTATTATAAGTGCTAACCTTGCAGAGAAAGAGGAGGAAAATTTAATGAAGGTTCTCCACATGCATCGAAATGCTCTTGGGTATTTGATGAGTGACTTGAAGGGGATTATTCCTTTGATAGCCACCCATAGAATATTCATGGAAGAAGGAGCTCAGTCGGTCGCAAACTTTCAACGACGTCTTAAACCTCACATGAAAGAGGAGGTAAGAAAAGAAAATAATACGTTTGTTGGATGCATGCGTCATCTTTCATGTAGAAGAGAGTGAATAGGTAAGTCATGTTCATTGTGTTCCTAAGAAAGGTAGGTTTAGGGTTGTCGAAAATGAACATAATGAAATTGTACCTACTAGAACTATTGTTGGTCACATGATGTACATGGACTATAGAAAACTTAATAAGGAAACTCGGAAGGACCACTACCCTCTACCCTTTATAGATCAAACTTTAGAAAGGCTTGCTATGCATTGTCATTTTTGTTACTTAGACGACTATTCCGGTTTTCCCCAAATTGTTGTTCACCCTGATGACCAACTTAAGACTACTTTTATTTGTCCTTATGGCCTTTATGCTTATCGCCGTATTGATGACCCACGAGTATAGGGGGTGTATCATAGTATTTTCGACAAGTAAGAGTATCGAACCCAACGAGGAGCAGAAGGTGTTGACTAGTGGTATGGATCAGGAATTCTCTGTAAATACTTAGCAAACGGATTTTTAGGGGTTTTTGATAATGCAATTAAATAAAGTGCGGGTAAATAAAAGGCAATAAGAATAAATGCAGCAAGTGGCCCAATCCTTTCTTTAGCAAAGGACAAGCCGGATGTATTACTTAAGATGACCAAACGTTCTCAAGGAGACATGGGAATATCGTCAAGTGCTTTCGCTTCATATAGTTGATTAATCTTCTTTAGTTAGATAAGTGTTGTGTGGGTGAACCTATGCTAATATACTGACCTTCCTAGGACTAATACATACTTGTGATTATACCCCTTGCAAGCATCCGCAAGTACAAGAAAGTAATTAAGATAGAAACCTAACCACAGCTTTAAACTCTGAGATCCTAACCTCCCTTGTGCAAAGGTTTCCTAACGGGGGTTCAGGTTTCTGTCACTCCGGCAACCCCTACGATTAGTAGCCAAATACACAATGCATTCCCCTAGGCCCTTAAAGGTGAAGTGTCATGTAGTCGACGTTCACATGACACCACTAGAAGAATAACACCACAACTTAATTATCAAACTATTGAATCTTGCTCAACACAATTCCAGTACTAACAACATGACTTCTCCCATGTCCTCAAGAACTAAACGAACTACTCACAAGACATCATATGGATCAAGATCAGAGATGAAATAATGACGAGTAACAATCTGAACATAAACGATAATTCAATGGTTCCACTCAATAGCATCAACTACAACAAGTAATCAACACCGGGAAAGTTTCCCCTAAGAACTATGCAAGATTCAACCCAATTGTTACAGTGATATGGAGTGGTGATGATGGTGCTGGTGAAGATGATGATAGTGATGATGATGATCCCGATGAAGTCCAGCTCGATGACGGTGTTGATGGCGACGATCTCCCCTCTCCGAGAAGGAATTTCCCTGGTAGAATTCTGTCTACCGGAGAGCTCTTTCTCTCTCTGTAGTTTTCCGCCCTACAGAGGCGGCGGAATCTTTTTGTGGTCACTCCCCGAGTCTTAGGGTTTCAGGAGGAATATATACGCCAAAGAGCAGAGCTAGAGGTGGGCTAGGGTGGCCACACCACCTGGTGGCGCGACCAGGGCTGGCCCGCGCTAGGGGTGGTGTGGGCCCCCTATGGCCCATCTCCGCTCCCCCTTCTGGCATCCTTCGTCTTCTGGGAAAATAGGATTTTCCGTATATTTTCTGGGATTTTCTGATCTTCACGAATTTCGCCTACAAACAGTGCCTTTTCCATCAGAATCCTGACTTCAACATTCCATCCTCCAAAAGTCATCAACCATGCAAAAATAGAGGAAATAACATAAGTACCATATCTTAATATGAAATATATCAATGTATAAGAGTAAATTATGATATAGAATAGTGATGCAAAATGGATGTATCAACTCCCCCCAAGCTTAGACTTCGCTTGTCCCCAAGCAAAAACTAAGCTCAATAAACATGACCTCAGGTTTATGGAGTGAAGAGTCAATAAAAGAATACGGACAAGAAGCATCACATTCATCAATACATAAATCATAATAGAAGACAACTCACTATTATATAACTTAACTTGCAATAAGTAACGGAAACACAATAAAGATACACAAAGTAAATCATAATTGGTAATGGAATACTTTTCTCTTGGTCAAAGGATAGTTAACAATTTGCAGGAGTTCAAACATAATGGGGTTTTCAATGATAGCTTTCAAAGTCATACTCACTAAAATAAGAGAAATGTGCAAAACAAGGAACATAAGAAACATGATTGAATAAATCATCATATGAATGAATGAAACACAACAACTCAAAATACTTGCTGAGATAGAAAGGAATAGTTTTACTGACTCAACTAAAAAGGTAAAAGATAGGCCCTTCGCAGAGGGAAGCAGGGATTTCAAGTTTCATCAAGAGCTTCCAAAAATTATGGTACTTATTAGCTTTCATCTCTCATTACCCCTATCATAACATCTTTAGGTGATTAAGGTTAAAGTGATCAAATATGAGGATATGCTTGACAAGTTGTAAGTCGAAAATCTCATGCCCCTTACTTACGAAGACCGTTCCTCATGCTACTCAAGTTTAGTCACAACTAAGTTCTTGTCATTGTAAGTATATGTGTATCCTAGAGAACCGCCAACGGGGTACCCCTTGCCCGATGATACGGAAGAATCCCCATATCAAAATGACAAGGTAAGCAGACAATAAGCATCTCAGCCTGCTTTTATTTCCTACTTGCATAAGTATCTTTTTTTTCTCTTCTCTTTTTTCTTTCCTATTTGCATAGGATTCTTTTTTTTATAAAGAGGATGCTTCATAGATTGCTCATGATGGTTATGCTGCAGGTTTCCACCATGATTAGGCATGGATTAGACCAGTCGCCTAGGCGTTTCTCTAACACATATACGAACTCCATGAGCCTTACAAGCTCCCCTTTCATTTCACACCGTCGGGATCCATAAGAAAAAGAACATGATATCAACTAAATAAAGTACAATGTTGAAAGCGTTCCCCATGACAGCATGGTTATGCTAATTCACAACTTACAAATCGCAAGCATATACGCAACATAGATGGGCACAATGGTTCAAGTTTATTAAGTGCAAGAAAAGTAAAGTGTGCCATCAAGTTCGTGAGAACTTTAATCACTAATTTTCACATAACAAGTTTAATTCAGAAGGTAGATAAAAACATGAATTTACTTGGAATAGCAATAGTGCTAATAGGTAGGTATGGTGGACACAAATGGCATAGGTTTTGGTTTAAGGATTGGATGCACGAGAAGCATTCCCTCTCAGTACAGGTTTTTGGCTAGCAAGGCTGGGTAGCAAGCATAAGAGTTGAAGGAAACAAACAAACATACGAGTGATAAAAACAAACATGCAATCTTCCTTGGAAGCACAAAAGATCTTAACTAGATAATACTAACTTATGAGCCAATCAAGAAAGAAAGATGATGAAATTATATTTCTTGAGAGTACTTTTATCTTTTTCATTCAATTCTCAAATAGTGTTGCTACTGTCCAGAGCCAGGTTTGCCAAAACCAACTAAATTTACTTAATGATCCCAAAGTGATACCAATACTAATAACAAGATCAATCATATAATAGCAATTGAAAACTAATATAAGATATGCAAAAGAATAAATGATAGAACTTCTCTTTAATATTCCACAACGGCAACTCACACCAAGGGATACATAGATATCTAACTAGAGGAGAGACACTTCCATAATGCAAACCATCCTATATAATAACTTCTCTATTCATGATATGACTTAACTAAAAAGGTAAAAAGATAAAAGATAGTGATATGATACCGCGACACTCCCCCAAGCTTGGAACAAACAAAGGGGATGCCAAAACCTGATGACGAATTACTCCTTCGGTGGTGGTGGTGTTCCCTCATCATCATCCGACTTCCAAGGTAAGGGTTCCCCATCAACAAAAGACATCCTAGTCTCCAACATCCTGAAACTAGCAGCAGCACTTATGCGTTTAAACCTAACCTCGTACTCACAGTTTTCATTTTGCACGTTGTAGAGCTGTGCTTGTAGTTGGTTGGTTGTTCGGTGGAGTGAGAGAATTTCATCCTTAAGCTCGGCAGTCTCCTTTTGGTGCGCGGTGATGAGTCTGAACTAATCTTATGGATGATATCCACTTCGTGTTTTGCCATCTTCTTGTACCTAAAGACTTCTTGCTCCAGTGCTTCCATCCTGTCCTCCAGACTGCCTTCACCTTTAGGGCCCTGAACCTCTTTTATCTGAACCTTCCCATCTTCGAGCAGCAACTCCTTGGGATGAATCTTCAACTCACACATGTATGGGTTAACGATGTCCGTGGAGGAATCTTCCTTGGCTGATCCAGAGGAAGACATTGTGGCTCCAAAACTGAGACTCTACCTGTGAGAACCAGATCGAAACGAAAACATGATGAGAACACAATATATGAACCTCGGGGGATTATATATTACGAAGTTTTACAACAAAAGGCAAGTACTGGGAGAAAACGGGTCAGAGACGGGCTCCGGGGTGGCCACACCCCGTAGTGGCGTGGCCAGGTGGGCCTGTGCCACGGGGTGGTGTGAGCCACCCGAGCTCCGTTTTCGTCTCTCTTTCGACTCATTGCTTTCCATGTTAGATAAAAACTGCAAAAATATAAATTGATAGATTTTTTGCGGACCTTTTCTTACCAGAACTGTTACCTATTCAAAAACGGACTCTGTAGGTTTCTGAATTTGGTCTTCGATAAATTTTTCCGGAGTCACCACTTGAATAACATCAATATCTTTATCTTCAAAAACATATTGCTTGAGTCTTTGACCATTCACCATCTTATTACACCATTTTCTCCTACAACTTGGAAATTTCTTTCACACAAAACTTCACACAATTCTCATTAGCAACATTAGTGCATGCAAGATAATAAACCTTTAAGTTCAATTTCAACTGAAATCCATCAAAACAAAAGCTACTGAAATAACTCCTTTAAGAAGCCCAAAACGAATTCAAAAAGGAAATCGATTTAAGAGGCAAATGCAAGAATGGCAAACATCTGTCAAAACAAACCAGCAGGTAAAGATCAATTTTTCTAAAAATCTTCTGTTGCCTAAATTAAAAAGTGCAAAACTAACGAAAGTTAAATAACAACCTGGGGCATGCATACAAACAATTACAGATCAGTAAGACATTATGGGATTTTAAAGATTTTTTATAGTGAAGCACAAAAATCTGTTTTGGGACAGCAACTTCCCCAAATCTTAGCTCTTTCTCATTACAGGCTGATCTTGACACAAAAACTAAACAAAAGGATAAGGAGAGGTTATTGTAGAAGCAATAACTTCCAAGACTCAAATAAGCAAAAACAAACTGAAATCAAAAATATATTGGGTTATCTCCCAAATATCTCTTTCTTTATAGCCATTAAGATTGGCATGATAAATTTCAATGATGCTCACCTAAGAATATGAATTGAAGTAAAAGAGAGAATTAAGAAGCAAATATACACATATTTAAGTCTAACCCACTTCCTATGCAAGGGAATTTTGTAAGAAAATAAATTGTTGAAACCAGAGGCTACTAGCATAGGAAGGCAAATCAAGTGCAACATAAAGACTTTCAGCATAACACTACTAGGGAAAACCCTACCCGAGGCGCACCAAATACCCTATGCGAGGCGCATATTGATCCTATGTGCCTCCCATACTAAGAATATGCGAGGCGCATATTGATCCAAATGCGCCTCCTATATTCTGCATATGCGAGGCGCATATTGATCCTAATGCGCCTTGGATATTATTTTTGAATTTCAAAAAAAATGGCGGCCAGATCTAGATCTGGCCGGAATTTCGTCAGAGCTCGTTCTGGCCAGAATTTCGTCGGAACTCGTCGGAGGCCATGCCCATGGCCACAACCTACCACCGCAGGCAAGTGTGGGAGGCCATGGCCATGGGGGTCGCCGGAGATGGTGGAGGAGGATGAGGCCACCGGAGGTGGAGGAGGAGGAGGTGGTCGGTGTGGTTGTGGAGGGCATGGCCGAAGTGATTGCCAGAGGAGGAGGAGAAGGAGGAGGTGGTTGGTGTGGTTGTGGAGGCCATGGCCGAAGTGATCGCCGGAGGAGGAGGAGGAGATTTCCGGAGGAAGAGGAGGAGAAGGTCGCCAGAGGAAGAGGAGGAGGATGCCACCAAAGGTGGAGGAGGAGGAGAAGGGGAGAAGGAGGAGAGGTGGAGGAGAAGGAGGTGAGGTGGAGGAGAAGGAGAAGGAGAGGTGGAGGAGAAGGATAAGGAGAAGGAGGAGAGGTGGTAGGTGTGGTAGTGGCTATTTTGAATTTGAATCCGGCTCTACCTATGCGAGGCGCATATCATATGTGGTAGTGGCTATTTTGAATTTGAATCCGGCTCTACCTATGCGAGGCGCATATCATATGATATGCGCCTTGAATAGTTTTTTATTTTTTGTAGTAAAAAATCTTCGTTCGGCCATAACTTTTTACTCTTTTATAATTTGGGGATTCTGTAAAATCTAGAATGACCATAGGTCGTTGAATTCAAATAGGAAATTTCGAGACGATCGTTTTGATAGGTTAAAGATTTTTTTCCGACATCGTATGCAAAAGTTATAGCCGTTTTACCGTGCCATGACCTATTTTTGCAAAATACATCGAAATTCATGTTTTTCAATTTTGTCTAGATCTATACCCTAAAATCTAACTACAACTCAAAGGATTTTTTTTGAAGTTTCTATCATTTTGTTTATTTTTTACAAAACTGAAAAGGCGATCCGGGGGGGGGAGGGATCTGCCAGGTTATAGGAGGGGCATATGGGAATATGCGCCTCACATATTACCAAGTGTAGGAGGCGCATATTGCCATATGCACCTCGCATATTCGACCACATATATCCTCCTGGGCCCATGCAACTTATGCGAGGCGCATTCTTCCCAAATGCACCTCGCCTATCTAATATATTGGAGGCGCATATTATCAAAATGCGCCTCGCATAAGTTGTGGGTGCCAAATTTTGTCCGTACAGAGACTAGCGGAGGCGCATCCTACAAATATGCGCCTCGCCTATTTTAATACTAGAGGCGCATGTCTGGCTGGTGCACCTCACCTATTTTATCAGAGGCGCATATAGTATAAATGCGCCTCTAATGTGTATGTGTCCTATAGACTTTTCTCTAGTAGTGTAAAGCGAGGAAACTTGATATTATTGAGATGCATCAGAACAATTTTCCCTCTCTCATAGTAACTTTCAGTATCATGCATAAATTTAACGATATAACTATCACATGAACCATTGTAGCAATGATCACTTATTCTAACAAAAAACACAGGGACACTAGCTCTATCAACACTAATTTGTGAAACAATATTAGAAGTATTCTTACAGAGGATAGTGTGTCCATCTTCTACATATTTAGTGACAAAGTCTTTCACATTTGCTATTACAGGTTCAACAGATATTTGTTCATCATTTTCAACAGCTTTATTTGTACTTTCATTAACCATACTAACTATCATAGAATGTTCCTTTATCTTAACTGGGAAAGGCAGTTTCTCATTGTAAGGTTCAGGTAAAATATGATTAGTAGTATAAACTTCAGTATTTCTAATAGGAACACAATTAACAATATCTTTATATGGCTCATGATACTTATTCCATTTCTTTTTAGGAATTTCAATATAAGAAGCAAAAGCCTTAAAATAATTTGCAATACTTTGAGAATCAAGACCATAAGCATTACTAATATTGTGAAAGTCATCAGTTCGCATAAAAGAGTTAATGCATTCATAGTCATAATTTATACCTGACTTTCTTCCTTTATCATTCTCCCATTCAGCATTGTCTTGAATACGGTCTAGAAGATCCCATTTAGCTTCTTCTCATATGCATGTAAATGATCTAGCACAAGAAGCATCCAATAGATCCTTATCATGAAGGGAGCTCATGAATATGACATTTGAGCATTATTAACTTCAATCTCCCCCAAGCTTGAGCTGTACTCTCTCCATCACGAGGCCAAAAGTTGTATATTTGATTCCAATCTTTATGAATATCACTAGGAGGATAAATTTTTAAATAAAAGAGAGGTACAACTTCCTCCCATTCAAGAGATTGGCCATTCTTCAGCAGCTTGTACCATTCCTCAACTCTTCCTTTCAGTGATAATGAGAATAACTTCTTCTTGACTTGATCTGTTGTAATACCTACACATTTGAACAACCCGCATAATTCGTGTATAAAGAGCAAATGATCACCGGGATGGACAATTCCATCTCCAAAATAGTAAATATCCATAACATTATCAATAATTCTTGTAGGTATCTTAAAAGTATCATTTTTAGCAGGTGGTGGTTCATCTACTACCTTAGCAGTGGTAGTAGCATTACGAAATAAGAAACTAAGTGAATTATCCATATTGAAATAAAGTAACTAATAGAAATAAAAAATACTCATAGTAGAAGTTTCCTTTACCAGTTCCACTCTCCAATAGCGCTTCACTCCCTGGCAATGGCGCCAGAACATAGTCTTGATGACCCACAAGTATAGGGGGTGTATCGCAGTATTTTCTATAAGTAAGAGTGTCAAACCCAACGAGGAGCAGAAGGTGTTGACTAGTGGTATGGATCAGGAATTCTCTGTAAATACTTAGCAAACGGATTTTTAGGGGTTTTTGATAATGCAATTAAATAAAGTATGAGTAAATAAAAGACAATAAGAATAAATGCAGCAAGTGGCCCAATCCTTTCTTTAGCAAAGGACAAGCCGGTTGTATTACTTAAGATGACCAAACGTTCTCAAGGACACATCGGAATATTGTCAAGAGCTTTCGCTTCATATAGTTGATTAATCTTCTTTAGTTAGATAAGTGTTGTGTGGGTGAACCTGTGCTAATGTACTGACCTTCCTAGGACTAATACATACTTGTGATTAAACCCTTGCAAGCATCCGCAAGTACAAGAAAGTAATTAAGATATAAACCTAACCATAGCTTTAAACTCTAAGATCCTAACCTCCTTGTGCAAAGGTTTCCTAACGGGGGTTCAGATTTATATCACTCCGGCAACCCCTACGATTAGTAGCCAAATACACAATGCATTCCCCTAGGCCCTTAAAGGTGAAGTGTCATGTAGTCAGCATTCACGTGACACCACTAGAAGAATAACACCACAACTTAATTGTCAAACCATTGAATCTTTCTCAACACAATTCCGCTCCCATGTCCTCAAGAACTAAATGAACTACTCACAAGACATCATATGGATCAAGATCAGAGATGAAATAATGATGAGTAACAATCGGAGCATAATTGATAATTCAATGGTTCCACTCAATAGCATCAACTACAACAAGAAATCAACACCGGGAAAGTTTCCCCTAAGAACTATGCAAAATTCAACCCAATTGTTACAGCAGTACAGAATGGTGATGATGGTGCTGGTGAATATGATGATGGTGATGATGATGATGATCCCGATGAAGTCCAGCTCGATGACTGTGTTGATGGCATTGATCTCCCCTCTCCGAGAAGGAATTTCCCCGGCAGAATTCTGTCGACCGGAGAGCTCTTTCTTTCTCTATAGTTTTCTGCCCCACAGAGGTGGCAGAACCTTTTTGTGGTCGCTCCTCGAGTCTTAGGGTTTTGGGAGGATTGTATACGCCAAAGAGCAGAGCCAGAGGTGGGCCAGGGTGGCCACACCACTTGGTGGCACGGCCAGGGCTAGCCCGCGTCAGGGGGTGGTGTGCCCCCCTGTGGCCCATCTCCACTCCCCCTTATGACATCCTTCGTGTTCTGGGAAAATAGGATTTTCCGTATATTTTCTGGGATTTTCTGATCTTCACGAATTTTGCCTCCAAACAGTGCACTTTCCATCAGAATCCTGACTTCAGCGGTCCATCCTCCAAAAGTTATCAACTATGCAAAAATAGAGGAAATAACATAAGTATCATCTCTTAATATGAAATATATCAATGAATAACAGTAAATTATGATATAGAATAGTGATGCAAAATGGACGTATCACGTATGCATTTTGGTGTTTGCAATGCTCCTGCCACTTTTCAAAGATGTATGACTGCTATATTTGCTGATTATGTTGAAAGTATTCATGGATGACTTCTTTATTTATGGAACTTCCTTTAATCATTGTCTCCATAATATTCATAAAGTTTTGCAGAGATGTGAAGACACTAACTTAGTCTTGAACTAGGAAAATGTCATTTTATAGTTCAAGAAGGCATAGTTCTTGGTCACAAAGTCTCGGGTAAGGGCATAGAAGTCGATAAAGCAAAGATTGAAGCAATAGAATGGTTACCCCCTCCCCGAGACATAAAAGGTATAAGAAGCTTCTTAGGTCATGTGGGATTTTATAGAAGGTTCATTAAGATTTTTTCAAAAACTACTAGACCTTTAACTAACCTTCTTCAAAAGTATGTTTGTTTTAATTTTTATGAAAAGTGTCTTCGTTCAACATATTAAAACAAGCCCTCCTTGAAGCTCCCATTATAAAACCACCTAATTGGAAGAAACCTTTTGAGCTGTTTTGCGAGGCTAGTCATGAAGCTATAGGAGCAATTCTTTGTCAGTATGATGGTGATGATCTTAATATCATTCATCAGGCTACTTGCACCTTAAACGGGGCCCAAAAGAACTACCCTATGCCAGAAAACGAATTCTTCAAAGTGGTTTTCTCTCGTGATAAGTTTAGAGCTTATATCATGGACTCTAAAGTAAGAGTACACACTGATCATGTTGGCTTAAAGGAAATCCTAGAAAGTACTGATGTTAATCCAAGAATTATCTGTTGGACTTCACTTTTGCAAGAATTTGATTTAGAGATTCTACAAAGAAAGGAAGAGATGGAGGAAACATTCATGGACACTCAAGAAACTGTTCATTCTAAAAGAGGTGTCATCCGTATATATACCTGTGGGAACCACACTACCAAAAAGGAAGTTCTCTATTTCTTCTTGCAATGGTTTTGGTGAATTTCTACAACCAATTTTATTCGAAGAGAGGTAGAAAAAGATACTCAAATGAGTTCATGTTCCCTCGATGATCGAAGCTTATGAAATCCTGAACACATCTTTGTTCTGGATGATTTTATGCTATTTCTTTTTACATATCTACATTCCCTTCGTTTTTCTGAGTTCATTGTTGGTCTTACGAGGTCAGTACGAGCGAGCGATATAGCCGGATCCGCTCGTACCGCTGGTCGTTAAGCCCGCTGGTGCCCTCGTTTTGTTTTCCCAAACTGGTACGACCGCTTTGTATGGGTGTAGCCCCACGTACGGTTGGTCGTTATTAGTTTTTTGCCCTTCTTCTGCTCTTTGTTTGTATTCCAAAAAACTGAAGCCGCAAAGTCAGTACAGACAGTCAGTACAGGCAGGACCCGCTCGTACCACTTAGTCGGTTGACTATTACTGACTTCATCGCGACGTGTTTTTGGAAACGACCCAGTACGGGCACGCCATACGGGCGTATGCTCGTACCATCTGGTCATTATTATCACAATTTCCTTCTTTTGCACTTATTTATTTCCATATTTGTTGGGATTCTTTTCTTGGGCAGCCCTTTTATCTTAGCACGAATTATACCTTGTTCATGACCCCTTATAATCCTTCCAGAAGGGCTCTATCCTTGTATTGACAATGCAGATCTTCTCCACATTGCTTCTTCCTCGTGAGAGCCTTGGAACCATGTCCTTCACATGGGGTATCCTTCAAGAGAAGGAAGATCCCTATGGATCATCCTCAAGGGTTATGGAGGAAGACAAAGTAGTTGTGCCAGAAGAGAAAGAGTTAGAAGACGGGGATGGATTCAAGCTGATGGAAACAATAAAGGATAAGCATAAGGTGTTCAGCCTTGGCATTGGAAAAGAAGGTGACTTCGATGAGGTTCAACTTGATCTAGAAGGAGATGGGAACTCTTCTTGAAGAAAATGAAGAAACAAGGGGAGGAGATACAAGCCTCCCTGGACAAACTTGACCACCGCATTAAGAAGATCGAGGTAAAATCTCTAGGATCTTCTAAACATATTGAACTATTGCATCGTTACCTGGACCAGATGGATCTGAAGATAATGAAAGGGCTAGAAGTGAATCTCAACATCAGCCTTCGATCCATCAACACACAAAAGCAAACAATATAGATGTACAAGGCTCTTGTTGAGCAGTTGAATAAAGTTAGCAAGCAACATCGGATCTGTATATTGACCTTGGAGACATCAAACAAGATGCTTCGTGCAAGTATTTGTGATTCTAGAGTTTCTCCCATGCAAACTAGAAGGGCATGCCACAATACCGAATAATCACAAGGGATTATTTGATCCACCTAGCTTGATTCCAAGCTTGGGGGGATCTGTGAGAACCTTGTAATCTATCTTACAGTTTTAGCATGTTTACTTTTCTGCACGCATATTAGATTTTAATTCTCGAATTTGCATTAGTTGCATTAACTTTGAGCTCCCTTTGTTCAAGAGAAGATTTATATCCGTTGAGTTGTGAGACTTTATGATAATTGAAGTTATCTTTGATTCATGATTATTATATTAGATGATTGAACTAGGTTAAGTGTTATGATACTTGTATAGCTTCCATGATTTTAGGGACTTCCACACCAATGAAAGTATTGATTAAGTTATAAGAAGAAGAATTCTGGTAGCATATTATAATTAAGAGTTTTTTAAAGCCATTGAAGTAGTGAGCATGATTAGATAGTTGTACTAAAAGAAAAGGAGGAAGGGGAGCAAGTAAAAATATAAACATAAAGTTATTGAAAGAAAAAGAAGAGAGCATCTATCAAAAGAATCAAACATAGAAGAAAAAATGATCATGAATCTTCATTACTAAACTTAGTGCCCTATATCTCTAAACTTTGTGATTATATGGTATGTTGAATCACTAGCAGCTTCTTATGATTTCATTAATACTAGAAAAGGTATGGAAGCCTCTAAGTTACAAAATGTGTAAGGTTATGGTAATACCCCTGAAGTATTTCTACATCCGATATTGTATTCCTGTTTCAATTGCTGCCTCATTTACTGTAACGACTGGTGTCTCATGAACATAATGATCTTGTCCATAAGCCACCATCTTGCTCGAGGACGAGCAAGAGCCTAGCTTGGGGGAGTTGATGAGTCCAAAATTGAAGCATTTTTACCTCTTGTTTTTACATAAATAGAGTAGGGATCTTTGTATTTCACCGTGTTTACACACGCCATTTTGTTCTTGTTTTAACGGGATCCCAAATCATTGAGTCCTATATGAACATATCAATTGGAACTATCATATTGTGCAATTATATGATATTTCTAAGTGATAAAAGTCATTTTATGGATTTACCACCATACCTAGGAGAATACCAAGCAAGGAGGAGAAACTAGTACCGATAACGACCAGTGGTATGGGCAGAGCCTGCCCGTACCGTCCGCCTGTACCATGTGCCATTGTGATCGCCTCGTCAAATACTTTCTCCTGGCGAAGAAGAGAGGGAGATCCGACATTCACAGCCACCAGAAACCATGAAAAACCACATCTGAAAGGGATCTGAAGGAGGAACTTGGCTGGGGCAAAATCTCAGTTGCTTCATGGATCATTGGAGGACAATGCATCATCCCCTTCATCATCAACAGCTGCATCTCCATTACCACCATTACCCCCATCTTTCATCTATTAGATCTTGTTGTAATTCCAGATTCAATTGTGGTTTGCATTAGATCTTACCTCTGTACTTTTATCCATTCATTTGGTTATGATGATGTTGTTGATTGCTTCGATGAGTGAGTAGTTCCCTTGTTCTTAGGGAGATGGAGAAACCCTAGCACTATTATGAATTCATAATAAAGATGATATATTCTTGTGTCCATATGACTTGCCCGTCTATGATATAATTATGATTTGTGTTTGATCTCTCTCTTTAGATGGTATGTGTAGTCGACCACATATCATTTACCCTCGAGAATAAAGGGAGGGAGAAATCCTTTGGACATGTCTTGGAAGCGTACCCGAAATGGCCCCGTGGCGGATTGGCGCCGGCTCATAACCTACATGGTCAAAGGAGGATAAAAGAGGGACTCCCTAAGGTAATTACGATATCCACGGGGAAACCCTTAATTGAAGTGGTTTGTGTGGCTGACTGCTCTCAAACATCGCAGTGGTTATTTAGAGGTGACCTCACTCTTGGCTTCACAAAGTTGCCTCCCACGAGCCCTGTAGTGAACATCTTGTTATGGATCTCTCTCCACACATCTCATGACACAAGGAGTATGTTATCTTGATTACACATAACAATAATACTACGCTAGTGGTGTATCCTACATCCCTGAGAACGTTTTAGCCCTATTGAGTTCAACCACGCTTTCATACAAACGTTTTACTTGTTTTCTGCAAACAACGATAAACCTTTCGAACACCCTTTACTTGAGATCAAAGGCAGCTTATAAGTATCCTTTGGTAGAGAGTAACTAGGGGCATAAAGACCTTTACTAATAGCTCTATGTGGGTTCGATATCTTTACTTCGAAACTAACTACAATCGATCTGTGCACTTGCAGTCATCATCCACCTTCCACTGACGCCATTTCCCCCATAACACCCCGAAAAACCCTAACCCCTATCTCACCTCCGACTCCTGCACCACCGCACCGGAGCATCCCCACCGCGCTTCGCTGGTCTACACGCCACCCAACCCCATCTCACCTCCATGACCTGCACCACTGTATCGTAATCATCTCCGCCGCACTTTGCCGGCCTACACGCCACCCAAACCCCTATCTCACCTCCATATCCTGCACCACCACACTGGAACATCACCGTCGCACTTTGCCTGCCCACATGCCACCCAAACCCCCTAAGCCACCTCCGGCTCCTGCACCACTGCACTTCGCCGGCCTACACGCCATACCTCGATACCATATACTCCTCACTAGTCTACCGGATTAGCCGACGTCCACCTTACCGAACCTAGTTCACTGACACCCTCTTCCATACAACCGTGTTAGTTTGCAGATTACCTCGTCCACGACACCTGACCTGCTTCACCTACGCATGTGTGTGCTGCATTAGATCTGCTTCACGGACACAACAATCCACTACACCAGATTTGCTTCACCGACGCTCTTGTGCAGCGTCTTGAATCCATAATCGGTCTTAACAGATCTGCTACACCGACGACGCCGTGCACTACACTGGATCTCCTTCGCCGGCCATATTGTCAAGCAAGACAGACCCATCAACAACCTCCACAGATCTGCTTCACCGATGCCACTGTGATCTATCCGCTTCAGCGCGACTCACCACTACCGGGCACCCTCGGCGTCCTTGACGTGACCCACAAAGATGCCGTGTATGCGTAGACGACGTCATGACCTAGGTAAACCAGATCTGCTTGTTCGTTTCAATATAGCAGCTATAAGCCTACGACAATGAACTGCATTTCTGTATTGGTGCTAAATTCCTACCTCAATATATAATGGCTTAATTGATATCCCACTCTCCCTTGATATATTTGGTGTAGTCTATGTTAAATCCAGGCATTAAATTACTCCTTCTGTTTCAAGGTATAAGGCGTCCTTGTTCTGCGAGTTATTTCTTTGACCAACAATTACTCTTAATATATATATACAATTTGGGTAGTACAAAACTATCATCATTAGAGTTCATTGGTATTATGCGGTTCATGGCAAATGTTAATTCACTGAACATCTAAAGTTGCCTACCTGTTTGCAAGTTATGTCATCATAATGTGCATTTGCTTTGTCCGTTGCTACAATACTGACTGCATGTAATTTTGGAGTTCATTGGTAGTTTTAAGCCACTAAACATGTAGGTTAGCATTCCCTGCTCTACAAGTTTAGAATTTAAGTTATTTTAATTTCAATCTGGTTGTACTAAGCAACCATAATAACTGCCTTCTCTTATGTAATTCATCGCAAATTTATGTCACTGAACTTGTTGATTTTGCATTCCCTATGCAAGTTATGCTATTATTATTTATTTCAAATTAAGCCCCGATAGTAGCTGCCACCTATTGTGTACTACATCCGTTCTGTAAAAGAAGGCATATACTTTTTTAAAGTTAAACAATGATAACTTTGACCAAGCTCATAGAAAACTATATTAAGGGTTAATTTGTGCCATTTGCGTCTATGAAAATATATGCCCCGATGTATCGAATGGCGTTGGTTTGGCATGGTAGATGTTCCTGGTATGTTCTACAAACTTGGTTGAATTTTGCGTCGATTGACTTGCAAAAAAATTATATGCCTTATTTATTTTGGATTGGATATAGTATTTGATACGTTGCAAACGTATCCATAATTTTTGATGTTCCATGCTTGGTTTTATGTACTTTCTTATGTTTTGTTCCAACTTTGGAGTACTTTTCATATGATTTCTTGGACTAACCTATTGTTACATCCCAAAATTCTCCTAATTTTGGAATGTAAAGTTAATAAAATAACTTGGTTGAATTGTTTGACTTTGTTGAAATTTCTCAAAGAAAAGAAACTTTCTGTTATGATTTCCCTTCCTTGAATTCAGAAACTTGTATGAGATTGGATTAACATGACTATCCAACTTGTTTTCATTTTCTTTTCAACTATTTGATTCTTTAAATATCCAACCATGCTTAGATGATTAAAGAGAGGGAATAAAATGACTTTCCCAATTATGGTGGAGTGATATTCTAATTTCCCTATTTGACCCTTAAAGTCTCTACTTCGATTTATGAAACCATTCTAGATGCTTTTCAATACTTGCTTGAAAAGAGAGAAGATAACATGAGATCTTCATTTTCATTGGATGTTAAGAATGTGTTCCTTCATGTTACATGATTGAACTTGTTGTTTTGGGCATTTGTGGCATTGTGTGTTTTGGTTGAGTGGTTAAAATAAAACCCTAAGAAGCTATTTAGAAATATTGCATAGTAGCCATATAAGGCCAAATGCATAAAACCCTATATCCTTTTGATAATACCTAAGTAGCCATATAGGCAAAAAGGCGTGAATTGAGTTTTAGTTTTAGGATTTGTGTGAATGTTTGCAAAAATGAAAATCATGAAGCATTCATAAGCATTTCTTTGCATCCATGCAAAGTTCCCAAAAATTGAATCCAAATCCTAATATCTAGATCCGATAGTTGATTTGCCCAAATGTTCCTATAAGGAATATATAGATATTTATAAATAAGTCATCTCCAAACTAGTGAAAATGTTACAAATATGATCTTATAATGATCTACGAAATTTTAGAAAAAATTAGAAACAAGAATCATGTCATTTGGAGTTCGTATGCCAAAGATATAAAGAAAATACCAAAATAGAAAAAGAAAAAAAAAGAAAAAAAACGATGGGCCACCCGGCCGGCCCACTCACGATCCCACCTCCGCTTTAAAAAGCGTGCGAAAATCTGATTTCTAAACCTATCTCTATTCAAACACTTATAACTTTTTATCTACAACTCCGAATTGACTTCCGTTTGTTTCTACTTGTTACCTACTTCAAGATCTATCTTCCCATCATCATAAAAGCCTAAATAATCCATCGGAACCACAGCTATAACACTTTTCCTTCCCGAAATCCCGAATCTACACCCTACCGAATCGTATTTCGGTTCTAAACCCATCTAAACTCCGCCGGCTGCCTTCGGTTTCCACACGAAAGTTGTAGATCTCGTCGAAATCTTTCAATTCTGACAAACCTCACCTCTTTTCATCCACCACAGCCGGACAATTTCGCAACGCAATATTTCAGATCTGATGGCGTAATTCTAAGATCTTCTCGCGCTCGTTTCATGAAATCCAAATTCCTTTGGTGAAAAGGTACATCTAATCATCCTCCACAACTTTCATGTTCAATGTTTTTCGTTTTGACCTATGGATTTATCTCTCTAACACAGATCTACTTCTAGTCCTTTGTTAGGCAAAATCGGGTCTATTTTGAGCCAACTTCTCTTCTAGCCAGCGGATCTCATCCCGACGGTCGAGATTCAATCGTCCCGATCAGTTGCCTCATCATCGCCACGTCATCGTAAGGTCAGCATCTAGTCCCAGTCACCCTGCATGGTCAACCTGTCCAGTCAGCGGAATATTCTCTGGAATATTCCGTTCGAATTTAAAATTGCACATTATAGATCTAACTTGTAAAATCCATAGAATATTTATACTATGTCCAAACATTGCAAATGATATACCGTAGGAATCACAAAATCGTGTAGAGTATTAATATATAATTGTATCAGACATTTACTGTAAGTATTTGTCGTGATTATTTAAATGGTTCAATACACTTTTTGGAGAAATTAATTCACAGAAAATAAAATACAACTCAGAAAAATACAAATGGTATACCCCTGGATTCACAAAATTGTATAGAACATGATTCTGGAATAAACTTACAAGTGTACTGTATAGATTACTGGCGAATAATTAATTAGTATTATTTGCCTTTTAAATCATTAAATTCATAGTAAATATTCTACATATCCGAAAAATATGAGTAATATGTCCTTGAGTTTATAATCTTGCGTAGTTTTCAGATCTGTACTTAGTTTTGTTTGTTGTCAGTACGATCTTTTCAGATTTATTAAACTCCATTAAACACTAAATAAATCCTAGAAAAAGATCTATAACTCCGATTAAGATGAATCCAATTCCTCCTGGTCCGTATTAATGTCCTCTATCCAGTAAAACTAATAACCAAATTTAATTAAACAATTAGGACAGAAGTTGCAACAGAACTACTAAAGCCTTTTTTTGGTCATCAAGATTTAATAACAAATACCCTATTGCATTAAATGATCACCTACATGCATCATATGATCTAATACCATTCAAAGAACTAATATTAAATCATCATGCATGCTTGTGTTCATCATTGTTGTGGTTCTTATGTTTATAATTGTGTTGATTGGAATTGTTTTGTCCTCGCGTTAGATTGTTCGGAGAGTGCGATTGCTGCAGAAGAATTCAATCATCACCCATAACACAAACATAAGGCAAGTTACACCACTTGTTCATATTTATGTCCCAGTTTTGACTATGCATGTTCTACTCTTCAAAATTCTGTAGTATGCATGTGTAGGATTTTGGTAGATTTTCTTAGTACTATTTTGCAAGTGCGGTTTTGTAGTATGCCATGAGTAGTTCCATACTTAGGATTTTCTATCCCAATAGGTTATCCTGTTTTTCTAAGTTATGCATGCTATGCTATATACTTATCTATATCAAGTATCGTTGGGAGGGTTCGAAAGACTCAAAATTTTCTAAGTATGATAGCTCTCTCGAGCGAACTTTTCTTCTCCAAAACCCCTTCAAAATAAAACTAGGTTTTCTTCTGGGCGGAATGGTTGTCGGGACAACGAGTGAGATTTTGGTGGAGGACGGCCGCCCAGGAATCAAAGAAGTCTGCCATGTTTCAGAATTCAGAAGCTTCCCGTGCAACCACAATACATATGGGCTCTGTCTTGGCTTAGTACTTAGTGGGAAACCTCACCGGGGTACCAACATTTGGAGGTTCTTGGCACGGTTGGATCCAGCTGGTAGAGGGGCTACTAAGGGAAGGCTTTGCCATGGTCTTGTCTGTAAAAGGACTTGATCGTGGATTGTGGGGAAAGTGCACAACCTCTCGAGAGTATTGCAATCTGATCGATCAGCCGTGTTCACGGAAACAGAACAACATTGAGCATCTGAAGGATGGAGCCTCTGAAAGATATTCCTCTCTCTTTTCAAACAAAAGTTTTTCAAACCCTTTGGCGTGTTTAATATCGCTAATAGGTGGGAATTTGGGAGCTTGGTGTGTCATATCCAAGTAACTTGGTGCGTAATATCCAAGTGCCACCTGGTGTGTAATATCCAAGTGTTAGGTTGATTGGGCACTTGGTGAGTAATATCCTCGTGTTCCATTTGACCCTATACTATTTATCAAAGTTTAGAAAGTAGGGAAAACTTTCTTCCTCTTTTCTTATTACATTGATAAAATTGGCTTTATGCAAATAAACCCCAAAGCCTACTCTAGCCTTGCATGTAGAGTTAGTCTTGTTCTTTCCTTGGTGTAATTTGCCAATACATTCAAAGTATTGACCAACTCGTTTGGCTGCATGTTTTATGTGCAGAATTTGGAGATCGTTGAAAGGTGCGCTAGGATCACGAGTCTTCACTCAACCTGCCTGTGGCATTGATGGGACTCCAAGTTGTATATTTTTTTTGCTTCTGTTGCAATAATGTAAACTCTGGATTATTCGATTCATGTAATAAAGACTTGTGTTTTACATGATATTTCATCGACTATGAGTGCTAGCTAATGATCCAGGGACTAGCATGTTAATCACAGGGACTTAGGATCTTACTCGATCCGAGGTCACTACACCTATTAACAAGAGCCACAGTGCCAACTGCCTGTTTTCTGATGTTTTTGGTTCCAGGAAAGTCAGAAAATGAATATTCTCAAAATTGGACCGGACAAAAGCCAAAATCGATATTTTACCGGAAGACTCACGGAGCTAGAAGATGAGATGGAGAGGGGCCACATGGTGGCCACACCACCCCTAGGCGCGGGTCCCCCCTACCACGCCAGGGCATGGTGTGGCCCCCCTGGCCGGACACCGACCTTGCCTCTTTCGCCTATATATCTCCCCCGATGCAAAAACCCTAAGTCGTCAATCAGAAATCCACGAACAGTTCCGCAGCGCCGCCGCCACCGAAGGGGAGATTCGGGGGACAGAAAGTCTCTGTTCCGGCACCCTGCCAGGACGGGGAAGTGCCCCCAGAGCCATCTCCATCGATCTCCACCACCATCTCAATCGCCGTTGCTGATTCCCATGATAAGGAGGGAGTAGTTCTTCCTCGAGGCTAAGGGTTCTACCGGTAGCTATGTGTTCATCTCTCTCTCTATGCATGATCATATTGTGATCATGAGCTTTGTAATCAAGTAGATCTACCTTGCTACTCAAGTGCTTTAATAGATCTCTGCTCTCCCCATGTGTGTGAAAGTGACAGCGTGCACACCATGGTGGCACTTAGGCTAGAGATTACAAATACTTGTTATGAGTTATATTTGGAGTTGGATGTCTCTCTGAAATTGTGGTGTTTGTTGGAACCATCTAGTGCTCAAGGTGATAGTGTGGGGTTATCTAGATGCGGAAAGCGAACTTTGAGGTGTGCTGTTATAGCCCTACCATGGATTAGAGTGTCCAACCGAAGAGTAGTTCAGAGTAGTATCATAAAGAGAAGATATTTATATGAGAGTGTTCACTAGTGAAAGTATGATCCCTAGGCCTTGTTTCTAAGCATTGAAACACCGTTTGCAACTAGATCTGTTACATGTTTGCTTGCTTCCATCTTTATTTCAGATTGCCTTTAGTCTCTGCCTATCCGTCAAGCTCTTTTCTGGCACCGTTACCACTTATACTTATCCATACCACTTGTATTTCACTATCTCTTCACCGAACTAGTGCACCTATACACCTGACAAGTGTATTGGGTGTGTTGGGGACACAAGAGACTTCTTGTATATTGATTGCAGGGTTGCTTGAGAGGGAATACCTTTGACCATTTCCTTCCTGAGTTCGATAAACCTTGGGTAGTCCACTTAAGGGAAACTTGCTGTTCTACAAACCTCTGCACTTGGAGGCCCAACAACTGTCTATAAGAATAGAAGTGCGTAGACATCAAGCTATTTTCTGGCGCCGTTGCCGGGGAGGTAAGGTAAAAGGTACTCACATCTTCTGGCTACTAAGCTATCTTCTAGTGCGGTTGCTGGTGTGTGAGTGCTCGAAGTTATTTCCTTTAGATTCTGCAATTTTGTCTTTTTGTTTCTTGTTTTCACTAGTTAGGCTTAATGGAAAACAACAACAAAATTAGAGAGCTTTATAGTATTTATCTTGAGTTAGGACATGAAGTGTTTGAAGAGAAAATTTAAAAACCTATGGAACTTTATTTGCATGCTAATAGCAATGTTGTTAGTATGAATTCTTTGGATACCATTATTGCTAATGCTATGGAAAAGTCTAAGCTTGGGGAAGCTAGTTTTTATGAAAATGATCTTTTTAGTTCCCCAGCTTTGGAAGATAGCTATTCTATTGCTTATGATGATACCAAACCTCCAATATATGATGATTACAATGATGAATATGATATTTTCAGTCCACCTACTATTGAGGAGGCAATTAATTGTGACTACAATATGCCTCCTATATTTGATGATTATGGTGATGAGAATAACAATGATAGCTATTTTGTTGAATTTGCTCCCACTACAATTAATAAGAATGACTATGCTTATGTGGAGAGTAATAAGTATTATATGCATGTGGCTCATGATAAGAATGTTTTATGTGATAGTTATATTGTTAATTTTATTCATGATGCTACTGAAAGTTATTATGAGAGAGAGAAACATGGTTTTATGTATCTCAACAATATTAAGTTTCCCCTCTTTATGTTGAAAGTCTTGAAGTTGCACTTGTTTTGCTTTCCTATGCTTGTTTCTTTGTGCTTTCATGACTTGTTTATTTACAAGATTTCTATGCATAGGAAGTGAGTTAGACTTAAATGTGTTTTACATTTGCTTCTTGATGTTCTCTTTTACTTCAATTCATATTTCCTATGTGAGCATCTTCTCAAACTATCATGCCTAACTTAAAGGCGTTAAAGAAAAGTACTTATTGGGAGATAACCCAAAAGTTTTAGATGAGTCTTAGAAGTTATTACCTCTGTAATAACCGCTCCTTATCCTTTTTATTTGCTTTTTGTGCCAAGAATAACCTCTAATGAGAGAGAAGTAATGCTTGTGAAAGTTGCTGTTCCGAAACAGATTTCTGTGCTTCACCGTAAAAATTCGTGTGAAATCTCTATACGTCCTTTTGAGGCGGGAATTTTTGTGCTTCTGCCCCAAGTTGTTATCTAACTTTAGTTAGTTCAACACTTTTTGATTTGAGCAACAGAAGGTCTTTGAAAAAATTCGTCTTTACCTGCTGGTCTGTTTTGACAGATTTCTGCCATTATTTGCATTTGCTTCTTGTTGGTTCCTTTTTGAGTTCTTTTGGGGAATTGAGATTTTTGAGGGAAGTGCTACAGTAGCTTGTGTTTTATTGTAAGTTTTATTAGTGTTGAAACTGAACCTAAAGACTTATTATCTTGAGTGCACTAATGTTGCTAATAAAGATTGTGTGAAGTTTTATATGAAGGAAGAATTTCAAGTGTATGGAAGGAATGAGTAATGAGATGAAGAATGGACTAGAGCTCAAGTTTGGGGATGTCACCCCAAGAAATATTCAAGAAGTACAAGTGTCAAATCTTGGGGATGCCCAAGGCATCCCCTTCTTCATCAATAAAAATCTCAGGTCTTTCTAGACACTTCGTTTTTATTGTTTCATGCACTGTTGTGTTGTTCTTGGAGCGTTTTTGTTTTAGTTCTTAGTTTTTGTTTGATTTGTTTGCTTAGTTTAATTTAATAATTTGGTTGGATCCCAACACACTTCTTTTGGAGAGAGACGCACCCCGTTATTCATTGCCTAGAACACTCTAGTTTTCATTCTTATTGTTTTGTGAGTGTTCTCTTTTGCTAGCACTATGTTTAGCCTTAGTTTTCTTGTGCTTTCAGCTTCGAATTTTTTAGTTCTTTTTGCATTTGTGAGACAAGCTCACTTATCTTTATTTATTATTATATTTGTGAGTTCTTTCAAATAAGTTGGTTTCGATTGGAAAAGAGTAGGAGTTCATGCTTAAGTGGTGTAAAAGGAGTTTGTTTTTGACTGTGACTTGGGCTTTGTCATGTCATGCTTGGTATTGTTTTGGCTTTATGCTTAGTGATTATTTTTGTAGCATGACATGTTATAAACAATTGAGATTGCTTAATGTGCCTTGAAAGAATCGTGCGTTGTTTTAGCATATTAAAGCATAGTATTGTGGTATTCTCCTTTGATGCTTTGTTTGGGTTGACTTGGCACATGCTCACACCATGTTATGACTATACCAAGTCACCATAGCATCTATGATCATTTAGTTTTCGACTTGTAATATCACTTGATGCTTTGATTAATGATGTTTTGTCGCTCTGTATGATTATGGCCATTATTGCTCTCTTAGTTGGTCGCTCCCAGTCTTTTGCTAGCCTCCGTAACCAAGTAAGTCCATGGAGTTATGTATGTGTGTTAGAGAAACGCCTGGGCCGCTAGTCTAATCCATGCTGTCATGGTGGAAACCTGCAGCGTAACCATAATGAGATGTCTATGAAGCATTCTTCTTATAAAAAAAGAGTCAGATATTGAGAAAAAAAGAGAAAAAGAGAAAAAATATATGAGAAAAGGGGAAAGAGAGAAAAAAGCACCATTTTCCCATGGTAAATAAGAAGATTGCTGAGATGCTCATTGTCTGCTTGCCTTGTCATTTTTATATGGGGATTCTTCCGTATCATCGGGCAAGGGGTACCCCATTGGCGGTTCTCTATGATACACATCTACTTACGATGACAAGAACTTACCAGTGACTAAACTTGAGTAGCATGAGGAGCGACCCTCGTATTCAAGGGAAATGAGATTTCAAACTTATACTTTGTCAAGCATATACTCTATAGTTTGTTCACTTTAACCTTAATCACTTCAAGATGCTTATGATAGGGGTAATGAGAGCTGAAAGCTAATAAGTACCATAATTTTTGGAAGCTCTTTATGAAACTTGAATCTCTGCTTCCTTCTATGAAGGCCTTTCTTTTACTTTTATGTTGAGGCTCCACCTTCTACCTTTATGCACCTACTTTGAGAGCATAGTGGCCATTCTTAGTTCTATGTGCATTGTCCCAAGACTTGTTGATTGATGCATAACCTAGATATTGCTTGTTTTAAACTATTTGTATCTAGTCACTCTTATGAGCTTTGAAGGTGTCCTATGCATCTATATTTTCTACTCTATGAGGGACAAGCTGAATGCCACTATCCTATGTTTTCTTTATGTGAAACAAACAAACGTCTTGCAAAGCATTGTTATTCATGAATGTTTTGTTTGTACCTTTTCATGTTGCAACATGGTTGCTTTGTCTTATTGCTAGAACTTTATCTTTCATGTTATGATTGAAGTACTATGATCCCAGCTTTGAATGTTTTACAAATACTTTGACCAAGTTTATGATGGTGCATGCCATCTCAAAAATTATTCTTTCTTTATATCACTTACCTACTTGAGCACGAGCATGAGTTAAACTTGGGGATGTTGATACGTTGCAAACGTATCCATAATTTTTGATGTTCCATGCTTGGTTTTATCTACTTTCTTATGTTTTGTTCCAACTTTGGAGTACTTTTCATATGATTTCTTGGACTAACCTATTAACAAGAGCCACAGTGCCAGCTGCCTGTTTTCTGCTGTTTTTGGTTATAGGAAAGTTAGAAAATGAATATTCTCGGAATTGGACCGGACACAAGCCAAAGTCGATATTTTACCGGAAGACTGACGGAGCCAGAAGACGAGACGGAGAGGGGCCACAGGGTGGCCACACCACCCCTAGGCGCGGGTCCCCCTTGGCCATTCCAGGGCATGGTGTGGGCCCCCTGGCCGGCCATCGACCTTGCCTCTTTCGCCTATATATCTCCCCCGATGCAAAAACCCTAAGTCGTCAATCAGAAATCCACGAAAAGTTCCACAGCGCTGCCGCCACCGAAGGGGAGATTCGGGGGACAGAAAGTCTCTGTTCCGGCACCCTGCCGGGACGGGGAAGTGCCCCCAGAGCCATCTCCATCGATCTCCACCACCATCTCAATCGTCGTTGTTGATTCCCATGATGAGGAGGGAGTAGTTCTTCCTCGAGTCTAAGGGTTCTACCGGTAGCTATGTGGTCATCTCTCTCTCTATGCATGTTCATATTGTGATCATGAGCTTTCTAATCAAGTAGATCTACCTTGCTACTCAAGTGCTTTAATAGATCTCTGCTCTCCCCATGTGTGTGAAAGTGACAGCGTGCACACCATGGTGGCACTTAGGCTAGAGATTACAAATACTTGTTATGAGTTATATTTAGAGTTGGACGTCTCTCTGAAATTGTGGTGTTTGTTGGAACCATCTAATGCTCAAGGTGATAGTGTGGGGTTATCTAGATGCGGATAGCGAACTTTGAGGTGTGCTGTTATACCCCTACCATGGATTAGAGTGTTCAACCGGAGAGTAGTTCAGAGTAGTATCATAAAGAGAAGATATTTATATGAGAGTGTTCACTAGTGAAAGTATGATCCCTAGGCCTTGTTTCTAAGCATTGAAACACCGTTTGCAACTAGATCTGTTACATGTTTGCTTGCTTTCATCTTTATTTCAGATTGCCTTTAGTCTCTGCCTATCTTTCAAGCTCTTTTCTGGCACCATTACCACTTATACTTATCCATACCACTTGTATTTCACTATCTCTTCGCCGAACTAGTGCACCTATACACCTGACAAGTGTATTGGGTGTGTTGGGGACACATGAGACTTCTTGTATCTTGATTGCAGGGTTGCTTGAGAGGGAATACCTTTGACCACTTCCTCCCTGAGTTCGATAAACCTTGGGTAGTCCACTTAAGGGAAACTTGTTGCTGTTCTACAAACCTCTGCACTTGGAGGCCCAACAACTGTCTACAAGAATAGAAGTGCGTAGACATCAGTATTACATGGCAAGTTTTCAGGCACTTAACATGGTTATCTGCATGCCCTGCTTTATAAATTCAAGTTTATCAATTATAATTTATATAGCAGTAGTATCTACCTTCTATTATGTAGTTCATGGTATTTTAAGTCATTTCACATATGGGTTTACATTCCTTGCTCTATAAGTTTACAAGGTATACCATTGTAATGTCTATCTTGTTCGTCAAAATGTGAGTATAGTAACTACCTTCTCTATAGATCGTGACAAATTTTATGTCATATTTGTTTGCAATCCTGTTTCACAAGTTAAATCATTATAATTTCTCTCTTGTTCGTGCTAAGGAGTGACTGTAAATGCATTCTATTCTGTCGTCATGGCAAACTTGATGTCATTTAAATGTTTGTTTATATTCTGTCAGTCCCCGCTCTACATGTTCACAAGTGATTATACTATAATGTCTATCTATTTCTTTGTAAACAGCAACAACCACTATCTGATATTATTTCCTCTCACAGGAAACACGGAGAATCGTAGAGTGAATCGCCCCTACAATCTTGTAAGTACTTGTTGCTTTCTATTGCTGAATGCAAACCTATTTTATGTGAATGAGTGGCCTGAACCTATATGCAGAGGAGCAACAAAAAAGTCGATGTATCGTCTATCCAAGTACTGGATGCGGTGGATGTCTTCAAAGAACGAACTGACAACATGATGTCCTCCAATGGGACTCCACAAAGAGAAATAGTAAGTCTCCTATTTTTACTAAGATATGCTTAGTGTCAAATGCTTGTTTGTATGAGGCACCACATGATTCGGCTAATGATTAGAACAATAATGACCTTAAACAAGACTGGACAAAAACCAAACGTAAATCTCTCGATTTATAATTCAATGTGCTCACTTGATTTTGGTGATGATCTATTCTTTCTATATTTGACTTGTGTTCGTCTATATATCTATCTATATAACTAGACCATAATTAGGTGGTGGTGATTTAAGTATATCAACTTTTATGCTATATTTTTCTGTTATGTAACAAAGACCAAATGTAAATCTCTCGATTTATAATTCAATTTTCTCACTCAATCATCGTGATGATCTATTCTTTGCTATATTTGACTCATCATCATATTTATCTATCTATCTATATATGCGTCAACTAAACTATGATTAGGTGGTGGTAATTTAAGTTTATCCACTTTTATGCTAATGTATAGTCTATTATAGTATTTTTCTGCTATATTTAAGAGTTTGTATGCACTCTGGAGGTAGCCACATTGTCTAGTGTCAGCACTACATGAGTTGGCTAATGATTAGAACAAGATGACCTTTAACGGTACTGCACAAAGACCAAACGTAAATCCCTTGATTTATAATTTAATTTTCTCACTCAATCATGGTGGAGATCTCATTTTGCTATATTTGATTGATGATCATCTATCTATATATATGTTAACTATACCATAATTAGGTGGTAGTGATTTAAGTATATCAACTTTTATGCTATATTTTTCTGCTATGTAACAACGACCAAATGTAAATCTCTCGATTTATAATTCAATTTTCTCACTCAATCATCGTGATGATCTATTCTTTGCTATATTTGACTCATCATCATATCTATCTATCTATATATGCATCAACTAAACTATGATTAGGTGGTGGTAATTTAAGTATATCCACTTTTATGCTAATTTATAGTCTATTATAGTATTTTTCTGCTATATTTAAGAGTTTGTATGCACTCTGGAGGTAGTCACATTGTCTAGTGTCAACACTACATGAGTTGGCCAACGATTAGAACAAGATGACCTTTAACGGTACTGTACAAAGACCAAACGTAAATCCCTTAACTTATAATTTAATTTGCTCACTCAATCATGGTGGAGATCTCATTTTGCTATATTTGATTGATGATCCTCCATCTATATATACGTTAACTAGACCATGATTAGGTGGTTTGATTGAAGTATATCCACTTTTATGCTAATTTATATTATATTATATTTATCAGAGATCGCCACTATGATTAAGCTTATATGCACTCTGGAGGTAGTAACATAGTCTAGTGTTATATCTATGAGACTAATATAAATTACTTGGTGTTGGTGGGGAGTAACTTGGACTAGTAAAAATGCATACAATACTAGTCCAAGTTACTCTACCAACACTAAAGGGGGTCTAGATACATTCATTTCACAAAAGTCATAACATCTTATATTTTGAAACGGAGGGAGTTCTAGCTAGTGAGATTGTCATAGCTAGTATGATCTAATATATGTTTTCAACATCGCTGTATAATACAATTGATGATACTCTCTAAATGACTAGCCTAGTAAAATTTAACAGTATGTATACAGTGTACTTTTTGATTAAGAGAAGCAGCAATGTTCTCCCTTGATATAAAAATTATAATTAATCTTTGTATGATACCCAGTTACTATATATATGTACTATAACCATCTTAATATGATCTAGAAGTCTATCGTGCACCTAGTGTTTGATTGCTTAATTCATTACCTCAATAGCTACTCTACATGATGGACATATAGATTCTATTGCCAATTTGATTCTTTAGTTTGCTCATGATTAAAGCAATGTAATGATTTTATTAACTTAAATGATCGCAATTTTTGTGAGAAATACAATGTTTGATTAATAATAAACAAGAGACATTGTGCATATGTTCTGACTCATGTCTGCTAGATTTCATCTATACATGATCAGATGATCTTGCGAGTTTAATATTAGCCACCAGATGGTTCAATTGGTTATGGTTCCTGTGCATTTTTAGTTGACTTGTGATTGCAACAATGCGATATTCTATCGTGGTTCCCATGGATATAATGTGGATAACAGAGCTCGTACACCTTTACTTGACATTATATATGTTGGATATCTTTTTTTTGAATAATCTAGCAGTTTATATGATGCACACAACGTATGATTGCTCCATTTCCTATCTACCTACTCTAGATGGTGCACAAAGTGCTTCTATCAAAAGAATGCCACATTTTGCTTAATTTGATCCGCCAATTCATACAAGACATATATTGTTTAAATACTTCATTGACCTTGCAAGGTGCACACTGTATCATTTGCTTGTTTGTCTACTGGATTTTCTTGTCCGGTTATATGTACAATCATACTAACAGTAGTTGAAAATACAATAGTTATAGGCATTACAATGAAGGTTTCTGCTACTTTTTGGCTGCATCCAACTATTGTTTTGGCAGCAAATGACTTATCTCTTTGTTTCTCTTCTTTTTTTATTTACTAGCCCGATGATCAAAATATTTGAATGATCTGGCTACTGAAAAACAATGGTTGATATCTTGTTTCTCTGAAATGATGTTGGTAGTCTATTTAAGACACACTTGATCTATTGCTTGTTTTTCCAAGGTACTATCATAGTTTTCTAATGATTAAAACAATGCCAACTTCTGTGGTTGTTGGTCCAACCATAAGTTTTCGAAATGCACACTTATCTGGCTAGTTTATAATATATACCATTTTAAACGCTATTTTTATATTTTAGGTTAATGTTTTGTTGTCCCGACCAGTTCTAAGCAGCTGAAAAAATCTCACACACCTCTTTTTGTTATATTTTCTATATTTTGATTATGAAGTGATATGATTAGTTTATGAGGGAAAGAGTTGAGTTGCTTGATTCCCTACATTCATTGCTACACTAGTTTAGTTAGTGTGCATGAGACACACATGTTGATTGCTTGATTTGTTATATTAGGACAATGTCGCCTGTTTTGGTGCTCTAACTTAATATATCTTAGTTTTAGTATCCAAATAATCTGTAGTGTTTGTTCCAGAGTGGCTATGAAACTGGCACATGTACGCATCGGTCTAGGACATCGATTGTTCCTGCTATTCTGAAAAGAGATATACGAGGCACACCATTGATTGTTCCTGAACAATGACGCATTAGAATTATTTTACATATAAGATGGCCGCCAGTTAGCTGGTACGCTGTGCTGACTTGTTTTCTTTGTTTTATGCTGCACATGAAGCTATGGGGACAGAAGGGAGGAATCACAAAGCAGCAGTGACAGTGGTTATTGCTTGCATCACCCCACTGTTCTAGTTTTTCTAGAACAAAGAGGTGTTACAGCTGCACTCGAAACAATTGATTTAAATGAACAAGAAACAGAGGAAATAGATGGAATAATCACGATTACATGTGAACGGATATAGAAACTAAAAGATCGACGAGATTGGACGGACCGTCTACTTGATAATCTCTTTTGTGACTGTCATGGTAAGCTAGTTGTTACTTGTATGGCGATGTAAGCTCCGTAGCAGAAACCCTGTTCCAGCCATGTCTGGCGATGTCTATGTAATGCTTCATCTTGTTTTTGCTGAAATTCTGGTCTGTAATAAATTTAAATATTTTTCTGTTGATGTAATATGGTGATCCTAGCGCGGCCATTAGCGGGCCAAAATATTAATAGACTATTTAAAACAAGAAGTACGCCATAGTTATAGAATACGCAACTATGGCGGCCAACAAATGGGCCCAATAAACAGTAAAAAGTCGTAAGTGGCAGGTCAGAATATTGGTAGGCCTCATAAGCGGCCAAGGGCCTGAAAACATACATGGCTGAACAGCAACAGGCCAGAACGGTAAAATGCAGAACAGTAAAAGGGCCGAACATTAAAAGGAATGGATAGTAATAGACTCGAAGAGTAAAAGGCCCGCACAGTAAAAGGCTAGAAGAGCAAAATGACTAGAAGAGTAAAATGCCTAAACAGTAAAAGTCCCGAACAGTAAAGTCCAGAACAGTAAAAGACCTGAATAGTAAAAGGCCAGAACCGTGAAAGGCCAGAACATTAGAAGGCCATAACAGTAAAATACCTAAATAGTAAATGACTGTAACAGTGGCAACCCAGAAATGTAAAAGGCCGTAACATTAAATGAGTAGAATAGGAGCGGACCCTACGGGTTGTAGGAAAAGTAACGGGCCGACGGCAGGCCTTAACAGTATCGGACCTACTAGCGCAGATCGCTAATGGGCCGCATAGTATTGTACCAAGGTGGGCCTTCTTTAGTCCAAACAGTAATGGGCCTAAAATTGTACGGGCCACAGAGGGCTACACTAATGGCCCCACATCAAACAGTGCAGGACAACATAGTAAAGGGTTGTCTTCTTGTTGGGCTCTCCTCATGGGCCAGCTCACATAATAATTAGCATGCCTTGGCTGGGCTAGGCTTCTACCACGGTTTCTGTGACCGTTAATGGCAGTAACTAGGCGTTAACGGTGTTTGCCACGTGGTAGTTTGGATGACGTTAATAGTCAACTAGGCTAGCAAAAAGATCTACGACGGAACAAGTTTTCGTGGCTAAAGGGTGCGATCCACCACAGCCGAGAAAAAACCGTGGTAGATTCTTTTGTGATGGGGCTTTTACTACAAAGGGCATCCATCATAGAAGACTTTTTAACCATGAAAAACGGGCCTTCAACTACGAAAATCGTCTGTTGTAAAAGCCAACTTTTCTTGTAGTGTTTGTTCATGTTGTCGGACTTCTTGTGTGCCAGATATTTGGGGTAGTTGCGCTTCCAATGGAAAGTCCCCTTGCAATAATAGCACTTGGTATCAGAGTTTGGGTCATCCCGGGTCTTCTTCTTAGGTGCAGCAATAACTTTGTCGCCCTTCTTGAAGTTGCCCTTCTATTTACCCTCCTTGTCCTTCTTGAAACCGGTGGTCTTATCGATCATCAACACTTGATGTTCTTTCCTAATCTCTACTTCAGCAGTCTTAAGCATTGAAAAAAGCTCAGGAAGAGACTTCTCCATGCCTTGCATGTTATAGCTCATCGTGAAGCTCTTATAGCTTGGTGCCAGAGATTGAAGAACATGATGTATGCCTAGATCAACGAGAATGGTTATTCCCAAGGCTACAAGCTTATCAGTGTACCTAGAAATTTTGAGTACGTGCTCACTAACGGAGCTGTTCTCCTCTGTCATGCAGCTAAAGAACTTTTTAGAAGCTTCATAACTCTCCACAACAACATGGGTATCAAAAATCATTTCAATTGACCCATGGTATCAAAAGCATTGCCAATCTTGAAACACTTTTGGAGTTCTGGCTCTAGCCCATACATTATGCCACAATGAACCACGTTGTGATCCTCCTGACGACTTAAGTAAACATTTCTTACATCGTCAGGAGTAGCATCACATGGTGGGGGCCTAGTGGCGCTTATAGCACATATTGCTTTTGTGCAGCAGTGAGGAGAATCCTCGAGTTACGGGCCCAATTGGTAAAGTTGCTACCATTCATTGCAAGTTTCTCTTTCTCCATGAATACATTGAAATTAAAAGCAGATGGTGCTATCTACAATAGAATTTGCAAAGTTTATTTAGACTAAGTTTATGATATATTGAGTTCAACTAATCCAAATTAGAAATAAACTTCCACTTAAAAACAACATCCCTCGTGTCTTTTTGGTGGTTACATAAACGAGTTTCACTACACCAAGACTGATCATCACGTGAATTGGTGTAGCTGCAAAGGCGAGCATCAATATGGTCATCATATCGACTATATGACTCATGCTTTACCTTTCAGTTCGTATTTCTAGGCCATGTATGTACATGCTAGGCTCGCCAAGTAAGAACCTCAGTACACGCGTGTGTAAATCTGGCTTACACCCATTGTATGCGAACATAGAGTCTATCACACCCGATCATCACGTGGTGTCTCAAAACGACAAACTTTCTAACGAATGCATACTAAAGGAAGAACACATTTTTATCTTGATATTTAAATAAGGGATCATCTTTTAGTGCTAATAAGCGCATACAAGCAAAATAAGATGCAAGCAAACATCATATGCAAAAAGTGATAGGATATGGTTCTTGCACTTGATCACTATCTTGTGCAGCATGGTATGATCTTTATCATTCCATTTGTGTAACACCAAGGTCTATGGTGCTTACACTTTGGTTTGTTATAATTTTCCAACAGTATCCAACCATACTTCAAATTTACTAGTGGAAAACGGGCCTCCAGTCCTGGCCCGTAAGGAGCTTTAGTCCCGATCCTGGTAACCGGGACTGGAGGGGCGGGACTAAAGGCCCACCCATTAGTCCCGGCCCTCTTACCAGCCGGGACCAATGGGCATCCACGTGGCTGTCTCTGCGGGTGCTGGGTGCCCCCCCATTAGTCCCGGTTCGTATGCCGAACCGGGACAAATGGTTCTCTGCCGCGGCAGAGAATTTAATTTGTAGTCTTTTTTTTCATTTCAAAATAGTTTTCTACGCTACCACATACCGTACATGTTCGTGCATACATAAGATAACTTCTCTTAAGATCGAGCATACAAATATATACATGATAGTTACACATGGAGATCACAATTATCGGGACTAGAGCCCGTATATTCAATTACACGGTCGGGGATCATCGGCGCCTATTCACACTAAATTCTCCGGCGTCATCTATCATCTCGTTCATCAAGAATCCTGCCAGTTCTTCAGCAATTCCTACTACGCGTTGCTGTGGTAGGAGCTAATCCCGCATTTTCTCGAACTATATAAGAAAAGGAGATCAATATGAATATCAATCATGATAACAAAAAGTGACGGTAATAAAAATAATGTTATGAATGTATTGCTTACATCGACTCTATAATCATTCAGCTCACTGGTAAACGTGTGAATGAACTCGCAAACGTAAAATCCACATAGATTCGTCCCCTGTGGCTGCCTTGCGCACTTTACGAGAATAGAATTCAATCAAAATAATAATCCAGCATCATAATTGTATTGAAACTAGAAGTAAAGAGATGTGCCTACTACTTACTGAGACCGGCTTAAACGTCAGCTTCTCAGTAAAGTCACCCGTAAGCGCACTCTTGAACTGGTTCCAAACCCTACCCGGTAAAGAAAATGAATGAGTTATTTATTACGTGATATCTCAGGAAATCAACGAAAGAGACCGCTGTAGCGTGAAAATTACCTCTGGAGCATGTCCTGCATGTCACTAAACTGTTCCAGGGGTCTCTTTAATGGGTCCATGACTTCAACTCTTCCCTTATCAAGTTGAATGTCCATGAGAATCCAGTGGAAACTGTACACGTTTATATATACATCAGTAACTCATTAATTACACTTAACATCGAGTAAGCAAAAGAGAATGTGTACAATAGAGTAAGACACTCACGCAAAATTGTAAGGAAACAGTATGTGGTCACAGAAATTTTGCTCCGTTAGAAACCTTAGAAGGTTTTCCTGTGTGTCCTCGGGTTTATCCTTTAGCGTCCGACAATGTATTTTATCTAGCTCAATGAACCCAACACTGAAGATTGACCTTATTTTACATTCCATGATCTTCATTCTGCATAATAATAGAGTACAAAAGGATATAATTAGGATAATTACATGCAATGAACTGAACAACTGAAAAAAATGAACATCTTATATATAGACAATGAATTCAACAACTTACAGACAATAGCAACTCATGAGACTTTTGTTGAGGGCGTCGAAAGTGTATAACTGGAAGAGTTCTGGAAACTCAACATGGACCTCTTCTTCTCGGAAGTAGTAGTCATGTGGGACTTTCGCCACGATCATTATTCCCTCCTCCTTTACGTCTTTCAAGTACCATTTATGTAAACTCCGCATTTGTGTTGGCAGTTGTTGTAACTGCTCAAAGCTGACCAGAGGCTTCCCTGGGACATATGTAGGGACTACCTGAGCCTTGGGTAACTTGTCGTCCTGGGAACCTAGCAATTCCTCAACAGTCACATTCATAGCGGCCGCAAGCTTCTTAGCTTCTTCCATATCCTGCTGGGGAGTATCATAGGATACCACGTTGAGGGGTGGGGTCGATTTTTTGGCCTGTTCCCCGAGCTGGGGGACGTCCTTTCTTTTCCCGGTTGCACACTGACTTGATGATTTGCTCCCGCTTGCACTTCTACTTGATTTGCTCTTCTTCACTTCCTTCTGAAGTGTGCGTCGATAGTCATCTGGCTTATGGTGCAAGTCATATTGCGATTTTGTGTTCAAAAAAGAAAGTGCATACGCTTTTTGCTTCTCGGTGTCTACCGGGGCAGGCTCGGGTTTCTTCTTTTGAAGCTATGCAACACATTCGGCCTTTACGATCATGTCGGTTTCCTCGTCAGTACGATCGTAAGGTCTGATAGGAAGATTCTTATGAGGTACTCTCGGGAGGGGCGACATTTGTCGTTTTGGGCTCCTACGTCGTTTAGTACTAATCGGAGGTTGTGGCGGAGATCGAGATGGACTCGGGCTGTGGTGGTCGTAGTCATGGGGTGGGCTTCTTGTAGGTGATGGAGGTGAAGGTGACATGCAACCACTCGGAGGCGGTGTTGGCTTTGGCGTCCAGCCTGGAAGCTTGATGTTGTTCTTGTCCCATAGAATGATACCACCCAGTACTTCTCTGAGTGCCCTCTCACCTTCAGGTCCAGGGATGTCAAGCTCCATTGAGTCCCACCCCATTGCGATTTTATCAACACCAACTTTAGCATAGCCAGCTGGAATCTCACGGCCATGCCAGCGTGCGCTTGGTGGACAAGGTAAAGCACATCCGACCGCCACCTTGATGGATAGGTTCTTCACCTTCTGATGGAGCTCACAAGATGCCTGCTCCTTGATTCCATCCACGGGGTAGCCGGGACCGCCATCTACCATATGTGCATCATCAGAAGGGACCTCCGATTCAGCCACGCTGCTTTTCCGCTGAGATGGGACGGCGGTAATATCGAGTACAGGATCTTGCAGGCGCGCTGCTCCTCGAAGTTTGTCAATCTGTTGCTGATGCATTCGAAGTGTTCCTAGCAACTCAGTGAACTTGTCTCCCTCCTCCTCCTGCTGTCGCCTCTTTGCTCTCTCTCGGCTCCTATAAGTATCTCTGTCTTTGGGAAACCCCATCTCCCACGTATAACTAGGGCCAAGGCCTCGTACACGTCCTCCGCGTTCGTCATTCCCGAGGACCTTTGTCAGCAAGTCTTTCTCTCTATCGGGACGGAACTTTGTTGTCCCCGCTTTAATCTCCTTTACCACTTTCTGCCATGTATCCCGGGGTATCCTAATCCCGTCACTACAAATAAGGTCCCCTGTAATTTCGTCATACTCACTCCCATGCCCAAGGAACCAATTCCTTGTCCTCAGATCCCATTCTTCGCGTATTGGTTCTGGAGTGACCCCTTTAGCAAGTAGCTCATTCTCTTTACCATCCCACTTTGGCATGGCAGCCGCGTAGCCCCCTGGCCCCAGGTGATGGTGATATTTCTTCATCGCGGCATTTTTCTTGTTTTTTCCGACATTTCCATAGCAGCTTGTGACTCCTTGTACTTCACAAATGCATCCCAGTTAGCCTGCTGCTTCGTTAGATAGCATTCAAATTAGGAGTCTTCTTCGTCTTCTGATACTTTTGCCATAATGCTTTCTTCCAATTCTTGAATAGTTCGGCCATCTTCGTAAGAGTCCACTGCTTGACTTTCTTCCTCAATGCAGTTGTGTCGGCATCATCCTCACATTCTGGCAGGGTGAAATGTGTCATGAGTTCATTCCAAAGACCCTCTTTGCACCTGTCGGAGACATACTCACCCTCTTTCGCCCCTTTGGTCTTATTCCACTCTCGAACGGTGATCGGGATGCGATCCCTAACCATAACTCCGCATTGTTGTTTAAATACAGTTTTAGCCTTTTCGGGTTCCACCGGTTCACCCCGTGGTGATACCCACGTAATTGTATAACGCGTAGATGCGTCCAACTTTTTGGCCGGGCCTCGTTTGGAATATTTTTTGCTCGATGTGGAGGCCTAAGAGAAGAAACATTCGTCAATTTATATATATATATACAACTCAGTTAATGCATCTACTGATCACCATACTTCATATATACCTCGCCGTTGGCTTCTCCACCACCGGAGCCGTCAGCTTCTCCACCACCGGAGCCGTCGACTTCTCCTTGATCATTTCGGTCGACCTCCTATCCCTCACCGGAGGGGTTCAGATAAATCGACGGAGATTCGGGTGGATCAACATGGGGGGTGTCGTTGATCATATCCTCGAGAATTTCTTCCTGTGCTAGGTCTCTCTGGATTGGATCCATAGTTTTCTACAAAATGCACACAATAACATTTTTCATTCAATATTGCTGCATAAAATAATACTAAACAATAATATGAAAACGCAATTTGCTACCACCCTAAGTCCGGGGGTCTGCGAGCACTACCACATTAACCCTGAGTCTGGGGCCCCGCGAGCACCACCACCCTAACCCTAAGTCCGGCTGCCCGCGAGCACTACCACCCTAACCCTAAGTCTGGGGGCCCACGAACACCACCACCCTAACCCTAAGTCCGGCTGCCCGCGAGCACTACCACCCTAACCCTAAGTGCGGGGCCCCGCGAGCACTACCACCCTAACCCTAAGTGCGGGGCCCACGAGCACTACCACCCTAACCCTAAGTGCGGGGCCCGCGAGCACTACCACCCTAACCCTGAGTGCGGGGGCCCGCGAGCACCACCATACTATATACTACACTAACATATTATATAATAAACTAATTAACATACTACA
This sequence comes from Avena eriantha, assembly GCA_910589775.1. NCBI lineage: Eukaryota > Viridiplantae > Streptophyta > Magnoliopsida > Poales > Poaceae > Avena > Avena eriantha. The sequence continues at coordinate 527,126,768 of OU342745.1, forward strand.
CTAATATATACTACTAAAAAAATAAAAAATACACTTTATATTACACTACTATATACTACTAAAAAATAAAAAAATATACTACACTAATTAACATACTACACTAATATGTAGTACTAAAAAAATAAAAAATACACTTTATATTACACTACTATATACTACTAAAAAATCAAAAAATATACTACACTAATATATACTACTAAAAAAATAAAAAATACACTTTATATTACACTACTATATACTACTAAAAAATAAAAAAACATACTACACTAATTAACATACTACACTAATATATACTACTAAAAAAATAAAAAATATACTTTATATTACACTACTATATACTACTAAAAAATAAAAAAATATACTACACTAATTAACATACTACACTAATATATACTACTAAAAAAATAAAAAATACACTTTACATTACACTACTATATACACTAATTAACATAGTACACTAATATATACTACTATATATTAAAAAAATACACTTTATATTACACTACTATATACTACTAAAAAATAAAAAAATATACTACACTAATTAACATACTACACTAATATATACTACTATATATTAAACTACTAATATATTACACTACAAAAATAATATTACAATTCTACAAAAAAAAAGAGGAGCCGCCGGCGCCTGGCCGGCTCGCCTCCCCCTGGCCGACTCGCGCCTGCGCCCGCTCGCCAGCTGCAAGCCGCCGGCCTCCCCTGCTGCGCGCGCGGCCGCCGGCCTCCACCCGCTGCGCGCACGGTCCCCAGGCGCCGCCGCCGGCCTCCCCTTGCTGCGTGAGCGGCCGCATGCCAATCTACTGCGCTCGTCGGTATTACCTGGCCGACGGGGATGACGACGGCTGGAGAGGCGGTGGTGCGGCGGCGTTCGTCGGTGAGACGGTAGCGGCGCGGACGGGCAGCCTGCCGACGTCGTTTCGTCTAGCTCGCGCGCGATTTTCCCCTGTAAGTGAGTAGTGGAGATGGTGGGGGAGTGAAGGGGCGCGCGTAATAAGGAGAAGCCCTTTAGTCCCGGTCCGTATAACGCACCGGGACTAAAGGTCTTTAGTCCCGGTGCGTTATACGGACCAGGACTAAAGGGTTTTCGGCACAGCCCAACAGGCGCGCGCCAACGCCACACCTTTAGTTCCGGTGTGTAGCACGCACCGGGACTAAAGGTCCCCTTTCCAAAAAAAATCACCCTGGGCTCGCCTGTTTAAAAAAAATTCAATTAGCATATTATTTAAACATTTGAATTTTATAGTTTTTGCATACTTATGAATTTGAGAAAAATTTCAACATGAAAAGTTCTTGAATTTTAATAACTAATCCAAATCTATTTTCTGTTTGATAAAATAATTATTCTAACTAGTGAAACTAATAATCATTTTGTCATTTTCAATTTAAAAATGCATTAAATATTATATTTTGCATATTTGTAAATAAGTGATTCAAATCAATTTTCTGTTTTATAAAATAATTATTATAACTAGTCAAACTATTAACCATTTTGCCATTTTCATGTAATTTCGACGCTCCGGTGGTCTTCCTCCGGCGAAACCCTAGACCGGATCGTCTACCCCGCCTTATTTTTTTCCCGCCCGTTCTCTTCCGGATCGTAGCCCCTTTAGGGTTTAGGGTTTAGGGTGTAGGGTTTAGGGTTTTTGGTTTAGGGTTTAGGGTTTTTGGTTTAGGGTTTTTGGTTTAGGGTTTAGGGTTTTTAGTTTAGGGTTTAGGGTTCCCTCCTCTGACTTAGGGTTTACGGTTCCCTCCTCCGAAGATGCCATAGGGTGTGTGCACCAAGGGCATCTTCGAGAAGTTCCGCCACGGGAGATTTCCCAACCCTTTCCTCCATCCATGGGGATGAAACTCTCCATCCATGTTGGCTTGGTCGTTGCCATAGCACATCTAGACTCATATCTGCCGCCTCTCTCCACTCTATCCCATGGCTTCCACCATACCTCTAACCCCAGGGAGGCGGAGATGGAGTCTTTCACGGGCTAGCAGGAAAATATTTTCCGAGGCGGAACTTCCGAAGATGCCATAGGGCGTGTGCACCAAGGGCATCTTCGAGAAGTTCCGCCACGGGAGATTTCCCAACCCTTTCCTCCATCCATGGGGATGAAACTCTCCATCCATGTTGGCTTGTTGAGTTGCTTGCCATGGCGTATCGATGCTCCTTTTATAGGCACGGCGCCGCTTCTACTTTGTCTTCTTCCTCCGACAGGGCGTCGTGCGCTACATGCTTTATCTCATCGAGCAGTGCGTCCACCCACGCGTCCTTATCCTACCGACAGCTGTAGTCCCGGTTTGAGCCCCCACCCGGTACTAAAGGTTACCCACGCGTCCTTATCCCACCGACAGTTTTGTTAGATGACACAAAAACCACCTTTAGTCCCGGTTGCACCCACCAGCCGGTACTAAAGGTTAGCCACCCCCCAGATAAGGCCCTCCCAGATAAGCCTCCCCCAGATAAAGCCCCCCCATCTTTTGTCCCGGTTTGAGCCCCCACCCGGGATGAAAGTTTCCCGCGCCACTGTGTTCCCGCGCTTTCCACCGGTTCCCACCTCTGTCTTCCCGCCATTTTTTCAGTATATATATGTACGCTTGGAATCCATTTACATATCACATCTAGACTCATCATTCTCTTCCCATGGATTCCCTCGTATCTCTAACCACCCGGGAGGCGGAGGCGCTTTGCACCTCGAACTACCCTGCCCACCTGGCTACCGCGTCCCCACCGGCTGGATGCTGAGCACCGGAGGCGTGCCGATCCCTCCTGTCCCTCTAGGTTTGGAGCGCCGGATGGCCATCACGAACCACTACTACCTCGAGCTCACGCCAGAGCAGCGGAGGAATCGCAACTGGCATCCCGACTATTTCTCGACTTGGGAAGCCTTCTTCATCAATCGGCATGAGAGGGCGCTCGCCAGGCACGAGGAGGAAGGCCCACCTCCTTCGAACTTCAATGAGGCCGGCCGTCGGCTATGGTGGCGCAGCCGGACTCTCCAGAGTGTCATGGCCTACAACACGACTGGCAATAATCCCCGCCTGCGGTACCCTCAAATTCAGCCCATGCGTGCCCAACCTTCAAGGTTCGACTACGGCGACCCCGACGAGGACAGCGACGACGGCGCCGGTGACTACGATGACTACAGTGGCGCGTATTACAGGGCTAGGCAGGAGCATGACTGAATCACTCCAACCATTAGGCATGTTTCTTAATTTTCAGTTGTGCTATGTATCCTTAGTGTTTGTGGGTTCCTTCTCTTGTGATGGTTCCTTCTCTTTGTGTGATCACCTACCGCGGCTCAGAACATCTAGTTTGATTGAGCAAGATGTATTACATGAAAGGGGACCTTTATGTCTCAAATAAAAGGTTTAATACATTACATAGATTTATGTCTCAAATAAAAGGTTTAATTACATAGATTTATGTCTCAAATAAAAGGTTTAATACATTATTACACATCACCAACATCTAGTATTGTGGTTTTCTTCTGCACCGTAGCCATGGAGAATCTTCATCATTTAATAGGATGCTTGGGTCAGTTTTCACTTTTAAGGGCGGAATTTCATGAAACTTATTGTGATCTTCTGACATGTCTGTCTTATCATCCACTCCCACGATGTTTCTTTTCCCTGAAAGAACTGTGTGGTGCTTTGGCTCATCGTATTCTGTACTCTTTTCTTATCTTTCCTTTTTCTCGGTTTGGTAGACATGTCCTTCACATAGAAAACCTGAGCCACATCGTTGGCTAGGACGAATGGTTCATCCATGTACGCAAGATTGTTGAGATCCACTGTTGTCATGCCGTACTTTTCGTCTACATGTACCCCGCCTCCTGTCAGCTTGACCCATTTGCACCGAAACAAAGGGACCTTAAAAGTAGGTCCATAGTCAAGTTCCCATATCTCCTCTATGTACCCATAATATGTGGCCATCTGCCCATTGTCATCTGTTGCATCAAAGCGGACACCATTGTTTTGGTTGGTGCTCTTTTTATCTTGGGCGATCGTGTAAAATGTATTCCCATTTATCTCGTACCCTTGGAAAGTACATATAGTCGAAGATGGTAACCTGGCCAACGAGTACAACTCATCTCCAACAGTGGTGTTATTCATGAGATGTGTCTGCAACCAATTGCCAAAATTCTTCTCGTGTTCCCCTTTAATCAAGGTTTCAGGCTTCCCCGGGTTTTCGGAGCGTAGAATATTCTTGTGTTTCTCGATATACGGAGCCACCACGGTGGAATTGTGTAGAACTGTGTAGTGTGCTTGAGTGAAAGAATGCCCGTCCCTACATACCATTGATTTCCTTCCTAGTGTGCCTTTTCCAGTCATCCTCCCCTCATACCGAGATTCAGGAACACCAATCGGCTTAATGTCAGGAAGAAAGTCAACACAAAACTCAATGACCTCCTCTGTTCCATAGCCCTTGGAGATGCTTCCTTCTGGCCTAGCACGGTTATGAACATATTTCTTTAAGACTCCCATGAACCTCTCGAAGGGGAACATATTGTGTAGAAACACAGGACCGAGAATTCTAATCTCTTCGACTAGGTGAACTAGGAGGTGCGTCATAATATTGAAGAAGGATGGCGGGAACAACAACTCGAAGCTGACTAGACATTGGACCACATCAATCTGTAACCCTGATAGACTTTCTCGATCGATTACCTTCTGAGAAATTGCATTGAGGAATGCACATACCTTCACAATGGCTAGTCGAACATTTTCTGGTAGAATTCCCCTCAATGCAACCGGAAGCAATTGCATCATAAGCACATGCTGGTCATGAGACTTTAGGTTTTGAAATTTTTTCTCTTTCATATTTACTATTCCCTTTATATTTGACGAGAAGCCAGACATGACCTTGATACTGAAAAGGACTTCAAAAAAGATTTCCTTCTCTTCTCTGGTAAGAGCGTAGCTGGCAAGCCCTTGAAACTGCCCTGGATGCTTGCCGTCTCGTCCTTTATGATGTTGCTGGTCCTCCCGTGCTGCCGGGGTATCTTTTGACTTCCCATACAAGCCCAGGAAGCCTAGAATATTCACACAAAGATTTTGCGTCAGGTGCATCACGTCGATTGCAGAGCGGACCTCATGCACTTTCCAATAGGGTAGCTCCCAAAATATAGATTTCTTCTTCCACATGGGTGCGTGTCCGGTAATGGGGTCTTTCCGAATAGGTTGTCCTCCAGGACCCTTTCCAAAGATTACATCCAAATCCTTGACCATACCAAATACATCAGCACCACTACGGGGGACAGGCTTCGTCCGGGTTTCTGCCTTCCCATTGAAATGCTTGCCTTTCTTCTTTAAGGGACGACTGGGCAGAAGAAAACGACGATTGTACGGGTACACATTCTTTCTACATTTATCCAGATATATACTTTCAGTCTCATCTAAATAGTGGGTGCATGCATTGTATCCCTTGTTCGTCTGTCCTGAAATGTTACTAAGAGCAGGCCAATCATTGATGGTTACAAACAGCAACGCTTGTAGGTCAAATTCCTGATGTTTGTGCTCATCCCACACACGTACACCTGGTTTGGCCCACAACTGTAGAAGTTCATCAACTAATGGCCTTAGGTACACATCAATGTCGTTGTCGGGTTGCTTCGGCCTTGGATGAGCACTAGCATCATAATAAACTTCCGCTTCATGCACAACCAAGGAGGAAGGTTGTAGATACATAGAGTCACGGGCCAGGTGCTATGACTGCAGTTCTGCTCCCCAAAAGGATTCATGCCATCGGTACTTAGACCAAACCATAAGTTCCTTGTGTCACCAGCAAAGTCCGGGAAGTCTCTCTCGATTTTCTCCACTGCTGACCATCAGCAGGGTGCCTCAACATCCCGTCTTTCTTACGGTCTTCCATGTGCCATCGCAACAACTTGGCATGCTCTTTATTTCTGAACAAACGTTTCAACCGTGGTATTATAGGAGCATACCACATCACCTTGGCAGGAACCCTCTTCCTGGGTTGCTCGCCCTCAACATCACCAGGGTCATCTTTTCTGATCTTATACCGCAATGCAGTGCATACCGGGCATTTATCCATATTCTCGTACTTCTCACCGCGGTAGAGGATGCAGTCATTAGGGCATGCATGTATCTTCTGCACGTCTAATCCTAGAGGGCAGACAATTTTCTTTGCTTCGTACGTACTGAAGGGCAATTGGTTATTTCTTGGAAGCAGCTTCTTTATTATTACCAGCAACTTTTCAAATCCCGAGTCAGTCATACCGGTCTCTACCTTCCACTTCAACAATTCCAGTGTGCTACCCAGGTTCTTCTGGCCATCTTCACAAGTTGGATACAGCAATGTGTTGTGGTCTTGTAACATCTGCTCGAACTGCAACCTCTCCTTTTCTATGTCGCAGTCTCGCCTTGCATCACTAATGACCCGACCAAAATCATCAACGGGCTCATCTGGTTCCCGTTCTTCACCCCCTTATTTTTCATTATCTTCAACTGTGGTATCATCGTATTCAGGGAACATAGATCGGTAGTTGTCATCATCGTTCTCTTCTTCATCGCCGTCTTCCATCATAACCCCTCTTTCTCCGTGCTTGGTCCAAACATTATAGCCGGACATGAAACTGGACCGAAGCAGGTGGCTCTGAATGACTCTTGAGGAAGTCTGAGCCTGCTCATTCCGACATTCAACACATGGACAACACATAAAACCATCCCGCCGCTTGTTCGCCTCGGCCACAAGGCGAAAAGAAAGCACGCCTTCTCTGTAAGCATCAGAGCGTCGGTCACCGTACATCCATGGGTGGCTCATCTGCATCATACAACCATGCATATATATCAAACGCAATCACGATGCTTAAATTAGTACCGCGCAGTCAAAACGAGAAAATAGTTGCTAACCTTTTTGGACACTTCAAAACAAAGAGGAGAAACCTTAAGTGTCGCTCTGGCACCTCATATCATATTTTGTCTTGTGTGAACTCAAGTGGCATCGCTCTAATAGGAATTTCACCGAACACCTCTAGTGCATATGAAGAAAAAAAGTTAGCACAAAGTTATACCCACCTCTCACATAGGAAAAAAATAGGAGAGAGTGGAGGGCTGGGTGCAAATATATAGGGCCAGGCCATTAGTCCCGGTTTGAGATACAAACCGGGACTAAAGGTTCTGCCAGGAGCACGCGCGACGGCCCAGACCCATTTGTCCCGGTTTGTATCTCAAACCGGGACTAATGGTTCCTTACGGACCATGACATAGTGCCTCGGCCTCCTCGGGCCGTCTGGTTCAGACCATTAGTCCCGGCCCCAGCCACGGACGGGACTAATGGCCCGAACCAAAGGCCCATTTTCTACTAGTGATTATAAATTTACTATATGATAACACTTGCCCAGCAAAAATGAAACTAGACGTCTCTAATTTATCTTTTGCATGTTTTTACGTGGCTTAGGGCTTCTGGAGATACAACCATTCTTACATACGAACATGGAACCACAATGATGATAATAACATGATTAGCAACCCATTGTAAATCATATGTCAACTATAGTGGGAGAGACAAACTCCCGCAAGCCACTTATGAAAAACTAGTTGCATGTCAAGCGTGGAACAGGTCTCATGTGCGAGGACATGTAAAGTTAGTACAGACCACTTCATCCCACTGTGCCACCAATATCCCAAATACACAATATGATAACAAGATCATGAGCACCCACATACTCATATGTGTTTTACCCGTAAAAGTATCTACGCATAGATCCGGCTTTGATACCACTGTTGGGTTCGCAGCATAGAAAAGAAAATTTTCCTACGATATGAACAACTAAGAACCAAGGTATATCTATCTAAATACAAGCAACAGGTGGATATACATCCATAGAAAACTTACCCTTGAAGGCCAAAAGCGTTACGAGATTTATTCTCGTGGATGATGTAGTCGTACTCTTGCCAATCTCAAGATCGTGTTGAAGTCCAGCGTTGTAAAGCAACAACGCATGCGTGATTGCACACACGTCCAGCTGCCCGACAACCTCCGAGTCCATGCTCCAGCAAAGCAGCGGAAGCAACAAATCCTTCTAAATAAACCACCGAGAACATGTACTTCGCTAATCCGAAGCCATGGGGAATTTACTAGAGGGAAGAGAGATCCTTCACGATGAGGTGTAAGAGGAGAGGAGGCCACCACCTCCTTTTATAGGGGACGGGCATACCCCATGCCATGTTCGGAGGCCATGGTGGGTGACCCCACTTCTCCCTAATCATGTGAGTGGATCTTCCACTTAGCCCCTCCACATAAATTTCAACTCCACTCAAAGTTGCATTAATTTTGCACAAAATTAATGCATGCTCTCATTAATAAAAAAAATTATTTATTTTATTCAGAATTTTTTTAATTACTTTAATTAACAAACATTTACATAAACCCCCTTGCATTACTTCGACATTACTGAAACAATTTTCAGCAATTGACCCAAAATAATTCTGATGCTTATCAAAATAATCCATGCGCTTGCAAATCCTTTCTCTGGTATTATATCTGCTCCATTTGGTGTCGGTATACCTTAAGTGTGTCACCCTATGGTTCGCGAATAATGTAGACATGACTGATACCCCTCTCCGATGAATAATCAACAACATGACCTAAAGATCCATACTGACTCCCACATATTCAACCATCAGTCTTGTGACTGTGAGAACCTTTGACATTGTAACTAAATCCCTTTGTTAACCATGCATGTGGGTCCCCATGCGTGGTTTTGGTAATTAATGACAATCTCTATTGACTAATGCGTATATTAAGTTGCACTTGTAGGAATTGTCCATTGGCATCACTTGGAGCATGTGTTGGCCTCAAGGTTTCAGAAATGAAGAAGATGTGTTTTGCAAGCTCAAAATGCACCATCTCTAGAAGATCTCATGTTTGATGCTTGACATCATCGGTGATCATGGTTCGATGAAGATAAGGCCAAAGTACAGGTTTCCCCATGGTGTATGGGGGGAGCAAAGTGCAAGTCTTCATCTAGGAAGCGCAAGGGAGAGGAATCAAGAAAGTGTTCCATCTCAAGAAGACAAGATCGTCTACATCGTGCTCAAGTGGATTGCTCAAGGCAAAGGTATAATCTTGATAGGTTTTCCCTTTTGTCGGTCTCATGTTGGTAGTTGGGAGACCGGGTTTAGGATAAATAACCGTACTATCAAGAGGGGCTCTCGAGTGAGTAGCTAGATCATATCATTCGGAGAGAGCTCAAACCATTGCATTCTTAGCATCATATTTCTTGGTTGTTTGTTGGATCTTATCCATGTTTGGTTGTAGAGCTTATGTTCAATACAAGCTCTAGTTCATCAAAAATGGATCTCCCCTTTACATCTTATTGCACTTTTTATCTCGAAGGTTTTTCGGATCCTCGCCAAGTGAGGTATCTCACTTTATAATACTTAATACATTCTCACTTGGTGGTATCCAATATTTTGTTGGGTAGTTCTTGTCGTCCTCTTTCCAACAAAATAGGTTTCGGGTCAATCAGAGTTTCCTAACTCAAGTTATTGCCATTTGAATATTGCCTCTTATTTGATTTAAAAAGAAAAAGAAAAATATTTTTTCTGGGCCATCTGGTACTACCCGACCCAGTACCGGGCGGTACTGAGCCAATCCCGTTGCTTCTGCTTAGCCTGGCTACGCCTTCCGGTTGTACCGGCCCATCGCGGTAGTACTACCCGGCCGGGCTGGTACACTACCGAGCCGGATCAGCGGCTCGCCCAGGTGCTCGCCCAGCCGCCTTGCTCCCGCGCCCTTGCCCCCTGCTTGTGGGTGTTCCTCCCTAGCGCCTGATGACTACAAGTGCACAGATCGTTTCTAGCTAGTTTCAAAATAAAGATATCGATCCCACAGGGAGTAGGAGTCTGAAGTCTAATAACTCTTGAATTAAATACTGAAATAGAAATGCTAAATAAAGTTCTAAGTAACAAGATAAAATGAGAGTATTGTGTAAAATGGTGTTTTTGGGGTTTTTGGTATAAGAGAACAATAAGTAAAGTAAAACAACTAAACACAAAAAGTAAGTATCACATATGTAAAAGAGATTGGAACTACAGTAGGGAAAAAGGCGTTCTCAGGGAGTAGCGGATACACCTCTAGCATTATAAAGAGCTAAGGTAAAGATTATTATCATGAGCATTCTCAATTGTGTATGTGTGGGAGGAACTCCGTATTTGGACAAATAGGCAGCAACCACTGCTCACATCATCCTCATAACTATAGCAGACAGCAATCGACATCGATCGAATTACTGCGCTATTAAGGGACTGAATCCCGTAGGACGTATCCCATGGCATGGATAGTGTTCCGTGAGTTTCCTCGGGTCCAAAGTTGATACGTAAGGGGTGCCAACAGCTTTATAGTCACTGTAAGTGCTAACACACCTCCGTCTACCAACAAGTAGATCCCTCCATCAAGTCCCCATAAGAGGCAAATATTCAGAGGTCGACTTCTCCCAACATCAAGATGAAGACAATCTAACACATGGTCACAATGATGAATATCATAATAAACTTTATCTTATTTCAATCTCATACTAGGGTTTCTCCATCTCCCCAAGAACTAATGATCTACTCATACATGGAGGCAATCAACATCATGGCAATAACAATGGAATCTATCATAGATGAATTGTACTTGTATAAATCCACAACGAGTATGGAAATTACAACAAGATCTAGATAAGATGTAGATGGGATGGATGGAGATGGTGGTGATGCAGCCTCCCTGATCTGCGCAGGGCGAAGATGGATCCCCGGTAGACGAGTTTCCTCTTCAGATGCCTTCCGGAGGTGAGGTTTCGGCGATTTCTAGTTGTTCTGTATGTCGTCTCCCTGATCCAGTTGCGCAGGGTGAAACTATTTGAGGAGGCGGTGGCATCACCAACTATACGGCGGGAACTATATGGCCAGAAAATTATTCCCGCCATATAGTTAGTCGTTAAACCCTCTGTATGCCTCGATCGCTTTGGGTTTTCTTCTAGTATTATTGATATTTCCCAAATAAGGGATCTACGTTGTTTTTGACTCATTTTCTCCCCAATACAAATGCTCCAAGAATTGTGTCCATTGTATCCATCATCTGTCCTGATCCTGGTGAAAATAGACATAAAATGTGCGCGCGAGTGCCGTAAAATAACAAGATCCTACAACTACAATGCATAATAATAATATAAACATGATGCAAATATGCACTCATCAGCGCCCAGGCGTCTCCTAGCGCTCGTTCTGCCCGGTTGGGCCGCAGGTGGAGGCAGTGGCTTATATGCTAGGTTTCGCACGGTTGGGGCCACAATGGAGGCAGAGGCCCATGTTCATTCGGATCGTACTCAAGCAGGCGCGAACTATATGTGTAGGATGAGGAGGAGCTCGTATTTAAACAGGTCGTCCCGTCATACACCTTCTGAGGTGGGACTAATAAATCGAGACAATTACGGTTTGGCGTCCGCTCTGCAAAAGAATAAAACACACATCCATTCGCTTGAACACAGGCGCGCATGCATATCGTTAGGGCATCTCCACCGGGCCGACCCAACCTGCCTGGGCACGTCCAAACGCGTCAGCGCGGACACAGGGGACGTGCGCGGCCTTCCAGCAGCCCAACCAATCCGGCTCGACGTGTCCGACTCGACCCTTCCGTGCAGCTAATTTGGGCAACAGTTGGGTCGGCCCGGACAGCACGCGCGGCCTCCCGTGTCCGACCATGACCTTAGGCAGCCCCTCCCGCCAATGGCATACAAACCACTCCACTCCGCCCTAAAAAAACCTCTCCCAAATTTCCACTGGCGGGAGCAGCGGGAAAGGCGATGGATCCCGCCGCCATGGCCGAAGCTACACCCTCCGGCGTTCCCGCCGAAGAAGCTTGCCAAGGACATGACGCCGGAGGAGAGGAAGAGTGAGATGGATAAGTGCACATGCCAGCAGCTTGCGGCATGGGCTCGACTCGCCGAAGCCAAGCTCAACAAGGAGCTCCAGGAGGAGAACGAGCGCTTCCTCGCTGCACGGAACAGGGCCAACCACAACAAGCGAGCGGTGGATGCGGCCAAGCACACCATGAACATGACAAAGCACGAGTCGCTGACCGCCGCTTTCGGTGGCACTGTGCCCTTCGGTGCTGGTGGCATTATCCCTGGCCTGTCCATGGCCAGCGCGTCCTCTACCAGCTTCGTCATTTCTGCCCCTTGTCATGCCCGCGCACACCTTCGCTCAGAGGACACACTAGGAATGTCGCCTCACTCTCCCGGTTTGTCCATCCCCGCACGGCATCGTCGGAGGCTGGAGAGCCAGTCATCGACCTCAACCGCACTCCAACGACCATGGACACCACCCCGGAGGCATCGAAGAAGCAACGACACATCTCCGCCACGGACATGCCCCCGCTTGCCTCGATCCCCTGTTGCGCTTGATCCCGGCCTTGCGCGGCTCACCTGGCCCCGATCCCCTGCCCTTGTTCGCTCGCTTCGCTCGCCTAGGCCCAGACCGCCCCAGCGCTGCCGCCCGCGTTGACCAGGTTCGCCTAGGTCGGTGCGGTAGTATCGGCCCACCAAGCGGTACTACCAGCCCAGATAGAGGCAAATGGCCCCAACAGGTTGATCCAGTTCCCCCTATAAATAGCCTCGTTCTCTCTCCTTTTTCATTGCTTGTTCCTCTATTTTTCTTCAAGCTTTGCCCCTTTGTTGTCACATCTCTTGAGCTTGATTAATCTCTTCCCCTCCAATGATTCTTGCCCATATTTGAGAGGAATATAGAGGAGATCTAGATCTACAATTTGACCAAACCATATCATCTCTTTGTGAGTGAATATTTGGGATCTAGATCTTGGAGGACTTTGTGTTCTTCCTCTCTTGTTCCCCCAATTGCTTTAGTAGCCTTGTTGGAACTTGAGAGTGAAGGATTGGGGCATCTTTGTGGTGTTCTTGCCATTTGCATTAGGTGCATTAGTTTGTGTTCTCCCCGGAGGATTTGCTAGGTGAAATCAAGAAGCTTGTCCCTATTGGGTACTTGGAACCCTAGACGGTTGTGTGGCCTTTGTGGCGTGAGGCCTTGGTGGCGATTATTGGGAGCCTCCAATTAAGTTATGGAGATAGCCCCAATCTTGTATGGGTTTGGTGACCGACCTCAAGTGTCGCATAATGGAACGGGTGCTTGTCGCATGGTGGGTGCTCGAGAGAATAGGGTGAGGCCTCTTGTGGTGTTGGTGGTCTTAGTACCACCCACCCCTCCAACGAGACGTACTCCCTTGTTGGGAGGAACTCGGTAAAATATCATCGTCCCCGCATGCCTCGGTTATCTCTATACCCGAGCTCTTTACTTATGCACTTTACATTGTGATAGCCTTTGTGCTTGAAGTAATCTATCTTGCTATCACATTGTTGCTTGTCTTGCTTAGCATAAATTGTTGGTGCACATAGGTGAACCTTAGTATTTCTAGGATTTATGCTTGACAAAAGAAAACGCTAGTTTTATTTCGCCATTGTTAAGCCCATCTTATAAAAGTTTTAAACCCGCCTATTCACCCCCTCTAGGCAACATCCATGATCTTTCACTTTGTCTCGTGATATATTATATGTCCGAGATTAGATAATCGGCATCCATGTACCTAGTTTCATCTCGATACTGATAAAGTACTCTTTTCTCGTTCCCATGATGTAACATTCTTTTGTGAACTTATCACGTGCTTGCAAGCTATGTTAATGTGATATCACTGAGAGGGCCCTGAGTATATCTCTCCGTCATTGGAATGGACAAACCCCACTCTTGATCTATGATCCTCTACATAACACTATTGGAGTGCCTGAACCCACCTTTATAGTCACCATGTTATGGTGTGACGTTTTGATGTTACCAAAGCACTCTTTCGGTGTTAGTGATTAACATGATCTCATGGTCTAAGGATTCGGGTTACTTCGCATGATGTTATTGCAATGTAAACATAATGACTTTGATCATATTATTATACTTTGGGTGAATGTTCATCACATCATTCCACCAATGTTGTGACCTCGTTATTAACAACATCCAATGTCCATGATCAGGAAACCTTATCATATTGCTAATCAAGGAGTTAGTTTATATGAGAGGCTTAACTAGGAACTTTTTATTTGCTTATTAAACACACATGTGTTAAATGTTTCTAATTAACACTATTATGGCATGAAAAATAAACATCTATCATATACTTGAAATAACATAATAACCACTTTATTATTGCCTCTCATGCATATTCCTTCAATTACAGGAGAATCACACATTGCCAACTCAACCAAGTCAACTCGAGTCGAAAGCTAGTGTACATAAATTTTAATGAGCACTAGTACGGGTGGAGCTTTCCCGTACCATGCGCTTGTACCAGATGGGTGGCTTCCCCAGGTCAAACGGAGCAACTTTTGTGACGGGCCCAATATATTTTGAGACTCCCAACTGCCGTAGAGAGATCCGCCATTCTCAGATTGCATTTGAAACACAGCGATAGGCTTAACTAGGAAGTCTTTATTTGCTTATTAAACACACATGTATTAAATGTTTCCAATTAACACTATTATGGCATGAAAAATAAATAAATATTATATACTTGAAATAACATAATAACCACTTTATTATTGCCTCTCATGCATGTTCCCTTCAATTACAGGAGAACCACACATTGCCAACTCAACCAAGTCAACTCAAGTCGAAAGCTAGTGTACATAAATTTTAATGAGCACTAGTACGGGTGGAGCTTTCTCGTACCATGCGCCTGTACTAGATGGGTGGCTTCCCCAGGTCAAACGGAGCAACTTTCGTGACGGGCCCAATATATTTTGAGACTCCCAACCGCCGTAGAGAGATCCGCCATTCTCAGATTGCATCTGAAACACAGCGAGGAAGATCAACCACTTCACCACCATCATAGTTCATCATTTCCACCTCCATCTCATATCCATAGCCATATCCATAACTTGGATTCAAAATCTCCTCGCGGTTGGCGACTTTGTAACATCTAAGTAATTCTGCAATGTTTTCTATCCTTGATCTTATTACGAGTGAGTAGTTCTCATGGGCTGCAGGTTGGGGAGTATCCTCATCACGATTATGTGCATCTGATTATATGGGAATACTGTGTGGTGATTACATAGCAGATTTGTATTTGTATCATTATCTCTTACCTCAATCCTAGGACTTGTCAGGTACCCAAGACCCTAAGGATTGATCAAGATTTGAGGTGAGATGTGTGGTAAACGACGCTGATGACTGCAAGTGCACATATCGTTTGTAGCTAGTTTCCAAATAAAGATATTGGTCCCACAAGGAGCAGGAGTTTGAAGTCTAATAACTCTTGAAATAAATATTACGATAGAAATGCTTGATAAAGTTCTAAGTGAAAAGATAAAATGCGAGTATTGTGTCAAAAGGTGTTTTGGGGTTTTAGGTATAAGAGCAATAATAAAGTAAAGTAGAATAACTGAATACAGAAAGTGAGTATCGCATATGTAAGAGAGATTGGAACTGCAATAGGAAAATGCGTTCTCGCGGAGTAGCGGATACACCACTAGCATTATAAGGATCTAAGATAAAGATTATCATCATGAACATTCTCAACTATGTATGTGTGGGAGGAACTCCGTATTTGGACAAATAGGCAGCAACCGCTGCTCCCATCATCCTCGTAACCCCAACAGTCAGCAATCAACATCAATCGAATTACTGTGCTATTAAGGGACGTAATCCCGTAGGACGTAATCCTCAATTTCCCAAGTTGATACGTAAGGGGTGCCAACAGCTTTATAGTCATTTAAGTGTTAGCACGCCTCCGTCTACCAACTAGTAGTTCCCTCCATCAAGTCCCCATGAGAGGCAAATATTGAAAGGTTGACTTCTCTCAACATCAAGATGTAGAACACATGGTCACAACGATGAATATCATAATAGACTATATATTATATCAATATCATACTAGGGTTTCTCCATCTCCCCAAGAACTAGAGATCTACTCATACATGGAGGCAATCAACATCATGGCAATAGTAATGGAAACAATCATAGACGAATAGTACTTGTATAAATCCATAACGAGTATGGGAATTACAACAAGATCTAGACAAGATGTAGATGGGATAGATGGAGATGGTGGTGATGCAGTGGTGGATGATGAAGATCGATGCCTTAGCCTCCCGGATCTGTGCAGGGCGAAGATGGATCCCCGGTGGATGAGTTCCCCCTTCAGATGCCTTCCGGAGGTGAGGTTTCTACAATTTCTGGGTGTTCTCTATGTCGTCTCTCCGAACCAGTTGCACGGGGTGAAACTATTTGAGGAGGTCGAGGCGGCGCCAACTATACGGACGGAGCTATACGGCCGGAAAATTTGCTTCGGTCGTATAATTGGTCGTTGAACCTTCTGCCTACCTTGTTCGCATCTGGGCTTTTTTGGTATTATTAATATTTCCCAAATAAGCGATTTATGTTGTTTTTTACTCCTTTTCTCCATAGTACAACTGCTCCAAGAATTGTATCCATTGGATCCATCATCTGTCCTGATCCTGGTGAAAACAGACATAAAATGTGTGCGCGAGCACCGTAAAATACCAAGATCCTACATCTACAATGCAAAATAATAATGTAAAACATGATGCAAATATGCACTCATCAACTTCCCCAAGCTTATACTCTTGCTCGTCCCGAGCAAATTTTAGCTTAATGGATGTGATCCTCATATTCATGAAGCTAAGTCGATTAAAATAAATGAGGTAGTCGCAGCATGTGTTTATCATATACGATACATAGGAATAAGTTCGTGAATAGTACCTTACTCGAACCATCTGAATAGTATTAGCAGGCTTCCACACCTTAGTGATCAACAGTTCATAAAAGACGAATCTCAACATAATGTAAAAGTAGGCGGTTCAACCAAATGAGTTATTGAGGTAGTCCCAAGTGTTTTAGGATCAAGTGTATTCACTTGGGATTCAAAATCTCGAAAGTGTTTCTTTGTCATACTACAATACAATGGTATATGCCTATTTGCTCTTTGCACATTTTCTCTTTTTCTCCTTTTCTTTATCTTTTGCATATATGCTCACACTTTTATTTAAGTGTTGTGCAAAGGAGCTAGCCATATATTCCACCTTATGTAGGAATTCAAAGTTTAACGATCTCGATTATCAAATTCCAACTGTATATGAAGCATTCTTATGACTTGGAGATTCTACCTCGACTTGTTCTCACTCTATTTTGATAGCACTTTCATTTTCCTTTGTTCAAGGTTTCTTTTTCAACTTAACTTGTATAGCTAATCTTTCTTTGTAAATCAAACTGTAGACTTACAACATATGGACCAAATTATCTTTATGTGTTCCATTAATACTAATGGTGTGGAACACTCCTATTGCTATCATCAAGTGCAAGTAAAATTATACTCAAGCCATTCATATATCATTAAAGCAAACACAAACTCAATATTGCTCCATATATAATAATAAACTCAGAATTTCAAAAGGGATCGACTATTCCTGAAGGGAATTCTAATGATGCAAATTTTATTGCTAGTTTGAACTAATGCAAAAATAATAAACACTTATAAGTTAGATTATAAGGTCTTAAAGATCTCCCCAAGATTGGAACCAAGCCAGGCGGGATCAAATAATCCCTCGCGATTATTTGATACCGTGATTGTTGTAGATCACTGTGGCGCCATGGCATGTAACACCGCGGTGCGTAGCTTCTTGTTGGTCTCCGCTAGAGCAGTTATGCGGCTGTAGCACCTGCGCAGATCAGATTGCAGAATGTCAACTCTATTTGTGAGCTTAGTCACCAATGGAAGGAGGTCTTTCCTTCTTCTCCATCTCATTGAGACGGTGATGGACTTTGACGCGATGGAGTAGCTCCTGCTTCTGATATCTCTCCAGTGCCCGCACGTGACCCTTGGTCCTAGGGACATCTTCTTCTTCCTCATTGATGGATCGGGGAAGTGGAAACCGTACCTCCGCTCTTCTTGAGGCTTAACCTTCATATGAGCACCAACGGTTGGCTTCAAGAGTGGTGCCTTCGCTCCCTTGCTAGCACCTGCACCAATATTAGATAATTACTTACGCTTGTGTGGCCTTGGATTCGTGGTGATGAACTTGACCGTCTCCACACGCCCTTTTCCGAGTGGCTTGGGATCTTCTATCTCTTGTTGAGCTTTCTTCATCGCCGCACAATCGATCTCCGGTGGATCATGGACGTCACAATGGATGTAGACGTCAACCACGTCATCATCAGAATCGTTGTTGAAGTAGGTTGGCTCGATGAACTCCTTATACCTCGGGCTAAACCTCTCCACCTCCTCGTCATCATCCTCCATGGACGGGTTGCTAGATCGGTCCCTGGATGGAGCGATGAGCCCCATGGGTTTCCCACGGCCTGGGACAGGATAGCATATTGTTAGATTGGTTCCTGGAGATTATGATTAGAGAGAGAGACAATTGCAGCATATAAGGGGGTCAGAGGTCGGTAAAACTCGTGAGAAACACCAAATTGTCACCAAAGAAAAGAATCTTAATGAAACAGGGAAAGAAATCACGGATTTGGAAGAGTCCTGACGCGTAACGACCAACGTATAGCTCCGGCTGTATAGTTGGTTCCGGGCAGATATTTCCAAATATCTCGAGTCCGGGTCGATTAAATCACGACTCGGAACCGACAATAACGTTTTTTTATCAGATGAATAAACGAAAAGTGTCTAGGAGTTTAATGACCAACTATACGGCTGGAATTTTGGCTCCGGTCGTATAGTTGTGACCGTATAGAAACAAACACCGAAAATCAAAAGTGTCCGAGAATTTAACGACCTACTATATGGCAGGAATTTTGGCTCCGGTCGTATTGTTGCGACCGTATAGATACAGACACCAAAAAGCAAAACTATCTCAGAGTTTAACAACCAACTATATGACCGGAATTTTTGCTCCAGTCGTATAGTTGCAACTATATAGGCTCAGATAACGAAAATAATTTCACAAAGATGATACAGAGAGTTTAACGACGAACTATACAGCGGGAGCTCCCTCTCCGGTCGTATAGTTCCGCCCGTATAGTTGGTAAAAACCTTCTAAAACTTTAGAAAAACATAAGGAATTCAAAGGCAAAAAAACTAGAAGTAAAATTTGTGAAAAAAATCACTTATTTGGGTAAGAACACTTACCTTGCACTTACCATTTGTTTATTCGGGGATGAAAAATTCCTCTAACAACAAAGACTTCTTCTCTCTTGAAGGAATTGGCCTTGAATCATTGAATAATTCTCGTAAACGAAAATCATCAGAACTAAAGTTCCTCTCAATAAGATTGGTATCTTGCTGGGCAAACATGGACACTGCATTTAACATCTTTATTTCCTGCCTCTGCATAATCTGCAACTCAAATTCTTGAAGTGAAAGAATCAAACGGATCAGTCTTGGCTTATGTTCTTTCCTCTCAAGGAGTTCTTTTAAACCATCATGATCTGATGAACTCTTACCTTTACAACAACTATGTAAGAACGAAATTTATCACAAGAGAAAAATACAGCAAACTGTTCCTTTTATTCCTTAGGGTAATTCTTCTTAGCACCATTTAGAGTTCTACTAGCATGATGTATAATATAAATCTGTGACCAATATGTAGTCCCAGAGTTACTCCTACAACATCATCACTAGCTTCACATATTAAGTCAAAGGTTGTATCCCAGATAGGTAGTTTAATGATGGGAGCACGAGATAAAGCATTTTTGAGTTTATCAAAGGCTTCAAGACATTTATCATCAAAATTATATCTTACTCCCTTTTGCAGGAGGTTAGTGAAAGGTTTAGATATTCTAGAGAAATTTCTAATGAACCTTCTATAAAAACCCACATGACCAAGGAAGCTTCTTATACCTTTAATATCCCTAGGTTGTGGCATTCTCTCTATTGCCTCAACCTTAGCTCTATCGACTTCAATCCCCTTACTTGATACCTTGTGTCCAAGGACTATACCTTATTTGACCATAAAATGGCACCTCCCCCAGTTTAGAACAATATTTGTTTCTTCGGAACGCTGCAAAACTCTTTTGAGATTATCCAAGCAACTAGTGAATGAAGTTCCATAGACAGAAAAGTCATCCATAAATACTTTCATTATAAGTTCTATAAAATCGGCAAAAATAGCAGTCATGCATCTTTGAAAAGTAGCCGGAGCATTACATAAACCAAAATGCATACATCGGTAAGCATGTAAACCATAAGGACTAATGAAAGTTGTTTTAAGTTGGTCATCGGGATGAACAACTATTTTAGAAAAACCAGAGTATCTGTCCAAGTAACAAAAATGAGTATGGTTTGCTAACCTCTCTAAAGTTTGATCTATGAATGGTAAAGGATAGTGATCTTTCCTAGTTTCTTTATTTAATTTTCTAAAGTCTATGCACATCTATGCCCAACAATAGTTATAGTAGGTATCAATTCATTATTTTCACTAGGAACACCAGTGAAACCGCCCTTCTTAGGGACACAATGAACATGACTTACCCATTGACTTTCTTTAACAAGATAGATTATACTTGCATCTAGTAGGCGTACAATTTCTTTTCTTACTACTCCTTTCATTTTAGGCTTCAATCTTCTATTAAATTCCGCAATTGGTTTAGCACCTTCCTCCATGAATATTCGATGGACGGCTATCATGGGACTGATGCCCTTCAAGTCATCCATTGAGTACCCAAAGGCCTTGTGATGCTCCCTAAGTATCTCCATAAGTTCTTCTTGTTCTTTTCCTGAAAGTTTAGCACTGATAATAACAGGGAATTTACTTGTATCATCTAGAAACCTATATTTGAGATTATCTGGTAAAGTCTTCAACTCTGGGGGTGGTAGTTCCTCGTCCCCTCTCTTTTCTGGCTCTTCAAAAGCCTCATTGGTTGGAGGTCCCATTATAGGAAGTGAATCGAATTCATCTTCTAGTTCTCCTAGGGACTTGTCCTCCATAACTATTTCTTCATAATTTGGATCTTCATTTAGTTCTTCTTCTTGATAACTAAAGAAAAGAGCCACCATTTCCTCAAGAGTTCTCTCTTCCTCTTCTTCATGTATTTGTGGAGGCATGTCTTTAAATTTGGAAAAGTGGAATTTATTTTCCATTCCCCCTAGCTTAAGAGACACAATCTCCTTGAAATTAACATAGGCACCTATATCACCCAAAAAGTTTCTTCCAAATATAATTGGGCAAAGAGTGTCAGCTGGCATATCAACAACTACTAAATCGATAAGAAAGTTTTTATTGCCAATTGTGACAGCTACATCTTCAACTACTCCCATTGGAATTCTAAGATTTTTATTGTCTAACATAATTGTCATATCAGTATTTTCAATTGTAGCCAGTTCTATTTCCTCTTTTATTTCTAAGTAGAAATCATAAGATATAACCTTTACTTCGGTGATAAGATCACATAAACCGTAATACGAGGTTTCTTTAAATATGTAGGGAAGAATAGGCTTACCCACATCTTTTACCTTTGTTTTACCTTCAACTAATACGGAAGTCTCTTCATCAAGTTCAACTATGTTGCAATGTGCATACATAGCCATAATTTCTTCCTTGGTTACCTCTTCATCTTTGGTTTCTTCCAGATGTTCCATGACTTCTGGCATGCTTTCTTCTTCCTTCTTATCCTGTACTCCTTTAATATGTTCATATTCAAGAATATGTTTTCGTGCAGTGTTAGGGAAAGGCATCTCATTTATTGGTTCTAAGGAGGGAAGTGTTGCTTTATTTTGTCTTTTCTTCTCAGGTTTGGGTGGTGGATCACACTTGACCAGACCTTCTTTTGGAGCTTTGATATGTTCTGTAAAAGCTTTAACAACTTGCAACACAAGATCTGAGTCCAAATAAAGTTCTTTAGATAATTCTTTAACATGGCCTTTTTATTATAGTCAGGAATACTATCATGTTCTATTTCTACGCCTACTTCACTTCCTAGACCAAAATTCCATGAAACTCTATGATCATGAATTCTATTGAGTAAAGCCCAAGCTTTAGGTATAGGAAGATTCATAAAGGCTCCTTCCGCGAAAGAGTCTAGTTCAATTTTATTAGGTTCAATTAAACCGCCATAAAAGATATGCAATAAATACCATTCAGGTAAATCAAGATGCGGACATAGTCGTAGTAAATCTTTAAATCTGATATAAGATCTTACTAGTCCTTCATTAGAACGATTCTTCCAAGTCATTATAAGACGCCTGATTCCAAAAGATTTTGACAATGGGTAATATTTTGCTAGAAATTCATAGGGTAGATTATCCCAAGTAGTAGTGGCTTCAGGTGGTAGAGATCTATACCATGAGAGAGATGTACTAGTCAAAGTCTGACTAAAAGGTTTAACTCTTACCTCATCAGCGGTATATCCCGTCAATATAAAAGTGCCACATATATCTTTGAAACATGCAATATGCTCATATGGATCAGGATCTTCTTCATCTCCAGCAAATTGCTTCTTGTGTAAAATACCAAGTAGTAGAGGATTTATTTCAAACCCCCTTGTCTTCTCATTGGAGTTGTCTCTTTTATAAATATCATAGGGCTTCCCAAAGCAGTTGAGTGGGTTAGCACTGGTCATATGCTCAAACTCCATCATGTTGGTGGAAACCTGTAACTCAAAACAAAATTTAGCAAGACAAAAATAAATAAGCAAAAACTAAAATACCTATAGCGCTTAGCTCCTCGGCAACAGCGCCAGAAAATAGTTTGATGACTGCAAGTGCATAGATCGTTTGTAGCTAGTTTCAAAATAAAGATATCGATCCCACAGGTAGCAGTAGTCTGAAGATTAATAACTCTTGAAATAAATATTATGATAGAAATGCTAGATAAAGTTCTAAGCTACAATATAAAATGCGAGTATTGTGTAAAAAAGTGTTTTGGAGTTTTAGGTATAAGAGCAATAATAAAGTAAAGTTGAATAATTGAATACAGAAAGTGAGTATCGCATATGTAAGAGAGATTGGAACTGCAATAGGGAAAAAGCATTCTCAGGGAGTAGCGGATACACCACTAGCATTATAAGGATCTAAGATAAAGATTATCATCATGAACATTCTCAACTATGTATGTGTGGGAGGAACTCCGTATTTGGAAAAATAGGCAGCAACCGCTGCTCACATCATCCTCATAACCATAGCAGTCAGCAATCGACATCAATCGAATTACTGTGCTATTAAGGGACGTGATCCCGTAGGACGTATCTCATGGCATGAATAGTGTTCCGTGAGTTTCCTCGGTTTTCTAAGTTGATATGTAAGGAGTGCCAACAGCTTTATAGTCACTGTAAGTGCTAGCACGCCTCCATCTACCAACTAGTAGTTCTCTCCATCAAGTCCCCATGAGAGGAAAATATTGAGAGGTCGACTTCTCTCAACATCAAGATGTAGAAAATCTAACACATGGCCACAATGATGAATATCATAATAGACTTTATCTTATTTCAATCTCATACTAGGGTTTCTCCATCTCCCTAAGAACTAGAGATCTACTCAGACATGGAGGCAATCAACATCATGGCAATAGTAACAGAAACAATCATAGATGAATAGTACTTGTATAAATCCACAACGAGTACGGGAATTACCAAGATCTAGACAAGATGTAGATGCGATGGATGGAGATGGTGGTGATGCAGCGGTGGATGATGAAGATTGATGCCTTAGCCTCCCGGATCTGCGTAGGGCGAACATGGATCCCCGGTGGATGAGTTCCCCCTCCAGATGCCTTCCGGAGGTGAGGTTTCTACAATTTCTGGGTGTTCTGTATGTCTTCTCTCCGAACTAGTTACATGGGGTGAAACTATTTGAGGAGGCGAAGGCGGCGCCAACTATACGGCCGGAGCTATACGGCCAAAAAAATTGCTCCGGTCGTATAGTTGGTCGTTGAACCTTCTGCCTCCCTTGTTCGCTTCTGGTTTTCCCAAATAAGCGATTTACGTCATTTTTGACTCCTATTCTCCACAGTACAACTACTCCAAGAATTGTATCTATTGGATCCATCATCTGTCCTGATCCTGGTGAAAATAGACATAAAATGTGTGCGCGAGCGCCGTAAAATACCAAGATCCTACATCTACAATGTAAAATAATAATGTAAAACACAATGCAAATATGCACTCATCATACGCCTACTCATAAAACCCAATGATATCAAGGGGAGTACAATAGTCGTTTAGTGATACATTTGGTAACAACAACATCATAGGCTTTGGTATGCATTTTACTTAATAATCGTTCATAGGCTGGTGCTTCGTGGTACAACGGTTGGACCAAAAGACTTTATGTTATGTTTGTGGCTCGTAGTGAATTTAGTATTTACGGATGTGCTGCCCACAAATCCTATCTATATTACATCATTTACAAATAAATATGCTTATTATTATTTTTATCCCATATGTATGCATAGCTATAGGTGAAACCTCAACCCTAGCCTATCTCCATCCATTGATACAACCCCGAAAACAAAAGCAAACTAGAAAGGTCTGGTAAACGATGATAGAAGCAAACTAACAAGTCTTGGAGACGTTGATCAAACTACCATAATTGTTTCCCAAGGTTTGATTAAACCTAGGTCTTCTAGGAAAAAATCTACTATACTACATCCGTAATCTGGATCGAAGATATACGGGGTCATTGGTGAATCCCCATAAATCAATATAAAAATGAATATATCATCATATAAGTTGCAAATATGTGGGATCATGTATCAATAAACCACAAAGTTTATGTATGTGTTTTACGTGCATCAAGTACCCCAAAGGGAATCTCAACCCGCATTAGCCACGCTAGCAGTAGGAGTAGCATAGGGGGCACACATGAGATCTAGCTCGATGGTGGGAGTCACCGTAGTTGCACCAGAACCGTAGGGGGACGCACACCAAAACTCTAGTTAGGGTTGTAAGCAACTAAGAAGAGAGAGAGAGGAATCTGTGTGGTAGAAAGGTAGATCGATGTGAGGCGAGTATTTTAGTGGAAGCACGGCGGTGGGGGAGGCCAAAGGTGGTCGTGGTGGCTAGAACGAGGCGGCGACGACGTAGTCACCATCGCCATCATGAGAAGGCGTGAGCAAAAGAGTGAGAGAGCGAGTCAGAGCAAGGGGATATGGTCTGGTTCGACCAAACCAGCTGTAGGGGGGTTAGTTTTGACCCCAAGTGGTCTGAAGAGTGGTCCCAACCTTAGGGGGTATTTTAGAAATTCACTAAATAGGCAAAATCCAGGAAAATTAATGAAACCCAAAATAAAACTAAGAAAAATAAAGTAAAAGAGCTTCGTGTGTAGAAATTCAAAGAACCAAAACGTAAGTTTGTGATATTTTTACAACACTTTTGTTTGGTGTGATAAATTGGAATTTGAATAAGGATCTTTTAAATATTCCTTAATACCTAGAAAATACTAATAAAATTATATACTAATATGTAAACTCAATTTTCATAGTAATATGAAAATACAATGACAAAATTTATATTTGAAAATAAACTCAAGAATTTAAATAAAATTCATAAAATCCTAAAAAAGGAGGAATTCACAAAAACACAAAGAAATTAAATAAAATCAAATACAGAGTTATAAATAAAAAAGAACACAATAATATAGAAATAGTTCCAAACTGGTAAAAATATAAGGATTTAACATCCTATTTTTCTAAAATTATTAAAACAATATTTAAAAGGAAAATTCCCAAAGACTTAAAAATATAAATTAATAAAATACTCTAAAGTATTTAAAATACCAAAAAAAATGCCTGGGAACCAATTAAAACCCCTCAAAATATGAACATTTGAATATTCATAATGTAAACATTAAATTCCTGGGTAATATATAATGCTAAGATGAAATTAGAATGAAAATCCTATAAATGAAATGAAAATTCTAAAGTGAAATACGTTCAAATTCCAAAATCCATTTTAAATAAACATAAAATACCTAACAATTAGGGGGAGAGAACAACACACATAAATAAAGCATTACTTAGAATTTTAGAGCATGCATTTGAATTTTATACATTGTCCTTATCAGACGATGATGCTTATTTTTAGAACTAGAGGTCGGGGGTTTTATAGAACCTTCATATTGCCATAATTTTAAGTCACTAGGCATGTTCGTACTTGCATATATCTTGTGAGACCGGACTTGCATAATCTTTGAAAGTGCAAGCTCACATATCTTTTGAATATTTCTCAAAATCCTTTAAAAAAGGATCACTTGTCTATTGCACTTAAAAGCAAAAAAACTATTTTTATAATAAAATAATAAATATGAAATATGGATTACTGGCTCGGGATATCCAAGTAAAATCCAAAAGTGGTGGACAATGGAATCTTGGATGTTTTGCATGATTGAAAAATCATGTGGTGGAGATTTCATTGTATAGAAAAGATATCATAGGATTAACAACCAATGTAATCGGCAATTCTTGTGTCATAGAAAATGCGTCAACCACAAGTTCTATTGTGGAATGAGAAATTCAGTTGTACCTTTTCTCCTTTCGCATATTCATAAGTTGTATTGTAATCCAAAGGAGAGATCAGCGGATAATAGTCCGTAACGTACCTAT
The DNA here is from genome assembly GCA_910589775.1 of Avena eriantha. Classification (NCBI taxonomy): domain Eukaryota; kingdom Viridiplantae; phylum Streptophyta; class Magnoliopsida; order Poales; family Poaceae; genus Avena; species Avena eriantha. The sequence goes on from OU342745.1 coordinate 527,153,347, forward strand.
TCCGTGTTGTGGAATAACAACTTAGGATATTTAAAGTGATGGTAATTGAGAGTACGTCTCTCGACTAAAACTCGTTATAAACGATGGATTGCGGGGTCATGGCAAAGGACCGTAATTAGATAGGATCTTTAATCGAGCCTCAAACTAAGAAAGTTTGAATGGAAAGTATACCCTATTATGCACCCGGGTTTAAGATCATTAGTGGGAAAAGTAGTGCCCCTCTCATCACTATATAAAACGTGACATGCTACTCTCCATCCTGGAAAAGGACTGTGAACGCGTCGGAAAAGGGATTCCTCGTAGTCCTGTTTGTAACATCCCAAAACATTAATCCAAGGTTATTATGATCCAAATCATCAAAATTAGGTTTAACAAAAACTTTTCCATTTGAAAAAAATTAAAGCATTCATATGTGTGTGCATATAATTTAGGAGTTATTTTGAATTGCCATGTTTGAGTGATCCTTTGATTGTAAAATGATTTTAAGGTGAATTAAACATCATCTAGATTATTCCCAATCAAATCCCAAAGAAAAACAAATCAAAAAGAATAAATAAAGCAAATGGTCATTTGTGCCATTTTAAGCAACATGCCCACTTTGGCTATTCCTAGAACTCAAATCTTAACAGAAAAAAATGTGGATCTTTGTACCCCTTGCTAGTACAAGTAGTAATGTACCAAGGCCCACTTTGTGATCTACCAAAAACTTTCAAACACTAATTTTAAAGGGCATTTGAAAATTGAATCTAGTGTAGGTATCAAGATCACACTTATTCAAAAACCACTCAAATGAGTTCCATTTTCAAAACCCAAGCACAGTTAGAAGCTCAAGCATAAGATACAATACTCCACCAAATTTCAACCCAAAATTAAAAAATTGAGTTCATGCGGCCATTGTGTCGAACACCTAGCAGGCAGAATCAATTTGGCCTAACTTATACTGTTTTTGATCGATTTTTGTCAAACCATTTGAACTCTAGTAGATGCCCTTGTCTCCCCCAGACACAACCAAACCATCAAGAGGCTACCCCTTAGCCATTTGGAGCAGTGCTGCGCCACCAGAGCACCATGCTCGCCAGTCGAGCATGGATAGCTCACAGCCAACCACCCCTCTCTCTCTCTCGCCATGCCTAGGATCTAGACCAGACCACACCGCCACCCTCTGTCCCCTCCCCGAGCAGAGCCGAGCCATGGACCACCCGCAGAGCGCCGTGCCCGACAGGCGTGCACACGCCACGCCTCGACCGCAGCCCGCGCGTGCCGCGTCACCACGACCCCAGGAATCACACGGACATGCTCGTTCGCTACCGCTTGACCTGCATCTCCCGTGCGCCGCGCCGAACGCCGCCTCTGCCGCTAGGAGCACCAGCTTCCCCCGACCATCTGCCACCGCCCCTAGCCGCGCATTTAAACCGTAGAGCACTGCCAGGAGGCAGGCCACCGTCCTCTACCTCCAGCCACGACGATAGCACGTTGTACCGCCCTCGCCGGAGTAGCCAGCCCATCCCGTCCGGTCGCTTCGCCGAGCCTATAAATAGAGGCCTCCCCAGCACCGTTTCCTCACACCACTCTCATCCCCTCCCTCTCACAACACTCTCGTCCGTTGCGCCGGAATTTCGCCGGAGTCTGCCGCGGAAGGAGGAGAAGGGCACCGTTGATCAAGGCCATCCCCCGAGCTGCCGCTAGTACCAGGAGAACTGTCGTCCTCGACTTATTCGTTTGTCCGCCTCGCCGACCCTCGCTGGAGCCCCGGTAAGCCGCCCCAGACCCCCACCAAGCCACTAGGGTTACACCTGGCTGGCGACTTGTCCGTCGTCGATGACAAGCCCCAGCCGTCGATCTAGGTACTAATCGCACGGTCCATGTTGCCCCGTATCGCTTCGTTTTTAAGGAGTCGCTGACATGTGGGACCCCCCCTGTCAGTAGTCATTTGCACCGCGGAGCGCCACTGGGCCAGCCCGTTAGTTTCCCACGCGACCCAGTTACTTCAAATTTAGATTTTTCTATTTAAGTTTGAACTCACTTTTGTCCCTTAGTTTAAAAATCAATTCAGGAAGATTTACAAATCCAAATTGAGTGATTCCAATTTTGTTGGAAATCTTCTAAAAAGATCTATCCAAACCCGTTGGATTTAATTCATTTAGAGTTAGAGATCTCTCCTAGTAAAAATAACAAGATAGAAGCATTTGTACATTCAAACATTTTTCTAAAATAAACCATAATAGCTTTTGAGTTGATTTCAACTCTCAAAAATCACATTTAACCATACCTATCTGGATATGTAATAATATTAAGGTTTGCATGCAGTGACTCTGGACTAGTACCAAAATAATGCTAGATAGGTATTTCTAGTCACTTTAAATCATTAAATATTAAAATTAAACTTATTAAAATATGATCCAACATTTAAATCACATTCCCATATGTTAGAATATGTGGTGATGACATGTGTCCACAGGATCCCATATTTTACTTGGAGAATATTAAATCTTAGTTAATTTTAATGAGTAGAAATTACTTTTCTCAAATAAAAAGAATGAAACTAGTAAAGTAAAGTTTGTGATGCTTGTGATGATAATAGATCATCAATTGCCTGCCTTAGTACGCTAAGTAGACTAGTTAAGCTTTGTTTGGTGATTGTGTATCCCGTTTGTATTTATAGACGATAGTACCGACCAAGCCTTCGAGGAGGAGGAGTTCTACCCGGAGGAAGAGGAAGAAAACTTAAACCACTGCACTACTCAAGGCAAGCTAGCACTATACAAGTTAACCCTTGCAAGTTGTACTTGCAAGCCTAGCACTTCAAGTAAACTGAACAAGTTAACAATGCAAGCTATGGTTAGCAAGATTAGACTAAGCTTGATAACCTAAGCAAATGCATTAGGCATGCTTTGGTTATACCCTTTGATTTATACCTACTCCAAATGTTTTGTACAAATCTTACTTTCTTTACCTTACCAAAGTCCCTTACCTGTTTTGAAGGTAGCATAAAAAGTATAAAACTTGACCTATCTACATAACCTTAGATGTCATTCTATGGCATGAGATTGAGATTAGTATTCCACTTTAGTGAGCACTCTTAACCTAGTAGTTTAGAGCTATACTATAACTTGAGTCACTTTAGATGGGAATACTTGGTGAAAATGAGTTATGAAAACCTTGGAATGATGAATCATTCTATTGAGATGTTTTGACATGTGTTGAGAAACACAAAAGGTTTATGATGATGAAAATGTTGAGGCATGAGTCTTAACCCTTTTACAAAACTGATGGTTGGGTTCGGATGCGATACCATTCCAATTTTACCGTACAACCACAATACCTAAATTGGGTAAGGCTTAGCCGGAAGTTTATATGCATTAGTATTAGTTCCCTCGCGGGAGAGGTTTGAGCTGAGGCTACCTCTCAATGTTGTCCACCTATGCAATGCCCATGATGACAGATGGTCATGGTTGGGAGGCCATACTCATAGGAGAGGTGCTTATACTAGGGTGTGTAATTGAAAGGTTATGTTTGATTATCTACATACTAAGTATGATGATTCAGGGTTATCCTTGACAGATGTATTGAATCTTGTGGTGAAAGTGTACCACCTCTGTAGAGTGTCAAACTATTCGAATAGCCGCGTCCGTGGTTATGGACAGTTGGAGTGGCCATACTGTTCCGTTGTCAGATGTTTTCCAAAACAACTTATGAAATGAATTGTGACATGACTTGATCACAACCGAGTTGTGACTAGGATAATTAAGTGCCCACTTAAGTGATTCTAGAACTTTATTTTATCTTTGTTTGTTTCTAAACTCAGCTTAGGTTTCAAACTTAACTTAACAAGTAAACTTAGAGTTAGCATTCCTACTAGCACTACCTTACCTGTTAGTGATAGTTTGCGAGTACTTAAAGAGTACTCATGGCTTTGTCCCTGGCTATTCTCATGGCCAGACTATGAAGGAGACTACCAAGATGAAGGACATCAGGACGGCTATGATAACTAGGACTATCTGCCTTCGTCAGCATTGCCTGTGCCCCTGAAGATGGACCCCACCGCTACGCTTAATATTTATTCCGCTGCTTGTTGTATTAAGACTGGATCCTTAGATCCCTTATTTGTGTAAGACCTTATTAAGCTTTGTAATGGATGATGTACTGTGATATTCAATCTGTCATGTCTCGAAAAAATGGTAATCCTGGGATTGTGAGGTATGGCATAACAGGCATCTGGGATTAAAAATCCGGGTGTTGAAAAGTTGGTATCAGAGCCATCCTGACCATAGGAGACCCTAGTTTGAATGGACGTCTAAACAAAAACTTAGTTTCAAAACCAAAGTGAGTATTTATGAAAAACTATTTCCTCTCTTACCCTTGGGAATTCATTCTTCTCTCAAAAAAATTCATGTTCCTTCAAATTCTTACATTACTACCTACAAATTGACACACTTGATCACTTCACTAACTTCATCATCCTTAATTCTTGTAGATGGAGACTCAGTTGAGCAAGTTCTACCAGTTGGGAAACGGAGGTTAGCTGATCTTCGAAAGGGATCTGGACGCACTATCTGAGTTATTGGGACACCCGCATCCGGAGTTTCTAGGAGCTCAACTTTCTGGACACCTAGGAGGAGATTTGCAATGGCTCGTCACCGCTGATCTTCGAGGAAGCATCGAAGCACCAACATCTAGGAGGATTCAGTTCTCCGTCCGAGAGAACAATTGGCAAGATGGATTAGCCAGGGCAATGCATGAAGCTCTCGCACGTCTATGTGCCCTGAGTGTCAACCAAATACAAGGAACCCGCTTTGTCCACTATGCAAGGCGTGACTTCATGGGGATGCCAATGGAGATGCCAAGTCACCCAGAGTTGAGGCGTCAAGTGGAGAACCTTGACTTCTTGTTGCACGACAGACAGCAGGAACTGGACAATGCTAGAGAGTTAGCCAATTAGAACCTTGCCATTGCCGCCCAGAAGGCCCAGACGTTCGCACTACTCGTCCAGAATCGTCAATCTCTTTGTCACCAGCGTGTAAAGAAGGATCGCACCATCGACCGTCTTCGCGAGAAGGTGGCCGACCTCGAGAAGACCATCAAGGAGCAAGAAGCTCAGCTTGTCGCAAAGGAGGAAGAAGAGGAAGGTGAAGACATCCAGGGAGACATGGACTCTTACCTCAGCAACAATGATGACTTTCTGGAGGAGGATGTTGTGGACTTCTACACCAACGATGAGGACTCCGACTTCATCGATGATGAGTAGATGCACTAGAGCACTGTCGTAGCACGAGGAGTATCGGTCCCATTGTATCGTAGCCTGCAGAATGGTTCTTAAAACCATCTGTTTTCCTTTGATGTTGTGGAGTGTGTGCGTTTGTATCATGTGATTTGCTTGAATGAATGAAAAGAAGTTAGTTGCAAAAACCTGAGTTAAACTCAAAGTTTTAGTTTTGAAACCAAAACCATGAACCTTAGAACTTTCCCTCTTACCCCTTTATCTATCTCAATCTTCAGATGACTCGTGGAAACCCCGGAGGCAGCAGCTCATCGCAGGACCCAATGCTGCAGCTTATGAAAATGCTAGTTGCAGACCGTGAAGCAAGTAGGGTAGAGCGCCAAGCCAACTTAGCAACACTACAGCAGATTGCCTAGATGGCCCAAAACAACCAAGGGAATGGAAATAATGATCATCAAGGATCCAAGCTGAAAAACTTCCAGAACACCAATCCCCCAATCTTTAGCACTTCAGAGAACCCACTAGATGCTGACGACTGGTTGCAGACAATGGAAAACAACTTAGAAGTAGCAGGAGTGGATGCCAACGAGAAGGTCCTCTTTGCCACCCACTACTTGGCAGGAGATGCAAGAGCCTGGTGGAACAACATCCGCCTGATGAACCATGGTCAAGTGATGACATGAGAAGCCTTCAAAATCAAGTTCAGCCGCACCCACGTGCCACAGGGCCTAGTCACCCGAATGAGGGATGAATTCAGAGAATTAAAGCAAGGCAGAATGACTGTAGTGGAGTACCGTGACAGATTCTTGTCCTTAGCAAGGTACGCACCTGATGAGATCAACACAGAGGCCAAGAAGAAGGAGAGATTCCTGAACGGACTTGATGATGAGATGCAGACTATCCTCATCAACATCCGTTTCGAAGATCTCGAAGAGCTAGTCAACTCTGCCATTCAGATGAAAGGGAAGATTAACCAAGCAAATGACAACCACAAACGTCGTATGATGCACCAAGCTGGATCTAACAGCCACCAGAAGTACCGTCCGAACCCGTCTGCAAGGTATGCACCAAGAACCAACCGACCCCCAATGTCTCGCCCAAACTACCCCAACCGTAGCGGGGGCAATGTGAAGTCCGGAGGAAACCACAACAACCCCGGCAACACCAGCAATTTCAACTGTGCACCTCCCAAGAGCAACAACAACAACAACACTGCACCCAGAACTAGAAGCAATGTTGTGCCTGTCGCAGCTAAAGACAAGTCTCGGATCACTTGTTTCGAGTGTGGAGTGAAGGTTCACTATTCCAATGAGTGCCCCAAGAAGACTGCCGCCACTTCCAATGTGAATGCCCTAGTGCAACAGCAACATCGTGTGCAACCAAGAAGAAGATTTGCCCCAGGGAACCCTCACAACCACAACGGCCGTCTCTTTCACATGAACGCCGAAGAAGCCCAAAAAGCGCCAGATGTCGTACTAGGTATGTTTTCTGTCAACTCAGTTTTAGCAAGAGTGTTGTTTGATTCTGGAGCATCGCACTCATTTGTCACCGAAGAATTTGAATGCACTAGTAAGATTCAACCAACTAACTTGAAGCATGTCATGATAGTTCAAATTCCCGGTTCAACTACAAAAGCTAGAAAAATTTGCAAATCTATGCCTATCAGAATACATGGGATAGATTTTTATGCTAATCTAATAGTACTTGGAACCAAAGGTTTGGAAGTAGTACTAGGGATGGATTGGATATCAAAGCATAAACGACTGATAGACTATGCTAAGAAAGCCATCACCATGACCAGTAGCTCTGGAGTAACAGTAGAGCATGTATCTGAAACCTTACCCCATCAATTCAAGTGCAACAAGAGTCTAGCCCTACCCACCATAGACCAAGTCAGAGTAGTCTATGAATACCCCGACATATTCCCAGATGAATTGCCCGGTATGCCCCCGGATAGGGATATTGAGTTCATTATTGAACTAATCCCCGGAACCGGACCCATAACCTAGAGACCCTATAGCATGAACCCCTCAAAGTTAGTAGAGTTGAAGAAGTAGTTGGATGCAATGTTAGAGACAGGCTTGATTCAACCAAGCGCATCGCCATGGAGATCACTAGTGTTATTCGTCGACAAGAAAGATGGAGGCAACCGTTTGTGCACCGATTATAGAAAGCTGAATGACGTCACTATCAAAAACAAGTACCCACTGCCGAAGATAGAGGATCTGTTTGATCAGTTGACTGGAGCAACTGTATTCTCAAAGATTGATCTTAGGACTGGTTATCACCAACTTAAGATTCGAGCAACAGATATTCCAAAGACCGCCTTCACTACTCGCTACGGATTGTACGAGTATACGGTCATGTCTTTTGGATTAACCAATGACCCTGCTTATTTCATGAATCTCATGAATAAGATCTTTATGAAATTCCTAGATATGTTTGTCGTTGTGTTTATCGACGATATCCTTATCTACTCCAAGTCAGAAAAAGAGCATGAGCAACATCTGAGAATCATCCTAGAAACCCTGAGAGAGCATCGGTTATATGCCAAGTTCAGCAAACGTGAGTTTTGGCTGAAAGAAGTAGGATTCCTAGGATATATTGTGTCTGCCGGAGGAGTCTCTGTTGATCCCACAAAAATTAAAGATGTCGAAGAATGGGAAGCCCCAACCACTCAAACCCAAGTCCGTGCATTTCTCGCATTAGCAGGATATTACCGCAAGTTCGTCGAAGGATTCTCGAGCATCGCCAAACCCATGACCCAATTGTTGAAGATGGACAAGAAGTTTGAATGGACCGACAAATGTGAATCTAGTTTCCAAGAACTAAAGAAGAGATTGATTTCAGCCCCAATATTGATCATGCCAGATATCAAGAAGCCGTTTGACGTGTATTGTGATGCATCTAAGATTGTTCTCGGATGTGCATTGATGCAAGAAGGCAAAGTTATCGCTCATCTGTCTCGACAACTGAAGTAGCACGAGCAGAACTATCCGACCCATGATATTGAGTTAGCAGCCATAGTTTTGGCATTGAAGACATGGCGTCATTATCTTATGGGTAATCGCTGTGAGATTTACTTAGATCACAAGAGCTTGAAATATATTTTCACTCAGAAAGAGCTGAATATGAGGCAAAGGAGATGGATAGAGTTAATCAAGGATTATGCCCTTGACATTCACTATCACCCCGAAAAAGCCAATGTGGTAGCTGATGCTCTTAGCAGATTGCCGTGTAAGCTAAACACCATGATCAAGGAGAAGCAACCAAGTTTGTATGAGGAGTTGGAGCAATTTAGAACGGAGCTTGTTAGCAAAGGATTTCTAGCTAGCATTGAACTTCAACCCACTTTGATTAGCCAGATCAAGGAAGCGCAAAAGGGGAACGAAAGTATCGACGGAATTAGACGTCATATTGGTACAGGAAAGGTACCTGGATTTACCGAAGACAAAGAAGGAGTTATGTGGTACAAAGGACGTATATGTGTGCCAGCAGATTCAGAACTGAAGCAAGTTATCATGAATGAAGCTCATGATACTCTTTATTAAATCGGAAGCTATATCGCTAAGTGTGACATATGTCAAAGAGTCAAAGCAGAGCATCAGAGGCCCGCAGGACTGTTACAACCATTGTAGATTCCGGAATGGAAATGGGATTTCGTCGGAATGGACTTTATCTCCGGTTTGCCTACTTCTAGTAGGGGAAATGACTCAATCTGGGTCATCGTTGATAGACTGTCCAAGGTAGATCACTTTATACTTGTCAAGACAACCTACCAGGGTTCGAAGCTAGCAGAGTTGTACATTGCTAGAATTGTTAGTCTGCATGGAACCCCCAAGACCATACTATCAGATCGAGGAACCCAATTTACCTCAATATTTTGGCAGAAAGTCCAGGAAGGATTGGGAACCAAACTAAATTTCAGCACCGCGTATCACCCGCAAACAGATGGACAGACTAAAAGAGTTAACCAAATCCTAGAGGATATGTTGAGAGCCTATGTGCTAGAGTATGGATCAAAATGGGAAGACTGCCTGCCTTTCACAGTATTCTCATACAACAACAGTTATCAAGCTAGTTTGCAAATAGCACCATTTGAGTTCCTATATGGGAGAAAGTGCCGTACCCCTTTGAATTGGTAGCAAGTAGGAGAGAGTCACATCTTTGGACCCGACATTCTCCGAGAAGCCGAAGAGAAAGTTCACAAAGTCCGTGAGCATCTCAAGACCGCTCAATCCAGACAGAAGAGTTATGTTGACAAGAGAAGAAGAGATCTGACTTTCAATGTTGGAGATTTTGTGTATCTCAAGGTTTCGCCATTGAAGGGAACGCAACGCTTTAGTCTGAAAGGAAAGTTAGCCCCCAGATATATCGGACCTTTCAAGATTCTGAATCATCGAGGAGAAGTATCATATCAACTAGAACTACCAGAAGAGATGTCAGCCATCCACAATGTGTTCCATATGTCGTTACTTCGCAAATGCCAAGAAGTGCCGGAGAAGACCGAAGTTTTCGAGAACATCGATCACCGAGCTGTTGAGATCAATAAGGATCTGACGTATCGTGAAGTGCCCATCTGTATCTTGGAGGAAGCTTACAGAACCACCAGGACCAGAAGTATCAAATTTCTCAAGATTCAATGGAGCAACCATACCGAAGAAGAAGCCACTTGGGAGCGAGAAGATTACATTAGGACAGAGTTCCTAGATCTCTTTAGTTACTAGTTTTCTTTCGTAAATCTTGGGACGAGATTTTGTTTAAGGGGGGAAGGTTTGTTACATCCCAAAACTTTAATCCAAGGTTATTAAGATCCAAATCATCAAAATTAGGGTTAACAAAAACTTTTCCATTTGAAAAAAATTAAAGCATTCATATGTGTGTGCATATAATTTAGGAGTTGTTTTGAATTGCCATGTTTGAGTGATCCTTTGATTGTAAAATGATTTTAAGGTGAATTAAACATCATCTAGATCATTCCCAAGCAAATCCCAAAGAAAAACAAATCAAAAATAATAAATAAAGCAAATGGTCATTTGTGCCTTTTTAAGCAACATGCCCACTTTGGCTATTCCTAGAACTCAAAACTTAACAGAAACAAATGTGGATCTTTGCACCCCTTGCTAGTACAAGTAGTAATGTACCAAGGCCCACTTTGTGATCTAGCAAAAACTTTCAAACACTAATTTTAAAGGACATTTGAAACTTGAATCTAGTGTAGGTATCAAGATCACACTTATTCAAAAACCACTCAAATGAGTTCCATTTTCAAAACCCAAGCACAGTTAGAACCTCAAGCATAAGATACAATACTCCACCAAATTTCAGCCCAAAATTCAAAAATTGAGTTCATGCGGCCATTGTGTCGAACACCTGGCAGGCAGAATCAATTTGGCCTAACTTATACTATTTTTGATCGATTTTTGTCGAACCATTTGAACTCTAGTAGATGCCCTTGTCTCCCCCAGACACAACCCAGCCAAGAGGCTACCTCTTAGCCATTTGGAGCAGTGCCGCGCCACCAGAGCACCATGTTCACCGGTCGAGCATGGATAGCTCGCAGCTGACCGCCCCTCTCTCTCTCTCTCTCGCCATGCCTAGGAGCTAGACCAGACCACACCACAGCCCTCTGTCCCCTCCCCGAGCAGAGCCGAGCCATGAACCACCCGTAGAGCACCGCGCCCAGAACATCTGCACCATGCCGAGCACGCGCCAGAGCGCCGCGCCCGACAGGCGTGCACACGCCGCGCCTCGACCGCAGCCCGCGCGCGCCGCGTCGCCACGACCCCAGGAACTACACGGATATGCCCGTTCGCCGCCGCTTGACCCGCAGCCCCCGTGCGCCGCGCCGAATGCCGCCTCTGCCGCGCAGAGCACCAGCTTCCCCCGACCATCTTCCACCGCCCCTAGCCGCGCATTTAAACCGTAGAGCACCGCCAGGAGGCAGCCACCGTCCCCTACCTCCAGCCACGACGATAGCATGCTGTACCGCCCTCGCCGGAGTAGCTAGCCCATCTTGTTCGGTTGCTTCGCCGAGCCTATAAATAGAGGCCTCCCCAGCACCGTTTCCTCACACCACTCTCATCCCCTCCCTCTCACAACACTCCTAGAGTCCCACCGGAGCAAGCCGCCGTCCGCAGCGCCAGAATTTCGCCGTTGATCAAGGCCATCCCCCGAGCAGCCGCCAGTACCAGGAGAACCACCGTGATTTACAAATCCAAATTGAGTGATTCCAATTTTGTTGGAAAGCTTCTGAAAAGATCTATAGAAGCCCGTTGGATTTAATTCATTTAGAGTTAGAGATCTCGCCTAGTAAAAATAACAAGACAGAAGCATTTGCACATACAAACATTTTTCTAAAATCAACCATAATAGCTTTTGAGTTGATTCCAACTCTCAAAAATCACATTTAACCATACCTATCTGAATATGTAATAATATTAAGGTTTGCATGCAGTGACTCTGGACTAGTACCAAAATAATGCTAGATAGGTATTTCTAGTCACTTTAAATCATTAAATATTAAACTTAAACTTATTAAAATATGATCCAACATTTAAATCACATTCCCATATGTTAGAATATGTGGTGATGACATGTGTCCATAGGATCCCATATTTTACTTGGAGAATATTAAATCTTAGTTAATTTTAATGAGTAGAAATTACTTTTCTTTCATAAAAAGAATGAAACTAGTAAAGTAAAGCTTGTGATGCTTGTGATGATAATAGATCATCAATTGTGTGCCTTAGTAGGCTAAGTAGACTAGTTAAGATTTGTTTTGTGATTGTGTATCCCGTTTGTATTTATAGACGATAGTACCGACCAAGCCTTCGAGGAGGAGGAGTTCTACCCATAGAAAGAGGAAGAAAACTTCAACCACTGCACTACTCAAGGCAAGCTAGCACTACACAAGTTAACCCTTGCAAGTTTTACTTGCAAGCCTAGCACTTCAAGTAAACTGAGCAAGTTAACAATGCAAGCTATGGTTAGCAAGATTAGACTAAGCTTGATAACCTAAGCAAATGCATTAGGCATGCTTTTGTTATACCCTTTGATTTATACCTACTCCAAATGTTGTGTACAAATCTTTCTTTCTTTACCTTACCAAAGTCCCTTACCTATTTTGAAGGTAGCATAAAAAGTATAAAACTTGACCTATCTAGAAAACCTTAGATGTCATTCTATGGCATGAGACTGAGATTAGTATTCCACTTTAGTGAGCACTCTTAACCTAGTAGTTTAGAGCTATACTATAACTTGAGTCACTTTAGACGGGAATACTTGGTGAAAATGAGTTATGAAAACCTTGGAATGATGAGTCATTCTATTGAGATGTTTTGACATGTGTTGAGAAACACAAAAGGTTTATGATGATGAAAATGTTGAGGCATGAGTCTTAACCCTTTTACAAAACTGATGGTTGGGTTCGGATGCGATACCATTCCAATTTTACCGTACAACCACAATACCTAAATTGGGTAAGGCTTAGCCGGAAGTTTATATGCATTAGTATTAGTTCCCTCGCGGGAGAGGTTTGAGCTGAGGCTACCTCTCAATGTTGTCCACCTATGCGGTGCCCATGATGACAGATGGTCATGGTTGGGAGGCCATACTCATAGGAGAGGTGCTTATACTAGGGTGTGTAATTGAAAGGTTATGTTTGATTATCTACATACTAAGTATGATCATTCAGGGTTATCCCTGACAGATGTATCGAATCTTGTGGTGAAAGTGTACCACCTCTGCAGAGTGTAAAACTATTTGAATAGCCGCGTCCGCGGTTATGGACAGTTGGAGTGGCCATACTGTTCCGTTGTCAGATGTTTTCCAAAACAACTTATGAAATGAATTGTGACATGACTTGATCACAACCGAGTTGTGACTAGGACAATTAAGTTCCCACTTAAGTGATTCTAGAACTTTATTTTATCTTTATTTGTTTCTGAACTCAGCTTAGGTTTCAAACTTAACTTCACAAGTAAACTTAGAGTTAGCATTCCTACAAGCACTACCTTACCTGTTAGTGATAGTTTGCGAGTACTTAAAGAGTACTCATGGCTTTGTCCCTGGCTATTCTCATGGCCAGACTATGAAGGAGACTACCAAGATGAAGGATAGCAGGACGGCTATGATAACTAGGACTATATGCCTTCGTCAGCATTGCCTGCGCCCCTGAAGATGGACCCGACCGCTACGCTTAATATTTATTTTGCTGCTTGTTGTATTAAGAATGGATCCTTAGATCCCTTATTTGTGTAAGACCTTATTATGGTTTGTAATGGAGGATGTACTGTGATATCCAATCTGTTATGTCTCACAAAAATGGTAATCCTGGGATTGCGAGGTATGGCATAACAGGCATCTGGGATTAAAAGTTGACACTGTACAACCCGTGAAAACTAATGAACATTGATTTTCTCAAACTAAAACTTACCTTTTATAAAAACCAATTTCAAAAGCAACTTATAAGCCAAGGATTTGTATCTATTAAATAACCACCTTAAAACTTGATGAGTATGCTCGTACCCAACCATACCTTCTTAAAACCCTTAGTTAGGTATATCAAAGATAGAAGACTCATCCACTTTAGAAGAATCTAGAGAGGGGGAGGTTTACTACGAGGAACCTGATATCTTAGGAGGCATTGAAGGGGTAGATTACGGGATAGAATTTAGAATAAGGGAGGAAGTCGAAGAACTAGAGGAATAGACATTGCACGCGTAGGATAGTCGGACTGAACAATTTAGATCCATACCCAATAAAGTTGAAAAGCTCCAATGGTACTTAGCTTAGAAGTACAATTGTCTCTCAATCTAGTGCTTTTAAATTTTTTTGGATCTATGAAAATCCTCATTGGACCGAGAAGGATCTCAAAGCTTGTAGTTCTCTTTTGTTGTGATCAGGAATAAATAAATAGTTGGACCCACAACAATTCTGTTGTACCACTCCGAGGGGTGTAATATTTGCAAAAGGGGACTTCCATAAGTGTTATGCCAAGGACTTGTACACTACACCATGTAGTTGTGTACGTCATGCAATGGTTCATCAGATTGATCTGGTGCCTTGTACGAGTACATAAAATCCGATCTGTAGATCGTAAATGCTCGTGTGTCTTAGAGGGTAAGTAGATCGGATCTCCCTTATTACTAGCATATCATAGATCACATCTTTGGGTTTCTTTCGCATATCACGTAGGATTTTTTGTTTTCCATGTAACGAACACATCACAATCTCTACTAGCTTGGCCCCCAAGGTTGTTGACGACCTGCCTAAGGGCCTACTGTTTCCACGCATCCAAAGACGGGCTGTCGAAGACAAGTTTTGAGAGGAAGAAACCCACATGCACGATGTCAACTTAGGAAGCTCATTTTCCTGCCACAACACTCGAATGAATGAGAAGAATACAAAAGACGCTCATAGTCTGAGCTAGATAGGAACCTGATGAAGAAATCAAAAGGCGACACGCATATATCGACCTTCACAACATTCCAGCTGACCCTAAACTAAGACCTTAGTGACGCCAGCAAGTCCGCGGGCGACACGTTGGGTCGTATTGAAGGTAATATGCCCGAGAGGCAATAATAAAGTGGTTATTATCTTATTCCAGGTTTATGATAAATGTTTATTTTGCATGCTATAATTGTATTAATTAGAAATGTTAATACATGTGTGTTTAATAAACAAAATACAAAGTTCCTAGTAATGCCTCTCATATAAACTAGCTCGTTGATTAATGAGATGATCAAGGTTTCCTGATCATGGACATTGGATGTTGTAAATAACGAGGTCACAACATTGGTGGAATGATGTGATGAACATTCATCTGAAGTATAGCATTACGATCAAAGTCATTATGTTTATATTGCTATAACATCATACAAAGTAATCTTAGTCCTTAGACCATGAGATCATGTTAATTGCTAACATCAAAAGAGTAACTTGATAACATCAAACGTCACACCGTAAAAGGGTGACTATAAAGGTGGGTTTAGATACTCCGAAGGTGTTATGTTGAGGCTCATGGATCAAGAGTGGAATTTGTCAATCTCGATGAAGATAGATATACTCTGGGCCCTCTCGGTGATATCACATTAAGATAGCTTGCAAGCAAGTGATGTGATCACTATAATGTTATATCACGGGAACAAGACAAGAGTGCATGTTGGTAACGAGATCAAACTAGGTATTTGGATGCCGATGATCGAATCTCGGACATGTAATATATCGCGAGACAAAGGGATTTAGTTACGACGTTAAAGGTTCACACGATCACAAGAGTCATCGTTGAATATGTGGGAGTCAGTACGGATCTCCAGGTCCCGCTGCTGATTATTGATCGGAGACGGGTCTCGATCATGTCTGCATTATTCGCGAACCATAGGGTGACACACTTAAGGGATACCTACACCATTTAGGAGCAAATATATTTCAGATAGATATTAAGAAAGCATTGGAATCATTTCGATGGAAATCGGAATTGTTTCGGGTGAAATTGCTAAAACTGGTTCTGCATGTGATATTGAAATGTTGCAGGGAGTTTTATGTGAATGTTTGTTAATTAAAGTAATTAACAAAATTCTGAATAAAATAAATGAAGGTGTTTTACTTAAATAGAAAATGCATTTAATTTGGTGGACATTAAATGCAAAGTGAGTGGAGTTGAAATTAATGTGAGTGGGCTTAGTGGAAGCTCCACCGACATGAATGAGGGAGAGGTGGGGGAACCCACCATGGCCGGCCAGCCATGGCCATGGGGATGCGCCCCCTCCTCTATAAAAGGATCCCCATGGCTCCTTTCTTCTTGCACCACCTCCTCGTGAAGGTTCTCTTCTCCCTCTAGTTATTCCCCATGGTCTCGGATTAACGAGATACATATTCCCGGTGGCTTTATCTGGAAAGAAGTTGCTGCTTCCGCTGCATCGCTGGAGCAAGGAGGCGGAGGTTGTTCGGTGGACCGAATGTGTGTGCGATCACGGATGCACCGCTACTTTGCGGTGCTGGACTTGATGGTGCTGGACCTGATGGTGCTGGAACTGCTGGACCTGAAGGACTTCATCACGATCTTGAGATCGGCAAGTGTACGACTACATCATCCACGAGTTCCATCTCGTTAACAAAGCTTTGTTGTCTTCGAGGGTAAGTTCTCTATAGATGTATATCCACTCGTTGCTTGTATCTAGTGGATAGATCTTGGCGTTTAGTTCCCATCATAGGAAATTTTTTGTTTTCTATGATGCGAACCCAACAATGGTATCAGAGCCTGATTTATGCATAGGTGCTTTGCACGGGTAGTACACATATGTTTATATGTGGGCAATGATAATCATGTTATTGCGTCTTCTATGTATTTTGGATATTGGTGGCATAGTGGGATGAAGCGGCCCGGACCAACTTTACATGTCATCGCACATGAGACCTGTTCCACGACTGACATGCAACTAGTTTTGCATAAGTGGCTAGCGGGTGTCTGTCTCTCCTACTATAGTCAATATCTGGTTTACAATGAGTTGCTAATAACTTAGTTATCATCGTTGTGGTTCCATGTTCGTAGGTAAGACTGGTTCTATCTTCGAAAGCCCTAAGCCACGTAAAACTTGCAATGAATAAATTAGTGGCGTCTAGTTTAGATTTTTGCTGGGCTAGTGCTATGATATGGTAATGTTGTAAGTTGATGTATGGTAGATACCCTTACAACACACCTAACGTGTAAGTTCCATAGACCTTGGCCTTACACACAAAGGAATGATAGAGATCATACCACGATGCATATGATGGTGATCAAATGCATGGACCATAGCATTCCACTTTACACATATGATGTTTGCATCTTATATTGCTAGTTTGGCATTTTAGTAGCATTATAAGATGATCCCTCATTTAAATATCAAGATAAAATGTGTTCTTCCTTAAGTATGCACCGTTCTATGGATCGTGTTTTGAGACATCACGTGATGATTGGGTGTACTCGACTCTACGCTTTCATACAACGGGTGTAAGACAGTTTTACACACGCGAGTACTAAGGTTCTTACTTGGCGAGCCTGGCATGTACAGACATGGCCTCGGAACACAGACCGAAAGGTTAAGCATGAGTCATATAGTTGATGTGATGCTCATATTGATGCTCGTCTTTGAAGCTACACCGACTCACGTGATGATCGGACTTGGTGTAGTGGATTTAGTTCATGTAATCACCAAAAAGGCACGAGGGATGTCGTTTTTGAGTGGGAGTTCATTTCTAATTTGGATTAGTTGAACTCAATTTGTCATAAACTAAATCGAAGTGAATTTGCAAAATTTGTTGTAGTCATTGGCATCTGTTCACTACCCTATGCTTAGTTTTAATTGAGATAATAGAACTATAGAATTCTTGATATTTACTTTACGAACTGGTATCGTATTGTTTTGAATGTCAATTTAAAGTTTAGAAGTCCTATTGCAAACTTTCAGCAAACTCTATTTACTCCATGAAGTTTACTCCATGAAGTATCATGTTTTCCTCCATGATTATTGATATTCAAAAGTTGTTTTAATATCAAGACTATCTAGGACCTGAAAAATTGTTTCAGAAACCATCATGTGTGGAAGATATTGTGATATCTGGAACAATGTTTTTGGTTGCATTATGATCTAGTATAATTTAGCAAAATACATGTTCTCATATTGTATGAGAATTTTTTAAGGATGGAGATGCTAGGCATCCGGATCTCCCAAAAGGTTTTGGGAACTAACATTGTACTCGTGATTCTTCCTTATAGGCTATAGTAGCTTGATCATGAAAGTTCTCATGATAAGGATGAATAGAAGATGTAGGTAAAATGTTTACTACACTAATAGATTACTAAAGAATAGATTTTTGAAAGAACACCAAACATTTGATGATGGTGATCCACTTCAAAGTGCAAGTCCAAAGGTATTAGTATTTGACTATATACACTTTGTACTATGTGTGATGTGAATGACACCACTATTGATGTTGATATATTGTTTTAAAAGAAAAGGAATTGTTGAACGAGAATCTATAAAATATTTGGCAGAAAAGAAAATGTTGGAGATGTCCAACTTAGGTATATAGAAGATATACATGTTATGGTTGTATTCCTCGCTTGTTAATGAAGGAAATATGCCCTGAGAGGCAATAATAAAGTTTTTATTATATATTCCTCGTATATGATAGATGTTTATTTTGCATGCTATAATTGTATTGATCGGAAACGTCAATACATGTGTGTTTAATAAACAAAAAGGGGTTCCAAGTTATGCCTCTCTTATAGACTAGCTTGTTGATTAACAAGATGATCAAGGTTTCCTGATCATGGACATTGGATGTTGTTAATAACAAGGTCACAGCATTTGTGAAATGATGTGATGAACATTCATCCGAAGTATAGCATTACGATCAAGTCATTATGTTTATATTGCTATAACATCATATGAAGTAATCTTTATCCTTAGACCATGAGATCATGTTAATTGCTAACACCGGAAGAGTATCTTGATAACATCAAACGTCACACCGTAATAGGGTGACTATAAAGATGGGTTCAGTGCTACGAAGGTGTTATGTTGAGGCTCATGGATTAAGAGTGGAATTTGTCAATCCTGATGACGGATAGATATACTCTGGGCCCTCTCGGTGATATCACATTAAGATAGCTTGCAAGCAAGTGATGTGATCACTAGAATGTTATATCATGGGAACGAGAAAAGAGTGCATGTCGGTAACGAGATCAAACTAGGTATTTGGATACCGATGATCGAATCTCGGACATATTTTATATCATGAGACAAAGGGATTAAATTACTAGCGCTAAAGGTTCTCACGATCACAGAAGTCATCGTTGAATGTGCAGGAGTCAGTATGGATCTCCAGCTCCCGCTTCTGATTATTGATCTGAGAGGACTCTCAATCATGTCTGCATTATTCGTGAACCGTAGGTGACACACTTAAGGGTTACAGGACACCATTTTGGAGCACATATGTTTCAGACGAAAGAATTGCAAAGCGCAGGAATTGTTTCGATAGAAACCGGAATTGTTTCGGGTGAAATTGCAGAAAGTGGTTCTGCATGTGATATTGAAATGTTGCAAGGGGTTTTATGTGAATGTTTGTTAATTAAAGTAATTAACAAAATTCTGAATAAATTTAATAAAAGAGTTTTATTAAATGAGAGAGCATTCAGCTTAGAGAATTTTAATGCATTTAAAGTGGAGACTTTAAAAGAGAATGTGAAGGGGCATTATAATGTGGAGGAGTTACCACCACATGAATGGGGGAGGTGAGGGGTCACCCCCATGGGGCGCCGGCCATGGGGAGGGGTACCACCTCCTCCTATAAAAGGCCCCCCCTCTTCCTCCTTCTTCCTCACACCTCCTCGTGAAGGATATCTGTCCCCCTCTAGAATTATTCCCCCATGGTCTCGGATTAGCGAGATACATGTTCCCGGTGGCATTTTGTCTGGAAGGAGTTGCTGCTTCCGCTGCATCACTGGAGCGAGGAGGTGGAGGTTGTTCGGTGGCTTGAACGTGTGTGCGAGTACGGATGCGCTGTTGATTTGCGGCGCTCGGACTTCCACACGATCTTGAGATCGGCAAGTGTACGAATACATTAACCATGAGTTCCTACTCGTTAACAAAACTCGTTGTCTTCGAGGGTAAGTTCTCGATGGATGTATGTCCACCCATTGCTCTGGATCTAGTAGATAGATCTTGGCGTATAGTTCTCATCGTAGGAAATGTTTTGTTTTCTATGCTACGGACCCAACAGTTAAACAATTTGGTTCTGAGGTATTGGATACCGAATTGGTTGGTGTGAAGTGTCATATAGAACAACACAATTCATGAACTGCAACGGCCTTAGTAACTGGCAAGAGAATAAGTGATGATGTTCATCGAAAACAAATAAAATGTTATTGCGTTTTTGTTGTCGTCAAACCTAGCCTTCAAGATTTGTTTTAATAATTGTTATTTTGTTCCGGTATTACGAGAACAATGGTTGTTCAAATAATTACCGTATTCCATAAAGGATGGATGAAGTTTTACAAGTCTAGTTGGAGAAATCACATCCATAAACATTATTGTTAAAATGTCGTAAGACAAATGATTGGAAGATCACTTGTGAAGTGACATTGCTGTTTGAATTATATTGGAAAGTAAACATGAAGAAACTCCATGTTGATGGATTTTTGGAGTCTTTTGATTTTGATCAATTGACGCTTGTGAAACTTTCCTCGAGATAATTGAAACTCTGTCCATAGGCCAAAGAGGAACGGATGACTAACTTATTGGATATTATGCATGTTGTTGTATATAGTCCATTATGTGTAGCCATATGCGATGGATCATTTTGCTTCATATGCTTTCTCCAGAAATTTAGTGAATATATCTATATATTTACTTAATAAGGAAGAAGTATGAAACATTTGAAAATTGTTCAAAGACTTTCAAGACGAAGTGAAAAATCATTGTAACAAGAAAATAAAAGAGTTTATGATTTGATCATAAAGGAAGATATTTGAGTTATAGGTTTAGCAAAACACCTAAGATTTTAGGAATTGTTCCATTAATTTGCATTTCCCGATAAACCACAGGTATGATATGTTCGAGAGATCAAATCAAACCTTATTTGACATGGTAAGATCAAAGGTGTCATTTATAAAACTGACATTATGTTTTAAGGATTAAAGCTTTAGAGACTACCACTTTTACACTGAAAAGAGCACCATCGTGATCCATTGAAATGACACCATATGAGTTATGGTTTGGGATAAAACCCGAATTGTTTTTTCTTAAATTTTGGTATGCTATGCATAAGTAAAATGTTTACAACCAAAGTCGGATAAGCACATCTTTGTAGGTTATCCCAAAGAATTTGTTGGGAATTCCTCCATAACACCAAGGACAAAAGATTTTGTCGCTTGGAACATCAAGTTTCTTGAGAAGGAATTTTTCGTGAAAAATTAAATGAGAGGACAATAGAACTTTGATTAGGTTGTTGAACCTTAGCTATATGTGCTAAGTAGCGCAGTGCTGGAAAGTGTTCCGGTGGCGGCCACAATGCTCATGGCTCCTGTGATAACAAAGGGTGTGATCTTGGAGATTAGAGTTCCTATTGAACCATGTGGGTCGGCAAGAATCAAATAGTAATATTTGAAACAGAAGTCGTTATTTTTTGACAATGATGAACCGACTGCATGCAAAGAAGCGATGATGGGCCCTGACTCCATAAAATGGCTACGAAGTCATAGAATCCATGATAGTATCCATACACGAGAAATCAAATTTCTGAACTTGGAAGACCCTCCGGAAAGGCGTGAAGCCTATCGGTTGTGTTTGGATCTATAAAGAAATAGACATGGATGTTTAACATCTATGAAATAGTCGACATGTCGGAAATAAGTTTACGGCAATGTTCAAGGAGTTGACTATGACAAGATTTGATCTTTCATAGCGATATTTAGTCTTGACGGATTAATGTAGCAACCACAACATATAATTTGGTATATGGTAGTTGAATAAACAAAACAAGGTTCTTATAATAGAATGGTTACCTAGGACGTGTACATGACACGGTCCGAAGGGTTTTGTTAATTCAAAGGGTGCTAAAAGGGCATGCAATCTTCAATAGTTGAAGTGAGCATAGGAGAGTTGGAATCTTCACCATGATGAAAATGTTAAAGGAGTTTAATTTCGTCGGAGATGATGAAGATGCTTGCATTTGCAAGAAATTAAGTGGGAGCACTGAGACAAATTTCCAATACATTATGCAGAGTACATATTGTTGATTGGAAAATGATGTATCTTTTATTGACACAAGTTAAGAATTTCATTAAAATAGGATTTCGATGAAAGACTTGGGCAAAACCGGAATATTTGGCATCAATGTCTATATGGATAGATTGAGGCACTAATATGGTTATGCCAGACGTACATATAAGAGATATTGAAAGGGTTCAATATGGAAACAACAAGAAAGGTTCTTGCTGCATGGAAAGGATTGTATCAAGATTCAAGTGTTTCAACACTTGGTGAGTAAAATCACATGAATATTTTGCTCGATTATACCATGATATGTATATATCCATATATGTCCTATGCTCTAAAAGTTATGAACACATACCAGAATGATTCATAAGATGATCATTGGGTGATAGTAAAGATATTCTTATGAGCTTTGGAAGAACTGTGAATATATCATGTATAAGTGACAAATAGTTAAAGGTAGTTCATTGCAAAGTGTTACATTGATACTAGTTTCGTCACAAGATACAAATTAAAATTATCTCAATTTAGACTATGGGTGACACAATGTAATGGAAAGGATGTTCCATGATGGATTTGGATGAGTTCCAAAGTTGAAACATTGTGCCGGATACTACAACAAAAGGCTAAGTATATGACTGCTATAGTAGCAGCAAAGGAGGACATTTGTGTTAAGTAGTTTGTTATCAAACTAGGTGTGGTTCAAAGTGGACTAATACTATGAAGATATATCGTATGACAATAATATCAACATATTTTAACCTGAACAAACTAAAGGTCACACCAAAGGACCAAATTTATACAATGCCATCTCATTTGAGAATGAGTGATGCGTAGAGACGCAAAGACATGCAAATACACACGGACCTGAAACTGTCAGATCCAGAGATTATGTTAACCACTAGTAATCGCGTATATCCAACACCAGAAACCATAGGTGTTCAATACGCAAAGTTTTTCAAACTAGATTATTGACTCTAGCGCAAGTGGGAGACTGAAGGGAATATGCCCGAGAGGCAATAATAAAATGGTTATTATCTTATTCCAGGTTTAAGATAAATGTTTATTTTGCATGCTATAATTGTATTAATTCGAAACATTAATACATGTGTGTTTAATAAACAAAATACAAAGTTCCTAGTAATGCCTCTCATATAAACTAGCTCATTGATTAACAAGATGATCAAGGTTTCCTGATCATGGACATTGGATGTTGTTAATAACGAGGTCACAACATTGGTGGAATGATGTGATGAACATTCATCCGAAGTATAGCATTACGATCAAAGTCATTATGTTTATATTGCTATAACATCATACAAAGTAATCTTAGTCCTTAGACCATGAGATCATGTTAATTGCTAACATCGGAAGAGTAACTTGATAACATCAAACGTCACACTGTAAAAGGGTGACTATAAAGGTGGGTTCAGATACTCCGAAGGTGTTATGTTGAGGCTCATGGATCAAGAGTTGATTTTGTCAATCCCGATGATGGATAGATATACTCTGGGCCCTCTGGGTGATATCACATTAAGATAGCTTGCAAGCAAGTGATGTGATCACTAGAATGTTATATCACGGGAACGAGAAAAGAGTGCATGTAGGTAACGAGATCAAACTAGGTATTTGGATGCCGATGATCGAATCTTGGACATGTAATATATCGTGAGACAAAGGGATTTAGTTACGACGTTAAAGGTTCACACGATCACAAGAGTCATCGTTGAATATGTGGGAGTCAGTACGGATCTCTAGGTCTCGCTGCTGATTATTGATCGGAGAGGGGTCTCGATCATGTATGCATTATTCGCGAACCATAGGGTGACACACTTAAGGGATACCGACACCATTTAGGAGCAAATATGTTTCAGATAAAGATTAAGAAAGCGCTGGAATCATTTCGATGGAAACCGGAATTATTTCGGGTGAAATTGCTGAAACTGGTTCTGCATGTGATATTGAAATGTTGTAGGGAGTTTTATGTGAATGTTTGTTAATTAAAGTAATTAACAAAATTCTGAATAAAATAAATAAAAGTGTTTTATTTAAAGAGAAAATGCATTTAATTTGGTGGACATTAAATGCAAAGTGAGTGGAGTTGAAATTAATGTGAGTGGGCTTAGTGGATGCTCCACCCACATGAATGAGGGAGAGGTGGGGGCACCCACCATGGCCGGCCGGCCATGGCCATGGGGATGCGCCCCCTCCCCTATAAAAGGAGCCCCATGGCTCCTCTCCTCTTGCACCACCTCCTCATGAAGGTTCTCTTCTCCCTCTAGTTATTCCCCATGGTCTCGGATTAGCGAGATACATGTTCCCGGTGGCTTTATCTGGAAAGGAGTTGCTGCTTCCACTGCATCGTTGTAGCGAGGAGGCAGAAGTTGTTCGGTGGACCAAACGTGTGTGCGATCACGGATGCACCGCTACTTTGCGGTGCTGGACTTGATGGTGCTAGACCTGATGGTGCTGGAACTGCTGGACCTGAAGGACTTCATCACGATCTTGAGATCGACAAGTGTACGACTACATCATCCACGAGTTCCATCTCGTTAACAAAGCTTTGTTGTCTTCGAGGGTAAGTTCTCTATGGATGTATATCCACCTGTTGCTTGTATCTAGTAGATAGATCTTAGCGTATAGTTCCCATCGTAGGAATTTTTTTGTTTTCTATGCTGCGAACCCAACACGTATCCCTAGCATGGTTGCCAAGAGAGCATGTTCATCAAACTCCTTTTCCAGGGCTAGATGCCTAGTGTGTGAGATAGAACACACCCGCCCGATATTGTCTGCCGCTTCGGATCTCGCAAAGGCACATGTTCCTTCGTGGGATAGGGACTTGCCATGGTAGAAAGGCTAGGACATGGACGGTGAGCTCCGATATGGTGAGTGGGACAATGGAAGCGACATTGAGCTACGATTAGGGGCATGGGAGAGCGATTTCCCATGGGAAGATGTAAGGAGAGCCACAATAAGCTACGACACAAAGAGGAGAAGCCAGAGCTGAGCTAGGGATATTTGGAATAAGGGTAGATCATAGAAGAAGATCTAGTCAACTAGTCCATGCTGACAAAAAATAAGGGGAAATGCTGACAGGCTGGGCCAAAAAGGAGATAACAGGATGGCCTTTTTTGATTTCAAACATGTCCAAAATTTTCTTGCAGAGTCCAAATTCTAGCATTTGTGTTCGATTGAATTCACCCTGAATGTGCCCCTCTAGATAGTTTTCTCAGCGACTTGGTCGCTTATAGATGATTGTTGGCAGGAGGAACCAGGGTTGTAATCCGAGATGAATGGGGTCAGTTTATGGTGACTACAACATGGTTCATATCGCATGTGTGTAGTGCATGTTGATGTCTACGCAGTTCTATTCTTGTAGACAGTTGTTGGGCCTCCAAGTGCAGAGGTTTGTAGAACAGCAGCAAGTTTTCCCTTAAGTGGATCACCCAAGGTTTATCGAACTCAGGGAGGAAGTGGTCAAAGGTATTCCCTCTCAAGCAACCCTGCAATCAAGATACAAGAAGTCTCTTGTGTCCCCAACACACCCAATACACTTGTTAGGTGTATATGTGCACTAGTTTGGCAAAGAGATAGTGAAATACAAGTGGTATGGATAATTATAGTGGTAACGGTGCCAGAAAATACTTGCTGGCGTGTGGTCGACGAGGGAAGAGACTAAAGGCAAACTTAAATAAAGATGGAAGCAAGCAAACATGTAACAAATCTAATTGCAAACGGTGTTTCAATGCTTAGAAACAAGGCCTAGGGATCATACTTTCACTAGTGAACACTCTCATATAAATATTATCCTTTTATGATACTACGCTGAACTACTCTCCGGTTGGGCACTCTAATCCATGGTAGGGCTATAACATCACACCTCAGAGTTCGCTTTCCGCATCTAGATAACCCCACATTGTCACCTTGAGTACTAGATGGTTCCAACAAACACCACAATTTCATAGAGACATCCAACTCCAAATATAACTCATAACAAGTATTTGTAATCTCTAGCCTAAGTGCCACCATGGTGTGCGCACTGTCAACTTCACACACATGGGGAGAGCAGAGATCTATTAAAGCACTTGAGTAGCAAGGTAGATCTACTTGATTACAAAGCTCATGATCACAATATGATCATGCATAGAGAGAGAGATGAACACATAGCTACCGGTAGAAACCTTAGCCTCGAGGAAGATCTACTCCCTCATCATCATGGGAATCAGCAACGACGATGGAGATGGTGTTGGAGATCGATGGAGATGGCTCCGAGGGCACTTCCCCGTCCTGGCAGGGTGCCGGAACAGAGACTTTCTGTCCCCAGAATCTCCCCTTCGGTGGCGGCGGCACTGCGGAACTTTTCGTGGATTTCTGATTGACTCCTTAGGGTTTTTGCATCGGGAGGCTTCTTATAGGCGAAGAGGCGAGGTCGGTGGGGGCCAGAGGGTCCCACACCACCAGGTGGCGCGACCAGGGGTCACCCGCGCCACCATATGGTGTGGTCAGGCCCTTGATGACCCACAAGTATAGGGGGTGTATCGCAGTATTTTCGAGGGAAGTGAAACCCAATTTATTGATTCGACACAAGAGGAGCCAAAGAATATTTATAAGCCTTAACAACTGAGTTGTCAATTCAGCTTCACCTAAAAACAATCTTGCTCACTGTAGTTTATTAGTAGCAACAGTTTTGTAGTAGGAATAGTAAAGTAACAACAGTAGTAAAGTAAAGATAGTAGTAACAATAGTAGTAAACAGTAGGATCAAAGCGCGGTAGGCATAGGGATGGATGGACGGGCGTTATATGGACAAGACAATTCACATAGCAATCAGAACATAGGGCAATTGCAGATAAATAAGATAAAGCATCCAAGTACTAGATAATCATAGGCATGTATTCCATATATAGTCATACGTGCTCGCAATGAGAACTTGCACAACATCTTTTGTCCTGCCGGACCGTTTGCAGCGGGGCCTCAAGGGAACTACTGGCAATTAAGGTGCTCCTTTTAATAGAGCACCGGAGCAAAGCATTAACACTCCGTGAACACATGTGATCCTCACATCAAAGCCATTCCCTCTGGTTATCCCGATTGATGTCACTTCGGAGCCTTTGGTTCCGGACAACAACGTGTGTATACAACTTGCAGGTAAGACCATAAACAATACTATCATAATGAATCAATAACATATTCGGATCTGAAATCATGGCACTCGGGCCTTAGTGACAAGCATTAAGCATAACAAGTCACAACAAAGTCATAAAGCACTAATAGAAGATACTAGGCACCATACCCTAAAAATCTGATGCCATTACATGAACAATCTCATCCAATCTCTACCATCCCCATAGCCTACAGAGGGGGATTACTTACTCATAGATGGAGGAAACATGGATGGTCGATGGAGAAGCGATGGTGATGATGATGCCGATGATATCCTCCAATTCCCCGTCCCTGTAGGGTGCCAGAACGGAGTTTCTGGTGTTGTTTCGTGGAATCTGGTGGTGGCGGCGGAGCGAAACTCCTTCTGGAAAAACGTCGACCCCCCTGAGTTTTTAGGTCAAGAGGCAACTTATAGGCGAAGAGGGAGGCCGAGGGGGCAGCCGAGGCGGCCAGACCACCCCCTGGCGCGGCCAGGCCTGGCCCGCGCGGCCAGGTGGTGTGGCCGGGCCCCAGGCCCTCTCCGTCTCGTATTCTGGCTCCTGGTGTCCCTCGGTGAAAAACTGACTTTGGCTTTTGTCTCGTCCAATTCCGAGAATATTTATTTTCTGACTTTCCTGGAACCAAAAACAGCAGAAAATAGGCAGCTGGCACTATGGCTCTTGTTAATAGGTTAGTCCAAGAAATCATATGAAAAGTACTCCAAAGTGTGGACAAAACATAAGAAAGTAGATAAAACCAAGCATGAACATCAAAAATTATGGATACGTTTGCAACGTATCAACATCCCCAAGCTTAACTCCTGCTCGTCCTTGAGTAGGTAAGTGATAAAAAAGAATAATTTTTGAGGTGACATGCACCGTCATAAACTTGAACAAAGTATTTGTAAAACATTAAAAGCTGGGATCATAATAATTCAAATAACATGAAAGACAAAGTTCTAACAACATGAAAGGGTACAAACAAGAGGTTCATGAATAACAATACTTTGCAAGACATTTGTTTATTTCACATAAAGAAAACATAGCATAATAGCATTCATCTTGTCCTCATAGAGTAGCAAACATAAATGCATAGGACACCTTCAAAGTTTATAAGAGTGACTAGATACAAATAGTTTAGTGTTTGTAGTCGTCGCTAGGTGGTCCAGTGACCTATTTGTAATTTTTATTATTTTTGGGACATTTTGTACTACTGTTGATGATTATTAATAGATCGGTAGAATTTCGGAAAAAAAAAGTTTTAACAAGTTCATTACGGTCGCGTTTTTTATTTTTGTTACAGTTACGGTCACGTATACCGAGTCGGCCGATGAATTAGTAACAGTTAGTTTTCTTGGGCCGCGCTAGTATCAAATTTGGACGGGCTGTATTAAGGCGATGAAGTGCCAAAGCCTTTGCCGTTGCAAGCCATAGACAAGTGATGCACGATTGCTTTTCAATAAAAATCTATACAAATTTAAGTCAATTAATTTGAATCGGAGGGAGTAGTAAAATGACAGTGCGTTTTGCTACAGGCTCTCAATCATTTCTTGCCTCCTCACACATGTAAAAGTAATGCGCTTTTATTTCACATTACACTATCTTCCCTCTTCATCTCTTATATAAACATAGAAGCGTGAATAATGCATGACAACGATGCATCTATCATCCATTCTATTTTTCCACCGGCCTCTCAGCTTAACCTCACCATTGTGTCAACCCTTGTGCTCAGAAGTTACCCTACTACAACATCATTGACATTGTGCTTGGTAGTCACTGTAATAACCTGATTTTCAGGTTATTTATAAATTTAAGTTATGTAAAATTAGACTTCTAACTATTTTGATTTTTGCTAATCTTTAGTGTTTAAACCGGTTGTTAAAACGTGCATGCAACAAAACTAGAGAAACTAATCTAAAAAAAAACTAGACTAGCAAAGCAAGAATGCATGTGTGTCATTTGGAGCTTTGCATGCATGAAGATGGAAGTAGAGCAGTACCAGACTACTAGCTAGTACGAGATTGCATGAACAATTAATTAGGAGAGGCAACGTGTCTTAGTATTAGGGTGCAGATGATTTGCTGGCAGCACACTAGTGGCTGAGTCATTCTTATTTTCTTGCGTGTAGCTGTGCATGGGAATTAGCCTGTGCACTAGGGTAGCTCTTTGAAGGTAGCACGTAGACGTTTCCAGTGCCATCAGGATAGGTCAAGCGGCAAGGTCGTACTAGATATTTTAGCATTCAACCGACTATCACCAGCTATAAATAGACGCTTAGGTTGCTGCCTCAAAGCACACCATCGATCAAAAGCGAGAAAGCCAAGCCAGAGAGAGGGCAGAGAACGTTGCCGTGTGCAGATGAAGATTCATGTGCACGCGATGAATATATACAGAGAGAGAGCGAGGTGCCGTTAAATATAAATTAGATGATAGCCGATAGTCCATTGGAGTTCTTTTGGAGGCGATGGAATTATAGCGGGGAGGTGCTGTTAATTTATGGTAGAAGAGATCGGTGTCGGTCTTGCTATTACCTTTCATTCATGGAGATATATTGATTTCTCTTATTAGTTCATGAAGACATTTTTAATCAGGCAAGCTGCTTATACATCTCTCATATATTTTGTGAAGTAGATTATTTTTATTAAAGTTATGTTATACTGTTTGATATGAGAGTTTGAATATTCTGATGAATATCTGGTGGGCTAATACGCCGGTAAGAACCGGGTATTTGTCATGATGATGGATTTTGAAAATAACCTGAGAATTAATAAGACTATTTTTGTAAGTAAAACTTGGTGCTACGAAGATAACCGTATTGTACCAGCCATAGTCCAGGTATGGGACTGGCTGAGTTCTCTGCTGGGGACGGCCATGAAACGGAACATGTCGGTGATGGATCCGTAGGAGCCATCGATATCAGTAAATTCAGGTGTCCGGGTTCTAGTGGGTCAAAGGACTCTGCTCTTCTAGAGTCCTGTGTTGTTCTAGTTGAGGCTGTCGTCGTCGTAGTACCCCCTCCGCAGAGTGTAAAAGTGTTAATATTAACCCCTGTGACTCCCGGGTTGGGAATGCTTACTTTCATGTGTGGCACCATGCTTTTTAAATTATCTAATTACTTTATACACATGTTCTACAAAGAAAGTGTATTTTACAATTTATATGACTATGTATATGATTAGTTTGCTGAGTACATTTTTTACTCACCCCTTGTCCCAATGTTTTTATCAGAGTTACGCGGCGAAAGATGTCGTCGTCGCGGAAGATTAGGCTGGACACGTCGGCGGGAAGCGTTTAGCGAGCATATTTATAATTCTGATGTAATCTAAAAAAAGTTGTAAATAAAATTAGTTTGAGCTTCTCGAGATCCACTGTACCGGCTTTTTTCTGTATCTTTAGCCTTACGGGTATATAGGCCTCCAGGTCTATATACGCGTGGCTGTCATTCTACCGGGCCAGGTCTCGAGGCGTGACAATTAAGTGGTATCAGAGCTCTAGGTTTAGGATACGCGGGGCAAATGGGTAGATCGTTAGACTGTTTTGCAAGTAACCTTTTATGCATATTTTCTTGTTTAGAATTACTACTAACATTTTAGAATATTTTGTTTGATCCTATGACGTTTTGTTTGACTAGAAATACATCAGGCTAAGTCATGGATGTTAGATTGCATAACCACGATTTTCTTTATGATCGTTTGGCTTGATCGTGCATGCTATTTTTGAAAGGAAATGTAAGTTTGTTTTTAGTGTTAAATTTCGGGGACGAAATTCTAATAAGGTGGGTAGGATGTAATAACCCTGACTTTCAGGTTATTTATAAATTTAAGTTAAGTAAAATTAGACTTCTAACTATTTTAATTTTTGCTAATCTTTAGATGAAGATTCATGTGCACGCGATGAATATATACAGAGAGAGAGCGAGGTGCCGTTAAATTAGATGATAGCCGATAGTCCATTGGAGTTCTTTTGGAGGCGATGGAATTATAGAGGGGAGGTGCTGTTAATTTTTGGTAGAAGAGAGCGAAGCCGTAGATCTTCATTCATGGAGATATATTGATTTCTCTTATTATTTCATGAAGACATTTTTAATCAGGCAAGCTGCTTATACATCTCTTATATATTTTGTGAAGTAGATTATTTTTATTAAAGTTATGTTATACTGTTTGATATGAGAGTTTGAATATTCTGATGAATATCTGGTGGGCTAATATGCCGGTATGAACCGGGTATTTGTCATGATGATGGATTTCGAAAATAACCTGAGAATTAATAAGACTACTTTTGTAAGTAAAACTTGGTGCTACGAAGGTAACCGTATTGTATCGGCCACAGTATAGGTATGAGACTGACTGAGTTCTTCGCTGGGGACGGCCCTGAAATAGAACGTGTCAGTGATGGATCCGTAGGAGCCATCGACATCAGTAAATTCAGGTGTCCGGGTTCTAGTGGGTCAAAGGACTCTGCTCTTCTAGAGTCCTGTGTGGTTCTAGTTGAGGTTGTCGGCATCGGAGTACCCCTCTGCAGAGCGTAAAAGTGTTAATATTAATCCCTGTGACTCCCGGGTTTGAGAATGCTTACTTTCATGTGTGGCACCATGCTTTTTAAATTGTCCAATTACTTTATACACATGTTTTACAAAAGAAAGTGTATTTTACAATTTATATGACTGTGTGTATGATTAGTTTGCTGAGTACATTTTTGTATTCACCCCTTGCTTCCAATGTTTTTATCAGAGTTGCGCGGCGGAAGATGTCGTCGTCGCGGAAGATTAGGCTGGACACGTGGGCGGGAAGCGTTTAGCGAACATATTTATAATTCTGATGTAATGTAAAGAAAGTTGTAAATAAAATTAGTTTGAGCTTCTCGAGATCCACGGTACCGGCTTTTGCCTGTATTTTTAGCCTTACGGGGATATAGGCCTCCAGGTCTATATACGCGTGGCGGTTGTCATTCTACCGGGCCAGCTCTCGGGGCGTGACAAGTCACCCCACTCCAAGGACATGTCACTCGCTGTGAGTGGCATTTTTATCCAACTCTAACAAATTGTTGGTCGTTCCTATACCCCATAATTTCAAGAGATTGGGGCAATTAACATTTCATTTAGACAACAATAATCATGGTATGCTTTACACTCACGGTCTCACCTGAAAGTTCTGAAATGCGTACAATTTTCCAAAATATTTAAGCAAGGTTAGAAAGCCCAAAAAAGGTTTCATTTTCCCACGATTTCTTTCTTTCGAGTATAGCATGATAGCAGAGAGTTCAACTCACAAGAAACCTTCTAACACAGGATTAAACTAACCCATAAAAAAGAATAACATAACAAAATTTATTCTCGTATTTTTAAACAACCAAATAGGAGTTTAGATTTGCTTTATGGAAGATAACTTTAATACATCATTGTAAGTGTCAGCATGTAGCTGTCGGTGATTTCTCACGCGAGAAGGCGGAGGTCTTCACCTAGGCGCCACGGGTGGCCGGTCCGCTCGGGGTTGGCAGCGGAGGTGAGATGGTGCTGCCCGGTGGAAGATGGGTGACGTATGTTGTCGAACTCGCGACCACCATATGGAGGAGGGCGACATTGCTGGAAGCGATGGCCACGTTCAGCGCCCCCGTGTTGAGAAGCTTTTCGATGATGGCCTGGTCCTAGGCACTGAGGGCCTCGTTGGTGGCGCAGGCATGGACCGCTGCCATATTCTACGCCTCTATCGCGAGCGTAACATCAGCGGCTACCTGTGTCCGTCGCGATTTCTGACCAACTCGGCAGGCGGCCCTCTTCTTGCTTTTCACAGACGACTCTTTCTTCGGCTTGCGCAAAGCCTCGACGGTGGGTTGCGGTGCGGTTGTGGGGCCGAAAGATGGAGCGGGGACGGCGGAGGTGGTTGGGGGCGGCGGCGGCTGCAGGTTGCTGCTCGTCCATGGCTGCCTAGGGGTTGAATGCGGAGAAATATGGGAAATTTTGGCCCTGATGAGCGGGCCAGGAAGGACAGATGAGGATGCTTGCGTTGTCCGTCGCACGTCCGCACGAGTGTAATCACCGCCTCGATTTGGGTCACAAATGTGCCGGCCCGGGGACTGCGAACGTTTACACTTTTGGGCCTTGCTGTTCGTGGACAACTCGTTTAGAACATCTCATCTAGGAGGCACCATTGGGTATGCTTTAAGACTGACGCCCGCGGACAGCGAGAAAAGTTAATGAACTATGCGGGCTGCCCTCTTTTCACACCCATCCGATTTTGGTCCACTACAAACCTAGCTTCATGCTGCCTCTCCGATCGATTTTGCTCCAGTAGGATTGTTAACTTATTTCTTTCGTTTCTCATGTATCTAACCATCGCCTGAGGGATCGCAATCCCTTTCTCCCCGTGTCTATTACTGTATTAGCCAACAAGAATCGTGTCTTAGGTTTTCAGATATTTTGCGCACCAGAATCCACTATCTCTCCGTGCAGAAACACCTAGTACTACCCATGGTCCATGCCAGCAGCTGCAGGGCCTTGAGAAAGTGCGGTTCCGTCCTTTTCTAACCCGTTTGTCTCGTTCTTGCAGGAATATATTGGCTACGAGTTGTTCATATCGTAAAGCGCGTGCCGTTTCTCTCCTTGTCTGCTCTTTTTTTTCTTTGTGGTTTCTTTTCGCTGATTCAGTAGTCTCCTGTGTTTGAAATTTCAAGCACTAAGAGCATCTTTAGTGGTTTGTTTAAATTTGGTAGTATATTTTCACATAAATAATGGTGTACACGACTTTAGTTTTGTAGCGGATAGTCGAAATTTGATAGTCTATATGTCCATCTGCACACAAATAGTCAATATACACATCAATTCAGTACAACAAATGCTACGACGCGGGAGCGAGCTCGCGAGCGACCAATTTTGCTTTAGATATGGTGGCTCGCTTGTCCAAATATGGACAACAAGTAGCTAGTTTGGAGAATGTATAAATTTTAGACCACCGGATACACAAGCCACCAGAAATATTTTTAGTCCGTGATGGTCTATATTTGACTTCAACTATCCGATACACTAGCCACTAGAGATGATCTAAGTCGTTAAAATAGCACGACGTACTCAAACATTGTAACTTTGTGAACATGGGGAGTAGGTGTCCCGATAAAGCTTGTGCAACAACTCCAGGATCAGCTCCGCTGCACCACGATCTTTACTTCTGAACAGTCGCTACCATTGCTGCAAAAACATATACTCCCTTCATACCAAAATAAATAACATGGGTGGGTTTGTATAGATTCATCTGTATCTATATGTTGGAATTCTTGTCTAATTGGTCCAGTCCATATTCTATTTTAATAATTCCTAAAAAATCCTAGAGGCCCATGTGGCCCATTCATGCATGGCAAAAGGTGAGACAAATGTTTAGTCCCAGATTGTTAGTTGAAGGAAAATTTCACCACCTTATAGGGGGGTTCTTTCACCACTTGGTAAAAGGATGAGAAGGAGAGAGATGTACACGCGCGCTCCTCCTCCGCCGCCCGCCTCGTCGCGTCGCGCGGGAATGCCTCGAGCCGAGAGCTTCCCTTTCTTTTTGTCGTGCATGAATGGATTAATTATCTGAACAGTCTGCGTAAGTAGCAATGGAGATTTAATAAGAACTCTGAGAATTAATTCGGATGTTTCCTCTGCGGTTTAATTCGGACATTACCTCTGCAGTTTAATTCGGACGTTTCCTCTGAGCTTTAACTCGAACTTAATGGTGGTTGTTTCCTCTCCTGGCGCTGCCCGTTCGTCTGTGTCTATAAGAGTGAGATGTCGCTCCTCTCCTGTAACAAGCTTCACCTCCAGTTTCAAAGCATCGCGCTGCTGCTCCATTCTTCCCCATCCCGTCTCGCGACGTGCATCGCTAGCCGGGACAGTAGGCCTCCGAGACCCCGCTGCTTCGAGTCATGTACGGGAGAAGGGCGATAAGGTTTTTGGAGAGCTATCGGTGCGACTACTGGCGGCTTCATCACGGACTTCTTCACGGATAGCGACTACGACAACGACGTCTTCCCCAACGAGGACTTCTTCCCCGACATCAGCAACCTCTTCCTCGACGACATGGCTGACGACGGTGCCAATGCCAACCCCGACGGTTCCTCCAGCGGTCTCTCTGCTATGATGTACATCTTCTTACTTAATCTTGTTCATCTCAGTCAGATAGTATGTTGTTCTTTTTGGGTTGCTACAGAGCTTGCTCTGATATTATCTCAAGTTATATGCATTGCAATTCTCTTTGATATCTGCCTTAGTTCGTATCTACTAAATCATATGATTAGTTTAATTTCTGTTATTCTATTCATGTTTTATTTAGCATTTATCTTGGGTAAATTTCTCTTAAACTCAACAATCCAAAAACCTTATTATAGGCAATTTGCTCCGAGTAATTTTGTTGCATCCACGAAGCCACCTATGTTTGAAGGTGTCAATTACAAAAGATGGTGTGCGAGGGCAGTGCTCTGGTTTCAGACCATGAGCTGCTATAACATCATTTACGACGCACCTGAGGGAGATCTTAATCCTGCTCAGGAAGAGACTTTTCAAGAACGTGATACCACTTTTAAGGCTGCCTTGATCAGCATCCTTGGCGAAAATATTGTCGATTCATACCTGTCATTTAGCAATGGCAAGGATATGTGGGATGCGCTCGAGAGAAAATTTGGAGTCTTCGATGCTGATAGTGAACTGTATGTCATGAAACAATTCTATGACTATAAGATGGTTGATGACTGCTCCATTGTGGAGCAGGCTCATGAAATACTGTCACTTTCCAGGGAGCTTGAGCACTTCACTTGTGTGTTATCGGACAAGTTTGTTGCCGGAGGCATTATTGCCAAACTTCCCCAGTCATGGAGGAATTTTTCTACTTCTCTGAAGCACAAGAGACAAGAGTTTTCCATGACGGATCTCATTGGGACTCTTGATGTGGAAGAGAAGGCGAGAGCAAAAGACACACGTGCTCGAGGTACCGAGGGAGACTCTAATGCTAATCTGGTACAGAAAAGGAACTTCCAGCCTAACAAGTTTAAGAACAAGGGCAAGTTTGATGGCAAAGGAAAGTTCGATGGAAAGAACAAGGCTTCACAGTCTACCAGCTTCAAGAAGAAGACTGATAAGAAGAAAGGTGCTTGTCATGTGTGCGGTGATCCTTATCATTGGGCTCCTTCTTGCCCCAACCACTTTGACAAGCGCCGGCGTGGAAAAGGAAGCAAGACTGCTAATGTTGTCATGGGTGACGTTGAGATGAAAGATGTTGGGTATGGTATATTACCTACTCTTCTTTGATTATGTCATTCTCCTGATTGGTGGATTGACACTGGCGCTAATGTACATGTTTGTTCTGATGTTTCCATGTTTTCTTCATATCAGGTCAGAGGGACTCACTCCGTGCTGATAGGGAATGGCTCGCATGCTTCTATTCATGGTGTTGGTACGGTCGATCTGAAGTTCACTTCGGGAAAGACCGTCCGTCTGAAGAACATGCATCATGTTCCCTCAATAAATAAAAATCTTGTTAGCGGATCTCTTTTATGTCGAGACGGCTACAAGATTGTATTTGAGTCCAATAAATTTGTAATCTCTAAGTATGGAACCTTTGTTGGTAAAGGTTATGAGTGTGGAGGCTTGTTCTGCTTATCTCTGTCAGACGTTTTTAATAAAGTTGTTAATCATATTTACACGAATTTTGAATCAAATGTCTGGCATTCTCGTCTTTGCCATATTAATTTTGGTTGTATGACGTGACTAGCCAAAATGAATTTAATGCCTGATTTCACTACTGTTAAGGGATCTAAGTGCCAAGTCTGCGTGCAAGCAAAACAACCTCGTAAGTCACATACGACTGCAAAAGCGAGAAATTTAACACCACTAGAGCTCATACATTCTGATCTTTGTGAGATGAATGGTGTGTTGACAAAAGGTGGAAAGAAATATTTCATGACGTTGATCGATGACTCTACGAGATATCTTCATGTATATCTTCTGAAATCAAAAGATGAGGCTTTGAGTTTCTTCAAAATCTATAGAGCTGAAGCAGAAAACCAACTTGATCGAAACATTAAGAGGCTTAGGTCTGATCGTGGTGGAGAGTATTTTTCCAACGAGTTTGATTCCTTTTGCGCAGAACATGGTATAATCCATGAGAGGA
Source organism: Avena eriantha (assembly GCA_910589775.1). Classification (NCBI taxonomy): domain Eukaryota; kingdom Viridiplantae; phylum Streptophyta; class Magnoliopsida; order Poales; family Poaceae; genus Avena; species Avena eriantha. Next base: position 527,190,601 of record OU342745.1, read on the forward strand.
CGCCTCCCTATTCACCTCAGTCAAATGGGGTAGCTGAGAGAAAGAACCGTACTCTAACATATTTGGTTAATGCCATGTTAGATACATCGGGTCTATCTAAGGAATGGTGGGGGGGGCTCTATTGACTGTGTGTCATGTCCTAAACCGAGTTCCCACGAAGAACAAAGAAATTTCACCATTTGAAGAATGGGAGAAGAAAAGGTTAAAACTCTCTTGCCTAAGGACTTGGGGATGTTTGGCAAAAGTTCATGTGCCAATTCCCAAGAAGCGCAAACTTGGGCCAAAAATCGTTGACTGTGTATTTTTGGGTTATGCTTTCCATAGCATTGGTTATAGATTCTTGATAGTAAAATCTGAGGTACCTGACATGCATGTCGGTACAATTATGGAGTCGACTGATGCGATTTTCCTTGAGGATATCTTTCCTATGAAGGATATACCTAGCTCATCAAATCAGGAGATGCCTAATTCATCCAGTCATGATTTTGGTACAAATTCTGAACCCATCACTCCAATTGAACATGTTGAAAATCCTAAGGAGGATGGTAATGAAATTCCTAAAAGGAGCAAGAGATAGAGGACTACAAAGTCCTTTGGTGATGATTTCATTGTGTACCTCGTGGATGATACTTCCACTTCTATTTCAGAAGCTTATGCATCTCCTGATGCTGACTACTGGAAGGAAGCCGTTCGTAGTGAGATGGATTCCATCTTAGCCAATGAAACATGGGAGATTAATAATCGTCCTTATGGGTGTAAACCTGTAGGATGTAAATGGGTGTTCAAGAAAAATCTTAGGCCTAATGGTACTATTGAAAAGTACAAGGCACGACTAGTGGCCAAGGGATACACTCAAAAAGAAGGTGAAGACTTCTTTGACACTTACTCACTTGTTGCCAGATTGACCACCATTCGAGTACTACTTTCATTGGATGCCTCTCATGGCCTTATCGTTCATCAAATGCATGTTAAGACAGCTTTCCTAAATGGAGAGTTGGATGAGGAAATTTACATGGATCAGCCAGATGGCTTTGTTGTAAATGGTTAAGAAGGAAAGGTGTGCAAATTGTTGAAGTCTTTATATGGCCTAAAACAAGCCCCTAAACAGTGGCATGAGAAGTTTGAAAGAACTTTAACCGTTGCAGGCTTTGCTGTAAATGAAGCTAATAAATGTGTGTATCATCGCCATGATGGGGGTGAAGGAGTCATCCTTTGTTTGTAAGTTGATGACATACTGATTTTCGGACCGACCTTAATGCAACTAAGGAAGTGAAGGATTTCTTATCTCGTTCCTTTGAGATGAAAGATCTGGGTGTAGCTGATGTTATCCTGAACATCAAGCTACTGAGAGATGATGATGGTGGAATTACATTGCTTCAATCCCACTATGTGGAAAAGGTCTTGAGTCGTTTCAGGTATAGCGACTGCAATTCTTCTCCTACACTGTATGATCCTAGTGTGATGATTCAAAAGAATCGAGGAAATACTAGAGACCAACTGAGATACTCTCAAATTATTGGCTCACTTATGTATTTAGCTAGCGCCACGAGGCCTGACATCGCTTTTGCTGTGAGCAAACTCAGTCGATTTGTTTCAAATCCAGGGGATGATCACTGGCATGCTCTTGAGAGAGTTATGCGCTATATAAAAGGCATTGTGAGCTACGACATTCACTATACCGGGTATCCGAGGATACTAGAGGGTTATAGTCATTCAAATTGGATATCTGATGCTGATGAGATAAAGGCCACGAGTGGATATGTATTCACACTTAGTGGTGGCGCTGTTTCTTGGAAGTCTTGCATGCAGACCATCTTAACGAGGTCAACTATGGAAGCAGTACTCACAACATTAGACACAGCCACTATTGAAGCAGAGTGGCTTCATGAACTCTTGATGAACTTACATGCGGTTGAAAAACCAATACCCGTAATCCTTATGAACTGTGATAATCAAACAATGATTTTCAAAGTAAATAGTTCTAAGGATAATATGAAGTCATCAAGACATGTGAAAAGGAGACTGAAATCTGTCAGGAAAATGAGAAACTCTGGAGTTATTGCATTGGATTATATCCAAACATCTAAAAACTTGGCAGATCTCTTCACAAAGGGTCTATCACGCAATGTGATAGAAAATGCATCGAAGGAGATGGGTTTGAGATCCACAATATGAGTTTTTCACAATGGTAAACCATTCTATGTGATCGGAGATCCCGTGAATTAGAATTGGGAGACAAGCTATTGATTAGCTGAGAGGAAAGTATCCCTACTTTAATGAACACCACTCCATTAAGATGCAATACTTTCCTATTATACACAGCAGGTTGATTTATTATCTTAATGTGTTCTAAATGGCTTATCTTAAGCAGAGATGTTGTCCTGCAGAACATCTTTTGAAGAACACACCTATATGAGTCTGACTATTAAACGTCGTAGTCTATGAGAGTAGGGTGTTCTCTAATAAACTCATGAAAGGCCATTGATGTCTACACACTTCTATTCTTGTAGACAGTTGTTGGGCCTCCAAGTGCAGAGGTTTGTAGAACAGCAGCAAGTTTCCCTTAAGTGGATTACCCAAGTTTTATCGGACTCAGGGAGGAAGTGGTCAAAGGTATCCCTCTCAAGCAACCCTGCAATCAAGATACAAGAAGTCTTTGTGTCCCCAACACACCCAATACACTTGTCAGGTGTATAGGTGCACTAGTTCGACGAAGAGATAGTGAAATACAAGTGGTATGGATAATTATAAGTGGTAACGGTGCCAGAAAAGAGCTTGACAGGTAGGAAGAGACTAAAGGAAATCTGAAATAAAGATGGAAACAAGCGAACATGTAACAGATCTAGTTGCAAACGGTGTTTCAATGCTTAGAAACAAGGCCTAGGGATCATACTTTCACTAGTGAACACTCTCATATAAATATCTTCTCTTTATGATACTACTCTGAACTACTCTCCGGTTTGATAACTCTAATCCACGGTAGGGCTATAACAGTGCACCTCAAAGTTCGCTTTCCCCATCTAGATAACCCCTCACTATCACCTTGAGCGCTAGATGGTTCCAACAAATACCACAATCTCATAGAGACATCCAACTCAAATTATACTCATGATAAGTATTTATGTAACCTTAGCCAAAGTGCCACACGGTGTGCACACTGTCAACTTCAAACACGTGGGGATAAGCAGAGATTCATTAAAGCACTTGAGTAGCAGAATAGATATAAGATTACAAAGCTCATGATCTCAATAAGATCACGCATAGAGAGAGAGAGATGAACACATAGCTAGCGGTAGAGCCCTTAGCCTCGAGGAAGAACTACTCCCTCATCATCATGGGAATCAGCAACGGCAATGGAGATGGTGGTGGAGATCGATGGAGATGGCTCCGGGTAAAATTCCCCAACCCAGAAGGGTGCCGGAACAGAGACTTTCTGTCCCCCGGATCTCCTCTTCGGTGGTGGCGTGGCGCTGTGGAGGTTTTTGTGGCTTTCTCCTCAATTATTTAGGGTTTCCTCATCGGGAGGCTTCTTATAGGCGAAGAGGCGAGGCGAGGAGGCAGCCAGGAGGGCCACACCCCCTGGTGGTGCCGCCAGGGCTGGCCCGTGCCACCATAGGGTGTGCCCACCCTGGTGCCCTACTCCGTCTCTGCTTCGTGTTTCCGTGTTGCTCCGGGAAAAATAGGCATATTGGCTTTTGTCCCGTCCAATTCCGAGAATATTCATTTTTTAGCTTTTCTGAAACCAAAAAACAGCAGAAAACAGGCAACTGGCACTGCGGCATCTTGTCAATAGGTTAGTTCCAGAAAGTGTATAAAAATACCTCAAAGTGTAGACAAAGCATAGGACAAATGATATAAAACAAGCATGGAGCATCAAAAATTATAGATATGTTTACGACATATCAAGCATCCCCAAGCTTAACTCCTGCTCGTCCTCGAGTAGGTAAGCGACAAAAAGAATAATTTTAGAGGTGACATGCACCATCACAATCTTGATCAAGGTATTTGTAAAACATTGATAGCTGGGATCATAGTACTCTAACATAAACATGAAAGATATAGTTCTAACAATAAGACATAGCAACTATGTTGTAACATGAAAAGATACAAACAAAAGATTCATGAATAGCAATTCTTTGAAAGACGTTTGTTTGTTTCACATATAAAAACATAATGAGAATGGTATTCAGCTTGTCCCTCATGGTGTAGCAAAACAAAAATGCATAGGACACCTTCAAACTTCATAAGGGTGACTAGATACAAATAGTTTAAGAAAAAGCAATATCAAAGTTATGAATCAATCAATAAGTTTTGGGACAATGCACATAGATCTAAGAATGACAACTATGCTCTCTCAATAGGTGCATAAAGATAGAAGATGGAGAGTCAGCATAAAAGTAAAAGAAAGGCCTTCATAGAAGGAAGCAGGGATTCAAGTCTCATAAAGAGCTTCCAAAAATTATGGTACTTATTAGCTTTCAGCTCGCATTGCCCCTATCATAAGCATCTTGAAGTGATTAAGGTTAAAGTGAACAAACTATGGAGTATATGCTTGACAAAGTATAAGTTGGCAATCTCATGTCCCTTGAATACGAGGGCCGCTCCTCATGCTACTCAAGTTTAGTTACCGGTAAGTTCTTGTCATAGTAAGTACATGTGTATCATAGAGAACCACCAACGGGGTACCCCTTGCCCGATGATACAGAAGAATCCCCATATCAAAATGACAAGGCAAGCAGACAATAAGCATCTCAGCATCTTCTTATTTACCATGGGAAATGGTGCTTTTTTCTCTCTTTCCTCTTTTCTCATCTTTGTTTTCTCTTTTCTCAATCTCTATCTCTTTTTTTATAAGAAGAATGCTTCGTAGATTGCTCATTATGGTTATGCTGCAGGTTTCCACCATGATTAGGCACGGATTAGACCAGCCGCCCAGGCGTTTCTCTAACACACATACATAACTCCATGTACTTACAAGCTCCCCTTTCATTTCACACCGACGACATCCATAAACAAAAGAGCATGATATCAACTGAGTACAATGTACAAGTGCAATGTTGAAAGCGTTCCCCATGACAGTATGGTTCTGCTAATTCCCAATTTACAAAACGCAAGCATATACGCAACATAGATGGGCACAATGGTTCAAGTTTATTAAGTGCAAGAAAAGTAAAGTGTGCCATCAAGTTCGTGAGAGCTTTAATCACTAATTTTCACATAACAAGTTTAATTCGGAAGGTAGATAAAAACATGAATATACTTGGAATAGCAAATGCTAATAGGTAGATATGGTGGACTCTTTGGAATAACTTGGTTTTATTTGGAGTTGGATGCATGAGTAGAACTCATACTTAGTATGGAGGCTAGCAAAAGACTGGGAGCGACCAACTAAGAGAGCAATAATGGCCATAATCATGCAGAGCGACAAAACATTATCAATCAAAGCATAAAGTGGTACCAAAAGTCCAAAACTAAATGATCATAGAGGCTAAGGTGACTGGTTCATAGTCATAACATGGTGTGAGCATGTGCCAAGTCAACCCATACAAAGCATCAAAGGAGAATACCACAATATTATGCTTTTGTATGCTAAAACAACGCATGATTCTTTCAAGGCACATTAAGCAATCTCAATTGTTTGGAACAAGTCATGCTACCGCAATAATCACTAAGCATAAGGTCAAAGCAACATCTAGCATGATATGATAAAGTCTAAGCCACAGTCAAAACAAGCTCCCTTTTGTACCACTAAAGCATGAAGCTTTCTACTCTTTTCCAAAACCAATCGACTTATTTGAAATAACTCACAAAGATAATAATAAATAAAGATTAGTGGGCTTGTCTCACAAATCCACAAAAAAGAACTAAAAAGTTCTAAGCTGAAAGCACAAGAAAACTAAGGCTAAACCTAGTGCTAGCAAAAGAGAACACTCATAGAACAATAAGAATGAAAACTAGAGTGTTCTAAACAACGAAAGCAAAGTGTGTCTCTCTCCAAAAGAAGTGCTGGGATCCAAACAACTTATTGCAGTAAACCAAGCAAAAGAAAACTAAAAACAAAAAAAATACGCTCCAAGAACAACACAACAGTGCATGAAACAATAAAAACGAAGTGTCTAGAAAGACCTGAGATTTTTATTGATGAAGAAGGGGATGCCTTGGGCATCCCCAAGTTTTGATGCTTGTACCTCTTGAATATTTCTTGGGGTGACACGGGTGGCATACGCAAGCTTGAGCTTTTGTCCATACTTCATCTTATCACATTACTTTTCCCTACACTTAAAAATTTCCTTCATACAAAACTTCACACAATCTTCATTAGTAACATTAGTGTACTCAAGATAATAATTCTTTTGGTTCAGTTTCAGCACAAGTAAAACTTCCATTAAAACACAAGCTATTGTAGAACTTCCTTTAAAAAGTTCAAATGACCAAAGAGAACTCAAATAAAAAGAGATTAAGAGGCAAATGCAAATAATGGCAGAAATCTGTCAAAACATACCAGCAGGTAAAAACCAATTTTTTTGAAGACCTTCTGTTGGCTCAAATCGAAAAGTGTTGAACTAACGAAAGTTAGATAATAACCTAGGGCAGAAGCACAAAGAATTATAGCTCAAACCGATGTACAAAGTTTTTTCACAAATTTTTACTGCGAAGCACAAAAATCTGTTTCGGGATAGCAACTTTCCCAAGTCTTACTTCTCTCTCATTAGAGGTTATTCTTGACACAAAAACCAAACAAAAAGGATAAGCAGAGGTTATTACAGAGGTAATAACTTCCAAGACTCAACAAAATATTCCTAATGAAATTTGGGTTATCTCCCAATAAGTGTTGTTCTTTAACGCCTTTGAGCTAGGCATGATAATTTGAATGATGCTCACATAAGAAATATGAATTGAAGTAAAAGAGAGCATCAAGAAGCAAATATGGAACAACTTTAAGTCTAACCCACTTCCTATGAAAAATAATCTTGTAAAGAAACAAGTCATGAAAGCACAAAGCAACAAGCATAGGAAAGCAAAACAAGTGCAACTTCAAAAATTTCAACATAAAGAGGGAAAACTTAATATTGTTGAGATACATAAAACCATGTTTCACTCTCGCAAAATAACTTTCAGTAGCATCATGAATAAAATTAACAATATAACTATCACATAAAACATTCTTATCATGAGCCTCATGCATAAAATAATTACTACTCTCCATATAAGCATAGTCATTCTTATTAATCGTAGTGGAAGCAAATTCAACAAAATAGCTATAATTATTATTCTCATCACCATAATCATCAAATATAGGAGGCATATTGTAATCATAATTAATTTTCTCCTCAATAGTAGGTGGACTAAAAATATCATATTTATCATTATAATCATCATATATTGGAGGCATAGTATCATCAAAGTAAATTTTCTCCTCCGTGCTTGGGGGACTAAAAATATCATTTTCATAAAAACTAGCTTCCCCAAGCTTATAATTTTCCATAGCATTAGCAATAATGGTGTTCAAAGAATTCATACTAATAACATTGCTATTAGCATGCAAATAAAATTCCATAGGTTTTTTAATTTTGTCTTCAAACACTTGATGTCCTAACTCAAGCTAAATACTATAAAGCTCTCTAATTTTGTTGTTGTTTTCCATTAAGCCTAACTAGTGAAAAATAAAAACAAGAAACAAAAAGATATAATTGCAGAATCTAAAGGAAATAACTTGGAGCACTCACACACCAGCAACTGCACTAGAAGATAGCTTAGTAGCCAGAGGATGTGAGTACCTTTTACCTTACCTTCCAGGCAACGGCGCCAGAAAATAGCTTTGATGGCGCGTGGTTGATGTGGGAGCTTCTTCTTCTTTAATCCCCGGCAACGGCGCCAGAAAATAGCTTGATGTCTACACACTTCTATTCTTGTAGACAGTTGTTGGGCCTCCAAGTGTAGAGGTTTGTAGAACAGCAGCAAGTTTCCCTTAAGTGGATTACCCAAGGTTTATCGAACTCAGGGAGGAAGTGTTCAAAGGTATCCCTCTCAAGCAACCCTGCGATCAAGATACAAGAAGTCTCTTGTGTCCCCAACACACCCAATACACTTGTCAGGTGTATAGGTGCACTAGTTCGGCGAAGAGATAGTGAAATACAAGTGGTATGGATAATTATAAGTGCTAACGGTGCCACAAAATAGCTTGATAGGTAGGAAGAGACTAAAGGCAATCTGAAATAAAGATGGAAACAAGCAAACATGTAACAGATCTAGTTGCAAACGGTGTTTCAATGCTTAGAAACAAGGCCTAGGGATCATACTTTCACTAGTGAACACTCTCATATAAATATCTTCTCTTTATGATACTACTCTGAACTACTCTCCGGTTGGATAACTCTAATCCACAGTAGGGCTATAAAATTACACCTCAAAGTTCGCTTTCCCCATCTAGATAACCCCTCACTATCATCTTGAGCGCTAGATGGTTCCAACAAACACCACAATCTCATAGAGACATCCAACTCAAAGTATACTCATGATAAGTATTTATGTAACCTTAGCCAAAGTGCCACACGGTGTCACAGTGTCAACTTCACACAAGTGGGGACAAGCAGAGATTCATTAAAGCACTTGAGTAGCAGAATAGATCTATAGATTACAAAGCTCATGATCTCAATAAGATCACGAATAGAGAGAGATGAACACATAGCTACCGGTAGAGCCCTTAGCCTCGAGGAAGAACTACTCCCTCATCATCATGGGAATCAGCAACAGCGATGGAAATGGTGGTGGAGATCGATGGAGATGGCTCCGGGGGCAATTCACCGTCCTGGCAGGGTGCCAGAATAGAGACTTTCTGTCCCCCGAATCTCCCCTTTGGTGGCGGTGGCGCTATGGAGGTTTTCGTGTCTTTCTCCTCGATTATTTAGGGTTTTCTCATCGGAAGGCTTCTTATAGGCGAAGAGGCAAGGCGAGGAGGCAGCCAGCAGGGCCACTGTTGGGTCCACATCATAGAAAACAAAAAAAATCCTATGATGAGAACAACACGCCAAGATCTATCTACTAGGTACAGAGCAACGGGTGGACATACATCCATCGAGAACTTACCCTCGAAGACAACGAGATTTGTTAACGAGTAGGAACTCGTGGTTGATGTAGTCGTACACTTGCCGATCTCAAGATCGTGTGGAAGTCCGAGCGCCGCAAATCAGTAGCGCATCCGTACCCGCACACACGTTCAAGCCACCGGACAACCTCCACCTCGTCGCTCCAGCGATCCAGCGGAAGCAGCAACTCCTTCTAGACGAAATTCCACCAGGAACATGTATCTCACTAATCCGAGACCATGGGGAAATAATTCTAGAGGGGGAGAGAGATCCTTCATGAGGAGGTGTGAGGAAGAAGGGGGAAGAGGGGGGCCTTTTATAGGAGGAGGGGGGTGCCCCTCCCCATGGCCGGTGCCTCATGGGGGTGACCCCTCACCTCCCCCATTCATGTGGTGGTAACCCCTCCACATTAAAATGCCTCTTCACATTCCCTTTTAAAGTCCCCACTTTAAATGCATTAAAATTCTCTAAGTTTAATGCTCTCTCATTTAATAAAACTCTTTTATTAAATTTATTCAGAATTCTTTTAATTACTTTAATTAACAAACATTCACATATAACCCCTTGCAATATTTCAATATCACATGCAGAACCACTTTCTGCAATTTCACCCGAAATAATTTCCAGTTTCTATAGAAACAATTCATGCGCTTTGCAATTCTTTTGTCTAAAACATATGTGCTCCAAAATGGTGTCCGGTAACTCTTAAGTGTGTCACCCTACGGTTCGCGAATAATGCAGACATGATTGAGACTCCTCTCAGATCAATAATCAGAAGCGGGACCTGGAGATCCATACTGACTCCTGCATATTCAACGATGACTTCTGTGATCGTGAGAACTTTAACGCTTGTAATTTAATACCTTTGTCTCATGATATAATACATGTCCAAGATTCGATCATCGGTATCCAAATACCTAGTTTCATCTCATTACCAACATGCACTCTTTGCTCGTTCCCGTGATATAACATTCTAGTGATCACATCACTTGCTTGTAAGCTATCTCAATGCGATATCACCGAGAGGTCCTAGAGTATATCTATCCGTCATCGAGATTGAAAAATTCCACTCTTAATCCATGAGCCTCAACATAACACCTTCGTAGCACTGAACCCATCTTTATAGTCACCCTATTACGGTGTGACATTTGATGTTATCAAGATACTCTTCAGGTGTTAGCAATTAACATGATCTCATGGTCTAAGGATAAAGATTACTTCGTATGATGTTATAGAAATATAAACATAATGACTTGATCGTAATGCTATACTTCGGATGAATGTTCATCACATCATTTCACAAATGTTGTGACCTTGTTATTAACAACATCCAATGTCCATGATCAGGAAACCTTGATCATCTTGTTAATCAACAAGCTAGTCTATAAGAGATGCATAACTAGGAACCCTTTTTGTTTATTAAACACACATGTATTGATGTTTCCGATCAATACAATTCTAGCATGCAAAATAAACATCTATCATATATAAGGAATACATAATAACAACTTTATTATTGCCTCTCAGGGCATGTTTCCTTCAGTCTCCCACTTGCACTAGAGACAATAATCTAGTTCACATAGTGATAAATCTAACACCCATGGAGTTCTGGTGTTGATCATGTTTTACCCTAGGGAGAGCTTTAGTCAACAGATCTGCTACATTTAGGTCCGTGTGTACTTTACAAATCTTTATATCTCCATCCTTGACATGCTCGCGGATGGAGTGAAACCGGCGCTTAATATGCTTGGAATTCTTGTGAGACCTCGGTTCCTTGGCGTTGGCTATGGCTCCATTGTTGTCACAATAGATCACCATTGGGTCCAATGCACTAGGAACCACACCTAGTTCTATAATGAACTCTTTCATCCAAACCGCTTCCCGCGCCACTTCTGAAGCAGGAACATATTCCGCCTCCGTCGTTGATCCAGCCACCACAGGTTGTTTGGAACTCCTCCAACTAACTGTTGCTCCATTCAAAAGAAATACATATCCGGATTGAGACTTAGAGTCATCCGGATCGGTGTCAAAGCTAGCATCGACATAACACTTAGCGACTAGCTCTTCTTCACTTCCGTATATAAGAAACATATCCTTAGTTCTTCTGAATTACTTGAGGATGTTCTTGACCGCTATCCAGTGTTCCGAACCTAGATCAGATTGGTACCTACTGGTCAAACTAATAGCATGTGCCACATCCGGTCTTGTACATAGCATGGCATACATAATAGAGCCTATGGCCGAGGCATAGGGGATCTTATCAATTATCTCTCTTTCTTCCGCCGTAGCCAGACTTTGAGTCTTGCTCAATGTCTTGCCTTGCAACATAGGTAAGAACCCCTTATTTCTTCCGTCCATATTAAAATTCTTTAATATCTTATCAAGGTATGTACTCTGCGATAGCCCAATTAGGCGCCTTGATCTATCTCTATAGATTTTAATGCCTAATATATATGACGCTTCACCAATGTCTTTCATCGAAAATTTGTTGTTTAGATAACTTTTAACACTATTAAAAGATCTATATCATTTCCAATCAATAATATGTCATCCACATATAATATCAGAAATGCCACATTGCTCTCACTCACTTTCTTGTAAATACAAGCCTCTCCATAAGTTTGGACAAATCCAAACTCTTTGATTACCTCATCAAAGCAGAGATTCCAACTCCAGGATGCTTGCTTCAGTCCATAGATGGATCGCTGAAGTTTGCATACCTTATTAGCATCCTTAGGATCGACAAAACCCTTAGGTTGTATCATATACAACTCTTCTTCAATATTACCATTGAGGAACGCAGTTTTGACATCCATCTGCCATATTTCATAATCGAAAAATGCAGCAATTCTAACATAAACCTAAGCGACTTAAGCATCGCTATGGGAGAGAATGTCTCATCGTAGTCAACTCCTTGAATTTGTCGAAACCCCTTTGCGATAAGTTGAGCCTTATAGATGGTCACATTACCATCAGCATCAGTTTTTCTTTTGAAATTCCATTCATTCTCAATGGCCTTTCGATCGTGAGGTAAGTCTACCAAGGTCCAAACCTGGTTCTTGTACATGGATTCCATCTCGGATTTCATGGCTTCTAGCCATTTGTTGGAATCCGGGCTCATCATCGCTTCTTCATACGTCGCAGGGTCATCCATTTCATCAACCATGAAATTCACAACAGGATTGCCGTACAGTTCAGGAGCTGCACGTGTCCTGCTTCACCTCCGAGGTTCGGTAGTGTCCTCTTTCGGATTTTCATGATCAATATCATTAGCTCTCTCTTCATTAGGTAAAGTCAACTCCGAAACAACTTCCGGTGCTGCGCTACTCGCCATTTCATGAAGAGAAGGTTCAATAACCTCTTCGAGTTCTACCTTTCGACTACTCACACCTTTCGCGAGAAACTCCTTCTCAAGAAAGGATCCATTCTTGGCAACAAAAACCTTGCCCTCGGATCTGTGATAGAAGGTATACCCAATCGTTTCCTTAGGGTATCCTATGAAGACGCATTTTTCCGCTTTGGGTTTGAGTTTATCCGGCTGAAGTTTCTTCACATAAACATCACATCCCCAAACTTTAAGAAATGACACCTTAGGTTTGTTTCCAGACCATAATTCATACGGTGTCGTTTCAACGGATTTAGATGGTGCTCGATTTAAAGTGAATGCAGCTGTTTCCAGTGCATAACCCCAAAATGATAGTGGCAAGTCAGTCAGAGACATCATAGATTGAACCATATCTAATAAAGTACGATTACGACGTTCTGACACACCATTACGTTGTGGTGTTCCGGCAGGCGTGAGTTGTGAAACTATTCGACACTCTTTCATGTGTGCTAAACTCGTAACTTAGATACTCACCTCCACGGTCAGAACGAAGAAATTTGATCTTTCTATTACGATGATTTTCCACTTCATTCTGAAATTCCTTGAACTTTTCAAAGGTTTCAGACTTGTGTTTCATCAAGTAGATATACCCGTATCTACTCAAATCATTCGTAAAAGTAACAAAATAACGATATCCACCTCACGCCGACACACTCATTTGTCCACACACATCAGTATGTATGATTTCCAATAAATTTGTCGCCCGTTCTATTGAACCGGAAAACGGCGTTCTAGTCATCTTGCCCATAAGGCATGGCTCACATGTATCAAATGATTCAAAATCAAGTGATTCCAAAAGTCCATCAGAATGGAGTTTCTTCATGCGTTTAACGCCAATATGAACTAGACGGCAGTGCCACATGTATGTAGATATATCATCATCAAGTTTAATCCTTTTAGCATCAACATTATGAATATGTGTAATATTACTATCGAGATCCAATAGAAATAAACCATTCAACACAGGTGCATGACCATAAAAGATATTATCCATATAAATCGAACAACCATTGTTTTCAGACTTAAACGAATAACCACTTTGCATCAAACATGATCCGGATACAATGGTCATGCTAAGTGCAGGCACCAAATAACAATTATTTAGATTTATCACTAATCCCGATGGCATATGGAGAGGCAGCGTTCCGACGGCGATCACATCAACTCTTGATCCATTGCCGACCCGCATCGTGACCTCATCCCTTGCTAGTTGTCGCTTGTTCTGCAGCCCCTGAATCGAGTTACATATATTAGCAACCGATCCCGTATCAAATACCCAGGTGCTACTGTGAGTACTAGTCAAGTACACATCAATAACATGTATATCATATATACCTTTGTTTGCCTTGCCGGACTTCTTGTCCACCAAATACTTGGGGCAATTGCGCTTCCAATGGCCAGTCCCCTTGCAATAGTAACACTCGGTGTCAGACTTAGGGCCAGCTCGGGGTTTCTTTTCAGGTGTGGCAACAAATTTGCCACCCTTCTTTCCCTTGTGATTGCCTTTCTTGTCCTTCTTGAAACTGGTGGTCCTATTGATCATCAACGCTTGATGTTCTTTCCTAACCTCCACTTCTGCAGTCTTAAGCATTGATAGAAGCTCGGGAAGAGACTTCTTCATGCCCTCCATATAATAGTTCATCACGAAGCTCTTGTAGCTAGGTGGCAGAGATTGGAGAACACGATGTATGCCTAAGTCAATGGGAATCGTTATTCCCAAGGACACAAGCTTATCGGCGTACCCAGACATTTTGAGTACGTTCTCACTAACGGAGCTGTTCTCCTCCATCATGCAGCTAAAGAACTTTTCAGAAGCATTATAACTCTCTATGGCAGCATGGGTATCGAAAATCATTTTCAATTCTCCCATGGTATCAAAGGCATTCCCATTTTCGAAACGCTTCGAAGTTCTGGCTCTAGCCCATACGGTATGCCGCAATGAACTAAGTTGTGGTCCCCCTGACGAGTCATATAGACATTCTTTTCCTCGTCAGGGGCATCAGGAGCTGGTGGGGGGCCTAGCGGCGCCTCTAGCACATATTGCTTTTGTGCAGCAGTGAGGAGAATCCTCAAATTCATAGCCCAGTTGGTGAAGTTGCTACCATTCGCAGCAAGTTTCTCTTTCTCCATGAACACATTGAAATTAAAAGAAGGTGGTGCCATCTACAACAGAATTTGTAAAGTTTATTTAGACTAAGTTTATCATAGAGTGAGTTCAACTAATCCAAATTACTAATGAACTCCCACTCAAAAACGACATCCCTCGTGCCTTTTTGGTGATTACATGAACTAAATCCACTACACCAAGTCCGATCATCACGTGAGTCGGTGTAGCTTCAAAGGCGAGCATCTATATGGGCATCATATCAACTATATGACTCATGCTTAAACTTTCGGTCCGTGTTCCGAGGCCATGTCTGTACACGCTAGGCTTGCCAAGTAAGAACCTTAGTACTCGCGTGTGTAAAACTATCTTACACCCGTTGTATGAAAGCGTAGAGTCGAGTACACCCGATCATCACGTGATGTCTCGAAACATGATCCATAGAACGGTGCATACTCAAGGAAGAACACATTTTATCTTGATATCTAAATGAGGGGTCATCTTACAATGCTACCAAAAGCGCCAACCTAGCAGTATAAGATGCTAACATCTAATGTGTAAAGTGAGATGATATGGTCCATGCATTTGATCTCTATCATTTGCATCGTGGTATGATCTCTATCATTCCTTTGTGTGTAAGGCCAAGGTCTATGGAACTTACACGTTGAATGTGTTGTAAGAGTATTTATCATATATCTACTTACAACAATACCATATAAATACACTAGCCCAGCAACGATCTAAACTAGACGCCTCTAATTTATCAATTTCAAGTTTTACGTGGCTTAGAGCTTTCGGAGATAGAACCGTTCTTACCTACGAACATGAACCACAACGAGGATAACCAAGTTATTAGCAACTCATTGTAAATCATATATTGACTATAGTAGGAGAGACAGACACCCGCCAGCCACTTATGCAAAACAAGTTGCATGTCAGTCGTAGAACCGGTCTCATGTACGATGACATGTAAGGTTGGTCCGGGCCGCTTCATCCCACTATGCCACCAATATCCAAAATATATAAAAGATGCAATAACATGATCATCATTGCCCGCATATAAACATATGTGTACTACTCGTGCAAAGCACCTACGCATAGATCAGGCTATGATACCACTGTTGGGTCCGCAGCATAGAAAACAAAAAAATTCCTACGATGAGAACTACACGCCAAGATCTATCTACTAGGTACATAGCAATGGGTGGACATACATCCATCGAGAACTTACCCTCGAAGACAACGTGTTTTGTTAACGAGTAGGAACTCGTGGTTGATGTAGTTGTACACTTGCCGATCTCAAGATCGTGTGGAAGTCCGAGCGCCGCAAATCAGCAGCGCATCCGTACTCGCACACATGTTCAAGCCACCGTACAACCTCCACCTCCTCGCTCCAGTGATCCAGCGGAAGCAGCAACTCCTTCCAGACGAAATGCCACCGGGAACATGTATCTCGCTAATCCGAGACCATGGAGGAATAATTCTAGAGGGGGAGAGAGATCCTTCACGAGGAGGTGTGAGGAAGAAGGAGGAAGAGGGGGGCCTTTTATAGGAGGAGGGGGGCCCTCCTCATGGTCGGCGCCTCATGGGGGTGACCCCTCACCTCCCCCATTCATGTGGTGGTAACCCCCCCACATTAAAATTCTCTAAGTTTAATGCTCTCTCATTTAATAAAACTCTTTTATTAAATTTATTCAGAACTTTGTTAATTACTTTAATTAACAAACATTCACATATAACCCCTTGCAATATTTCAATATCACATGCAGAACCACTTTCTGCAATTTCACCCGAAACAATTTCCGGTTTCTATCGAAACAATTCCTGCGCTTTGCAATTCTTTCGTCTGAAACATATGTGCTCCAAAATGGTGTCCGGTAACTCTTAAGTGTGTCACCCTACGGTTTACGAATAATGCAGACATGATTGAGACTCCTCTCAGATCAATAATCAGAAGCAGGACCTGGAGATCCATACTGACTCCTGCATATTCAACGATGACTTCTGTGATCGTGAGAACCTTTAACGCTTGTAATTTAATCCCTTTGTCTCATGATATAATACATGTCCGAGATTCGATCATCGGTATCCAAATACCTAGTTTGATCTCGTTACCGACATGCACTCTTTTCTCGTTCCCGTGATATAACATTCTAGTGATCACATCACTTGCTTGCAAGCTATCTTAATGTGATATCACCGAGAGGGCCCAGAGTATATCTATCTGTCATCGGGATTGAAAAATTCCACTATTGATCCATGAGCCTCAACATAACACCTTCGTAGCACTGAACCCATCTCTATAGTCACCCCGTTACGGTGTGACGTTTGATGTTATCAAGATACTCTTCTGGTGTTAGCAATTAAGATGATCTCATGGTCTAAGGATAAAGATTACTTCATATGATGTTATAGCAATATAAACATAATGACTTGATCGTAATGCTATACTTCGGATGAATGTTCATCACATCATTTCACAAATGTTGTGACCTTGTTATTAACAACATCCAATGTCCATGATCAGGAAATCTTGATCATCTTGTTAATCAACAAGCTAGTCTATAAGAGAGGCATAACTAGGAACCCTTTTTTTTATTAAACACACATGTATTGATGTTTCCGATCAATACAATTCTAGCATGCAAAATAAACATCTATCATATATAAGGAATACATAATAACAACTTTATTATTGCCTCTCAAGGCATATTTCCTTCAGCCACACCTCCTGGTGGCGCCACCAGGGCTGGCCCGCGCCACCATAGGGTGTGCCCACCCTAGTTCCCTACTCTGTCTCTGCTTCGTGTTTCCGTGTTGCTCCGGGGAAAATAGGCATATTGGCTTTTGTCCTGTCCAATTCTGAGAATATTCATTTTTTAGCTTTTCTGAAACCAAAAACAGCAGAAAACAGGCAACTGGCAATGCGACATCTTGTCAATAGGTTTGTTCCAGAAAGTGTATAAAAATACCTCAAAGTATAGACAAAGTATAGGACAAATGATATAAAACAAGCATGGAGCATCAAAAATTATAGATACGTTTACGACGTATCAGCCATGGAGTATGACGCATAAACTCCACCCACGGGGAAGTCCCACGACGGCCTAGTGTTGGTCAAGACTTTGTGTGAATCTAGGTTTGCAGCAAACTTGCAGTTCAAGGCATAGTCCACTGTACAAGTTGCAACCTAGTGTAGCATAAAGTTCTAGGTGGAAGTTCAACTTAACAGTCTCCACTATAGTATTGGTATATAAACAATGTTTTAGAACCAAAGGAAAACTTCATGTGCCTCTCGGATCTAGTGGGGGATTGTTGGAATTCTTGCCTAATTGGCCCAGTCCATATTCCATTTTAATAATTCCTAAAAAATCCTAGAGGCCCTGTGGCTCATTCATGCATGGCAAGAGGTGGGACAAATGTTTAGTCCCACATTGCTAGTTGAAGGAAGATTTCACCACCTTATAAGGGGGTTCTTCCACCACTTGGTAAAAGGATGAGAAGGAGAGAGATGTACACGTGCGCTCCTCCTCCTCCATCGCCCACCCCGCCACGCCTCGCCTCGCCTCACCTCACCTCGTCACAACGCACGCCGCGGGTTGCGGGAATGCCTCGAGCGGAGAGCTTCCCTTTCTTTTCGCCGTGCATGAATATTAATTATCTAAGCAGTCTGCGTAAGTGGGTGTTTAATATGCACTCAATGGAGATTTAATACAAACTCTGAGAATTAATTCGGACATTTCCTCTGCGGTTTAATTCGGACATTTTCTCTGCGGTTTAATTCGGACATTACCTCTGTGGTTTAATTCGGACATTTCCTCTAAGGTTTGATTCGAACTTAATGGAGGCCGTTTCCTCTCCCGAGCGCTGCCCGTTCGTCTATGCCTATAAGAGTGAGAGGTCGCTCCTCTCTTGTAACAAGCTTCGCCTCCAGTTCCAAAGGATCGCGATGCTGCTCCATTCTTCCCCATCCGTCACGCGATGTGCATTGCAAGCCGGGACAGTAGGCCTCTGAGACCCCACTCCTTCGAGTCCTGTACGGGAGAAGGGCGATAAGGTTTTTGGGGAGCTCTATCGGTGCGACTACTGGCGGCTTCATCACGGACTCCTTCATGGATAGGGACTACAACAACAACATCTTCCCCAACAAGGACTTCTTCTCTGACATTAGCAACCTCTTCCTTGATGACATGGCTGACGACGGTGCCAACGCCAACCCCGGCGGTTCCTCCAGCGGTCCCTCTGCTATGATGTACATCTTCTTACTTAATCTTTTTCATCTCAGTCAGATAGTATGTTGTTCTTTTTGGGTTGCTACAGATCTTGCTCTGATATTATCAAGTTGTATGCATTGCAATTCTCTTTGATATCTTCCTTAGTTCGTATCCGCTAAATCATATGATTAGTTTAATTTTTTTAATTCTATTCATGTTTTATTTAGAATTTATCTTGGGTAAATTGCTCTTAAACTCAACACTATATACTAAAACGTGGTACATATATTCAAATCTAGCAAATCCAAATCATTTATTTTACGACCGAGGGAGTAAAAAAACATAGTGAGACGACTGTCTTGGAAAGTATATTCGATGGCAAGTTTGTTGCAGATGTGCTAGAGCGCTGAGCTCTATGCACCAAACAGATCCCATTTTTCCTTGCTCGAAAGGGAAGATAAAATATCTTCGCAAAAAAGGGATGATGAAATACCGAAAGACCCGACAAAAAACGAAGCTTTCCATTTGACCTCCAGCATGGATCAAAGCCCACCCTGCATAAACTTGGCAAGAACACACGAAAAAAAGTTGTGGGTAAACCGATTTCACCTGGCCATATAAGGCACGCTTTCCATCACAGTGCATCCATGATGACGGGAAGGTATGTGACATTTTTGGCTAGGGTCCAAGTGAAGATTTTTTATCTTAAGGGCCAACGAGGCCTTCTAGATGGGTGAAGCCTCAGGTGAATAATTTTTATTTATAGGGAGGCTACCAAAAATTGTCTAGAAGGTTCAAGTGCCTAGGAAACTGAATCGTTCTCCACATCCAAGGAGCGATTTCAATTAGTTCGCATGATAGGTTTTCACAAAGGGCTAACTCCATTGGGTCAAAAACTCGTTTAAACTTGATATTTCAACCTATATATCTGCTGGCTAAAGGTGCTTCTCCCGTCCACCGGTAAGTCCAAAACCGGATCCTTTGGCCATTTTCTAGTGAGAATTTTCTACTCAATTTGAAAAAGCGTTTAATTTCGTTGATCCTTTGCCGAAATTAGGAGCTGCCCTGGTTTGAAGAAGCAAAGATATTTTCAGCATTTGCATACTTAGATTTTGCTCCTCCTCTTCTGCGAATATCACCAAATCCACTTTGTCATGTGTGAGACATTGAGTATTCTAGAGTTCAAAACCCTCAGGCCACCCTAGTCTTTTGGTTTGCACACTTCTAGCCTGCTGACCTAATGGTACTTGCACTTTCTTGAAGGAGTTATGCCCTAGAGGCAATTAATAAAGTGTATTATTTGAAATGACTCCTATATGTTCATAATACGTTTTATACTGTGTTATAACTATGTTAATACGAAACATTAATACATGTGTGGTATGTAAACAAACTGTGTCTCTAGTTATCTCAAGCGAACTAGTTCATTGGGCATGAGGATGATCTAGGTTTCAAGATCATGGGAATTTATGCCAATTGACAATGGGGTCATGTTATTAGTTGAATAACATGATAGACAAACATCCGACCGTTATATCTTGAATGAGATCTAGTTAGAAAGTTCACCATTGATGATAAAACACAGAGAACCTCGCAACCTAATCCTTTGACTGTGAGGTAATGCAAATCACCATTCCGGAAGAAGCTTTGATGGTTATCAAGAATCATCTCGTAAAAGGGTGACCAAAAAGGTGCCACTCAGATTTTTCGAAGGGATGCGTTGAGGAGTACATATCAAGACCAGGATTTGTCTAGTCCATGTAACGGACTGATACATGTGGCCATCTCGGTGACGTTGCATTAATGAAGCTTGCAAGCATGTTACTTGGTCACGGAATGCAACGACATGAGAACGAGTAAACAAGTTCATTGGTAACGAGACCGAACTAAGGTATAGGGATACTGAAGATCAAGTCTCGCATAAATTAGGTATCATATGACAAAGGGAACGGGAAACGACTATCTTGAGCCATTGTATTCGTGAAACGCACGGGAGTCACATGGCCATCCAGGTCCCTCTGTCGATCACTGATGTGAGAGTAGTCTCGATCATGTCCGGAGTGTTTCCGAACCGAAGGATGTCACGCTTAAGGGTAGGGACGCATAGGATAGATGAGGCATCGTAGGCGAAATAGAGAAAGAGAAACCGGAATAGTTCCAGGTAACATCCGATGGAGATTGGAAGGGGTCCGGAAGGTGTTCCAGAGTGAAAGAATAATACAATATGTGTATTTGAATATTAATTGGAGAATTAATATTAAATATATATTTTATTTTATTATTAAAGGCATCATAATGCTAATGGGCCTCACTCGAAGGGAAGCCCAATAGGGCATGGTGCCTGGGGAGAGGGGGCCAGCCGGCCTAGGCTTGGTGGGCCGCCCCAATGGGGCCCACCTAGGGCCAGCGGCTGCCCCTAGGTGGCTGGCAGGTGTGGGGGTTAGTCCCACACCGCCTGGCCCTAGGGTGGTGCGCCCCCTCCCACTATATATAGGGGTCTCCCCTCCCTCTTTGGAATCATCCCATTCCCTCTCATTCTCTCTCTCACATCCATTGAGGACTTCTCCGTAATATTGGGGAGGACCTCGTGGGTGAGTTCTCCACCTTCACACCACCGTCGTGTGATCTGCGATCCGGCATCTACTTCTTCCGCTGCTCGGCTGGATCGGAGGCACCACACTTGGGGTGCTGCTCGTCTTCATCAATATACGCCTTCCTGCATAAGGCGTGCCTCGGTCTTCAAAGGTATGAATACCATATCCCTTCTCTATTACTTATGTCTACATAGTATAGATCCTGATATTAGTGTTCGGGTAGATAGATTTTTTTTGTTTTCTGATACGGAACCCTTCATTTTTCCATACACCTTTCTAGA
This sequence comes from Avena eriantha, assembly GCA_910589775.1. Taxonomy (NCBI): domain Eukaryota; kingdom Viridiplantae; phylum Streptophyta; class Magnoliopsida; order Poales; family Poaceae; genus Avena; species Avena eriantha. The sequence goes on from OU342745.1 coordinate 527,212,265, forward strand.
AAAAACGTGCCAAATGTTTGTCAAAACCATCATGAGTGCCATTTGTTAATAGAAACAAACCCGCTACTGAATATTTGTCGGCTTGATAGGGAGGAATTCATGAAAATAAGGCGCATCCGAAGACATGAATCTTCCTTGTCATGGATCCACACGGTGCCCTACCGTGCCTACTAGACTTTCCCTATCTGACATGGTCAACTTCCTCGCAGCTATTGGGAATCCTGAATAAGTAAAGGGGAAATTTTCCTCTTTAATTTAGGATATTAGGCGATTTAGCTTGCTCTTGATGGGAAACCCCCATGACTAAATCCTCGCTCTTAAGGAATTAAATTTTAAGGCCAGGGACAATTTTAAAATAGATCAAAAGAAACTTGAGATTGGCTAAGCACATGTCATTTAGCCGTAACAACAAAATGATGTCGTCCGCATATTGGAGGTGAGTCACTCCCCCTTGAACAAGTTGAGAAACTACATCTTTTATGTGACCTGCCCTATTTGCGGCATCTAGCATTGCCACGAGGGCCTCTACCATTAAATCGAAAGTACAGGGGAGACAGGATCATCTTGACACGCTCCGCTCTTATTCCTATTATAGGGGTCCACCTCATCTTTGAAAAAAATAAGCCAACCGGTAAACCATACGAATGAGGCGTGGTAACCTTCTTTGTCTCTATGAGAACCTCGTCTTGTTCCACCTTAAGCCTGGCCTCTCTGCCGAGATTTGCCCTTGGTCCTTTGAGATGACGTTGTATTATTCCATTAGACAGCCCCGGCTCCAAGATTTAGAGGCCTCGGTGCGATTTCTCAAATGTGGCCCTGGTTTTTGTTCAAACTCAATAACTTGTAAAACAAAAATATATGTTTATTAATTATATAACTTAAGAATGCGCTATTCCGTGCAATGTGCAGAAATATAGCAAATATTTATTATAAAGTGTAAAATAGGATAGCACTAAAGTAGTAAACGAGTCTCATGTTCTACCAAAACAGTGTGAGCATCGTTAACTTCAATGGCAGTATTAGCATCATTATATTCAACGCCATCATTAGCACGGGTACCTTCATCACCGCGTCCTGTTTTACGAATGAACAAATAAACAACATAATTTAGTTTCAAACTTGAGACTTGAGAGAAATGTAACGAGATCAAGTCCGGGAACATACTAGCTGCCGTCATCAATTATCGATTGAAAACTCAATCAATCGGATTGATCATCTGCAGTGCGCTGTGCTGCAGTCGACTGTTCCAAGTCCAAAGTCCAACCAACTATCGATCTGGATTCTGGTTTCTGAAAACTCAAACAGGAAGGAAGCGGAAGACAGGAAGGGCACGTCGCGCCGGCCGCGACGCGAGCAAGAAGCCGAGATCGGATCGGGCGTAGGTGGAACAGGAACTGAAGGGCTGAAGGCGAACGTCGATCGAACAACGCACATCGGACGAGACGGATCGATCAATCCATGGATCCCCGATCGGGAGCACAACAACGTCCAGTGACCAGCCGTAGAAATTCACTAGGCTAGGCCTCACGAACAAGGATATATATAGCTTAACGGGCTGACTATTTCCTAGCAGGATGCAGGTATTTGGGGGCCTCTAGAAAATGGGTGCCCTGTTCCATCGATCGCTTCGAACTCCCTCATTGACGGGGCTACCATTAGATTAGATTGCATATTCACAAACATCTAGAGGATCAATGCACCGGGCAAGGACTACTAGGGATCCATGATTCTCGATTTGGGATCGACCTTCCTAAAGTGGTTTAAAAATGTTGACTCGATCGGAAGCCGACTGTATCCAGGTTACTCACAGTCCTATGCAATGCAACAGAACAGAATGGACCAAAAGGTTACGCCGACGACGTGACGTACGGGCTCTATGTTTTAGATTGGCGCGCGCGAGTGCTCTGCCCACGTACTCAATCCGTCGGTGTCCACCCGTCCGTCCGTCCGTTTTTTTTTTCTTTCTTTCATTCTACCGTGCTGCGCTAATCATCATTGTGCTGGCCACTGATGACGACCAATTCCGTCAACTCCAAATTAATGACCAACCCAAGAGCCGCGTGCAGGTGGGCCCAGGCCGCGGCTAATCCGCCCAGAGTGCTCTGGCTACCGCCTACTGCTAGCTCTCAGCCGCCATAGCTCGCTAGAAAGACAAATCGTGTCAAAATTTAACGTTTTTTCTTAGCACCCAGGTCCCGCCACTACGTGACATCGACGACGACTACACGCTGGATCGCTGGATGGCAGCCGTCAGCCGTGTGACTACGTTAGCTAGCCTGCGTTGTTGTGTGTTTCGCGTGCGTCGGCACGAAAGCGAAGTCAAGCAAGCAACGTAACCACGCAAAGCAGCGGACATCCGAATGAATCTCCCGAAAGAGAGGCAGCGAGCCTCCAGCCTCTGACCCTGGGCCGTGTGGGCCCCACTGGTCGGGAGAACCCCGTTGCCTCCAGGGCCCTTTTTGTTAACGCGGAACGGACAGCGGAGCTCAGCTCTAGTAGACCAGAGCAAAGTTTTGTTTCGTCCGGAAGCCCGAGACGAGGCGCCGTTCCCCGAGCGAGCGCGTCTGCGTCTGCGTCTGCACCTGCCTCGGCCGCCGCCCTCAAGCCGCAATCCAGCCAGCCAGCCATTAAAAGCGGCGTGACTGCGCCTCCTACCCCGATCCCCTGCTGCTCCTGATCCTCTTCCGTGCAACTGCGAGGGCTCTGCTCCGCGTCTCCTCCACCTCCTCCGCCTCCTCGAGGGCGGGCCTTGGGACGTCGATCCTGACCTGACCGCCCACGCATGCAGGTACCGAATCTTCTCTTCTCCCCACCGCCGGCCTTCATCGACACCGTCTCGCGTTTCTCTGCGCATCTGCGCTTCCCGTGCGGCGTCCGTCATTTGGCAGCCTTTCTTTCTTTCTTTCTTTCTTTCTTACGTGTTCATCACGAAGAACTGATCTAGGATTTCGCGACCCATCCGTTGCGGCGCGCGGCGACCGTGACAGGGGAACCCGCTGTCCTCTTCTGCTTTTAGGAACCAAATCAAGGGGCGTGGTTTCTTAAGGTTTCAGAGTTTGCTTTCAGCGAACCCACCCACAGCATCTCTCCCTCCCTACGGAAAACAAACACCGTGCGTCTCCTCCAGGAAGTGCGGTTCCATGGCCCATGGGTTTAATCCTCCTTCGTTCGAGTCTCGCAGGAATAGATTCGCCCGGTCCATGTCACATTGCGTCATGTCCTACTATATGCTTCTTGCCATTTCTCATCTCTCTACTACTCGTCTGAAAAGTCAAATGCCCTGCCTCCTTATCCAGTTTGCTCGATAAAGAATTTTTATTCTTGGAAGAGGACAGGGATGTTTCGTAATCTAGCTTGGTCTGGTACCTCCCTCCCTACAGGGAGTACACTATATTGTTTTTAGATTCAGAGTCAGCGATCGTCGTTTGTATTGTTAAGGATTATAACCAGATTCACTTGGTGAACGATTCATCTGTCACTTTCTTGCAAAGCACTGTTCATAGGTCTTCTCCGAAAAGTCCGAACCCACATATCATCTGACTCACCACATCACGATTTGACATATCAGAGCGAAAGATCATGGGCAAGTGTAATTCTCTAAAACAAGTTGTCCGCGAAACCCTTTCTCTTCTACTACTAGCATTTGTCTGCTTCCCCAATTCCGGTGAGATTAAGGACATATTATCAGCAGCACTGCATAATCGCAAAGGTAGGGATGGAAGACTCTAACTGCAACCACAAGCTCTAACTGTTTGCAGCAGCACATGACCAGTAGCAATGCTGTGATAGTGATGCTGCACTGTAAATACACACTTTTATCCCCTTCAAAAAAGATACACAGTTATATACTCGGAAGGTTGCTTCATTCCTGGGGCTGGTTTGGGGTGAATGTGGGGTGACTAAGCTAAGGTGGTGGTTGGCAACTGGCAAGCCTGCGATATAGGATCATTGAGGTGACCATACAATAGGATCGGGACTTGATCGCAGATGGGTTGCTACGCCATATAGCTTTCAAGGTTTTGGTTGCTACCAAGAACAGTAAAAAATAGGAAGAATTCATTCTGAGACATCAATGTTAAATCTCGATTTAGAAAAAAAAAATAGTTTAGCTGGTGGGTGTACAAATAATATTTTTTTTGGATTACAAGATTCACATTTTACACCCAAAGTTTTACTACTTTTTTGCTAAATCAGGCAAAGCTCTCTTCAGAATGTTATTTCTGAAGGGGTGCAAGTCCTTGTTAAGATGTGAAGATATGGTTTCTCTTTTGGTTTAAGTTTGTGTTTTTTAGAGCAACCGATAGGAGGTCTGCCTACTCATTAAGTAGAAGAGAATTGGACGGTTAATAAGGAAAACCGACCGAAAACCGATAAGTTCGTGTTTCGGTAATTAGATTTGAAAATCACAGGATTCAGTGAGATAGTTACTGCATTGTTAAAGAGTAAAGCTAGAACATCCTTCCTTAGTATACCAGAGATGATATCACAACTAATTACATTCTTTAGATGTGGTTCGCTGTGATTTTATTTTAATCTCTTCAAGAATGCATGGCTATTACTAATTTTCAAGTTTCACTGCAGGCAAGATGAAGTTTGGTTCAATATACGAGGAGTACCTAAGGGTGGAACAGGACAAGTATCTAACGAAGTGCTCCCATGTAGAGTACAAACGCCTCAAGAAAGTATTAAAGCGATGTCGAGTTGATCGCTCACTGCAAGCAGATGTTACCAATGCTGACCAGCTACAGGACGGAAGCAACGCATCTTCAGACATTTGCGAATGCAATTCGTGCACATGTATGTTCAGCCTCTAGTGTAAATAGGCAGACTATGTGCCATTGTTTGTGTTGTGCTTTCATCTTTTTGTTTGTGACATGAAAATACAAGTTATCAGATTTTCCTTTTTGTGCTCTATATCTCAAGTCTTCTCCAGGATATGATTTGACAGAACTCAGAAATAGTCATATGTTCTGTACTCTTTGTTAATGTTAATCTTACTAGTTATAGCCTACAAATTAGAATCACCCAAGGAAATACCAATAGGCATTCTTCCCTAGTGTCTGAGATTATTTTTGTTTGAGAAATGTATCGAAGATTAGGAGAGTCTAATTTCTATTTATACAATCTGGTGTTCTCCTTTTCCACCATTCATCCTTTCTGGCTTTCTGTAGATGATTAGGAGAATCAAAATTCACTTTGTAGAATATCCGGTTCTCTGTTTTTCAAATTTCATAGGTTTTGGAGGTGAGGTAGCTCTGGTTTTCTATTTGGTATAGCTGTGAAGTATTATGGATACTGGTGATTTTGTTGTATAGCCAGGATTAGTCATGTTGACCAAAATAATTTCTTTTCATCGATTTTCATGATATTACACTGAACTATTTCGTGTTTTTTTTCTAAGAGTATACTGCTTGTGCTATTGATAATCCTGACCTGTAATATTTGTTTTTCAGTGTGTGACCAAATGTTCTTTACAGAACTCAACAAGGAGGCTTCAGATATAGCTGGCTGTTTCAGCTCTAGAGTACAACGTCTTTTACATCTTCATGTTCCTTCAGGACTACAACGGTATATATGGCGTGTACGGCAGTGCTTCATAGATGATCAACAAATCATGGTTCAAGAAGGCCGAATGCTAGTCAATTATGTGACCATGAATGCTATTGCTATCCGAAAAATTCTCAAGAAATATGACAAAGTAAGTTGTTTCATCTCTGAACTGTTGTATACATCTTCAAGATCTTCATTCTAAAATGTTGTTGATTTTGCAGATACATGGTTCTGTGAGTGGTAGAGATTTCAAGAGCAAGATGCAAACTGAGCATATTGAACTGTTGCAGTCACCTTGGCTTATAGAGCTGGGTGCTTTCCATCTGAACTGTGATAGTTTAGATATTGATGAACCTGTCGGGTTCTTCAAGAATGGATTCTTCAAGAATTTTTCATGTGACTTGACCGGAGCCCAGCCAGTAATGACTATGGCCATTTCTGAAACTATTAAGTATGAGTACAGCCTAAACTGTCCAATTTGCTTGGTGAGATGTTTTTCTTAAGTTTCCACATCTTACTCTATTGATTATCTTGTTCCCAAGTATGAAACTGGAATAGCTAATCTACTATTTTGGAATAGCACGCATTATTTTGAGCAGTTGATAGTACCATCAGTACATATTTGTTATTTCTTCTAATGTTATTGCTACTACTTGTTGCTGTTTTTGTCCAGCCACTGGCCAGCTTAAATTGTAGAAATAGGAGTTTAGATGGCTATCATAGCCAGTTGGTGCTACTCGTCTGAACTCAAGCATCCGCACGAGCAGCATGCTATATATAATTGATATTACTATTATTTTAACAAAAGTAAAAAATGATTGCGAAATGATATTTTACAAAAATATAATCAATATTTACAATATTTGGCTTACGATTTGGTCATTTGCGCAGGACACTTTGTTCAACCCATATGCACTCAGCTGCGGTCACCTCTTCTGCAAAGGATGTGCATGTGGTGCTGCATCTGTCTACATCTTCCAGGGTGTCAAGAGTGCACCTCCGGAGGCCAAGTGTCCTGTATGCCGAGCGGTATGTGAGTTCCTATATACTTTCATGTATCATTCTGGTTCTGTCTGCTCGTTGCCCATTGATTTTCTGATTTTTCCTGGCCATCTAGTTTCTTTCATACCACCTATTTTTTCCAGCGGTAGCCAGAATATCTTAGCTTTTAGTCTGACAGTTCGTTGTATACTTGAACTTGCTGCTAAACAATACAACTTCACTATAAATAAGAATGCAGCATTGCTTCACCTTCTTCCATAATGTTTTGCATCTGATGACCTGCAGGTTGGTGTCTTTGCCCATGCTGTGCATATGAACGAACTCGACCTGCTCATCAAAACAAGGTACCAATCTTTAACTGACCCCTCTACTGCAACAAGAATTCTGCAAATGAAACCACCTTTATTTCTGACTCTTTTTTTCCATGTATGGCTTCCATCAGGTGCAAAGATTACTGGAGGTGCAGGATGCGCGAAGAGCAGACCGAGATGGTGAAGCAATCCAAAGAGTACTGGGAGTCCCAGGCGATGCTGTCGATGGGTATCTGAATCCTGGACTTGGAACTGCAGCAATTCGTTGCTCAATTGGTGATTGCTAATAATTCAGCCGTCGAATCTCAGGCGAGTCCTTAAGCAGATTTGATTTATTGACGGCTGCTCTGCTACTCAGTACCAAGAACCAAGAACATCTAGCAAAAGATAGCAGAGAATTAACATAACCGAGGAGAGCTACCGACGGAGCAGATTTCACTTGCTTTTACGTCGTTGTCCACCCTCCTCGGATCTGGAAAGAAACCGGATCCAACCAATTCCTTTGTTCGTTTCCATTGTTGTAGTTTGGAATGATGTGTACTTTCAGTTGAGCTGTTTTTGCTCGCCTGTCTACTGCCGTGCTCTTTGATTTGTAGACAGAGGTTGTTGAAGTGAACAACTGGAATCTTGTGCAGCTTCTTCATATTCAGGCATCTTGCCAGTTGCTTATCTGTATTGGTTGTTTGATATTCATCGCATGCCATTTTAGTAGTTCCACATGTTCATTTACATATAACAACTTAGAAAAAAACTAGACCAACAGAAAATAGCCCCTGTTTGTCATAGTTGCACGTTCGCGTAATCATGTGGGAGTACGCAAATGGAACTACCGAGAGCATTAGATAAAGAAAGTTTGTCTTCTCAAAAAAGTTTCGCACTGGTGAACATGATGACTGATTCTATAAATATCACAATTAACAAGCATGGCGAGCATTGGAACCACAATACTCCCAGAACACAAGCGTATTAGATGACATAGCAATTAAACATGCATAACAAAGAAACATGGTATTAGATGACTCCCAGAACACAAGCGTACTACTCCCTCCGTTTGGAAATATAAGACGTTTTAACTTTGTGAATCGAATGTATCTAGACGTCTTTTAGTGTATAGGTTCGTAGAGATTCGGAGTGAACCTATACACTAAAAGGTGTCTAGATATATTCGTTTCACAAAGCTAGAATGTCTTATATTTCCGAACGGAGGGAGTAGATGACATAGTCTTCTTCACGAAACAAATACCTCGGTCGAAGATAATCATGGTACCATAGGGATAGGACTACCTGCTCCAGTTACATAGCATCCTAACGAATCCACACGAGCTATAACAAAGAAAACTAGAACTGCTACTAAGGTATTTGCAGCTCACTACTACTCCTTGGTGAGACCCTTGTTTCTGACCATTCAAAAGCTTCCTGATATCCTTCTTCACATGTGGAGCAGCATGCCTTTGTTGCGTCCGTGCGTGGTGTCGTTGTCAGCCTCCCAAACGCGTGATGTCTCGATGAGTAACTGTGCAGCGCGAATTTTAAAAGGACTGCATCTTGCTCGATCGCTTTACGGGATACTGTCCTCTTTTGGAGTGATAATTGGGCTACTGAACTTCCAATGATAAAATTCTCAAGATTGCACTCTTTTGCTATTAACAAACTTGTCTCAGTAAAAAATATTCTTGATTTAGACAACCCATCGATGCTTTTCATCTTCCTCTATCTACCCAAGCTTTCGAGGAGTTTCATGAATTCAAACAACTCATAGTTCAAACTAGATCTACTAGAAACACGGAGGAAAACGATCTATGGTCATATAATTGGGGCAATCATTTCTCTGCGAGTAAATTTTACAAAATGAACTTCGATCATATTGAGGTCCTAACTTTCTCCCCATGGATATGGAGTTCTAAATGCACAGCTAATAAGCTAAAATCATTTTTCTTACTTCTCACGAATGCTCGCCTAAACAAAAAGGACATGCTCCTAAGGAAAAGCTTCAATCTAGATGATAATGGCATCTGCAAAACTTGCGATAATGGGTCAATATAAACTAGATACCATCATTTCTGGAGCTACAGTTTTAGTACGCAATTAGGCAATCTATCAATATAACTCTCGACGACACTTTGTGAAGGAAATATGTCCTGAGAGGCAATAATGAAGTTGTTATTATGTATTCCTTATATATATGATAGATGTTTATTTTGCATGGTAAAATTGTATTGATCAGAAACATTAATACACGTGTGTTTAATAAACAAAAAGAGTTCCTAGTTATGCCTCTCTTATAGACTGGCTTGTTGATTAACAAGATGATCAAGGTTTCCTGATCATGGACATTGGATGTTGTTAATAACAAGGTCACAGCATTTGTGAAATGATGTGATGAACATTCATCCGAAGTATAGCATTACGATCAAGTCATTATGTTTATATTGTTATAACATCATACGAAGTAATCTTTATCCTTAGACCATGTGATCATGTTAATTGCTAACACCGGAAGAGTATCTTAATAACACCAAACGTCACACCGTAACAGGGTGACTATAAAGATGGGTTCAGTGCTACGAAGATGTTATGTTGAGGCTCATGGATCAAGAGTGGAATTTGTCAATCCCGATGACGGATAGATATACTCTGGGCCCTCTCGGTGATATCACACTGAGATAGCTTGCAAGCAAGTGATGTGATCACTAGAATGTTATATCACGGGAACGAGAAAAGAGTGCATGTCGGTAACGAGATCAAACTAGGTATTTGGATACCGATGATCAAATCTTGGACATGTATTATATCATGAGACAAAGGGATTAAATTACAAGCGTTAAAGGTTCTCACGATCACAGAAGTCATTGTTGAATATGCAAGAGTCAGTATGGATCTCCAGGTCCCGCTTCTGATTATTGATCTGAGAGGAGTCTCAATCATGTCTGCATTATTCGCGAACCGTAGGGTGACACACTTAAGAGTTACGGACACCATTTTGGAGTACATATGTTTCAGACGAAAGAATTGCAAAGCACAGGAATTGTTTCGATAGAAACCGGAAATTGTTTCGGGTAAAATTGCAGAAAGTGGTTCTGCATGTGATATTGAAATATTGCAAGGGGTTATATGTGAATGTTTGTTAATTAAAGTAATTAACAAAATTCTGAATAAATTTAATAAAAGAGTTTTATTAAATGAGAGAGCATTAAACTTGGAGAATTTTAATGCATTTAAAGTGGGGACTTTAAAAGGGAATATGAAGAGGCATTTTAATGTGGAGGGGTTACCACCACATGAATAGGGGAGGTGAGGGGTCACCCCCATGCACCGGCCATGGGGAAGGGGGTACCCCCCCCTCCTCCTATAAAAGGCCACCCTCTCCCTCCTTCTTCCTCACACCTTCTTGTGAAGGATCTCTCTCCCCCTCTAGAATTATTCCCCCATGGTCTCGGATTAGTGAGATACATGTTCCCGGTGGCATTTTGTCTGGAAAGAGTTGCTGCTTCTGCTGGATCGCTGGAGCGAGGAGGTGGAGGTTGTCCGGTGGCTTGAACGTGTGTGCGAGTACGGATGCGCTACTGAGTTGCGGCGCTCGGACTTCCACTCGATCTTGAGATCGGCAAGTGTATGACTACATCAACCACGAGTTCCTACTCATTAACAAAACTCGTTGTCTTCGAGGGTAGGTTCTCGTTGGATGTATGTCCACCCGTTGCTCTGTTCCTAATAGATAGATCTTGGCGTGTAGTTCTCATCGTAGGATTTTTTTTGTTTTCTATGCTGCGGACCCAACACTTTGGAACTCTCTCAAATGATCACCGCTATAAGAAGCAACTTTAGAAGACCTTTTTTCTTCGAGACTTTTGCCATTTCATGCTGAAATATTTGGAAGCACAGGAATGCTCTAGTTTTTGACAATGTAACTCCTTTCTTTAGTGCTTGGTCCTACTCGTTTAAAAGGGACATTTTCCTTCTTTCTTATAGAATGAAGGATGATCTATAAACCTCCCTAGTTACTTGGCTAGACACTCGGTAGTTTCTCTAGGCTACACCCTGGGCTAAGCCATCTTATATATTCTTCAACCCCCTCTTGTATATATTTTCTTTCTCTTGATAAAATTTTACTGTTGAGGCCTCCCCTACAGTTTTCAACTCAAAAAGTAACTGTGCAGCAGCCAGTACCCCGCGATCAAGTGCATCCTCGGGCCATGCATGCATGCGCTGCTAGCTGCAGGCCAGCGGTGGCATTTTTCTTGTAATATTTAGGAATTACATGTTCAATTACTAAAAACACTTCGCATTTGAGTGGAGAAGCTTGGGAAAATGGTCTAGATCAGTTTCTTCCCACTACATGTACATGGGCTTTTGGGGCGTTTCTCGGTGGGGAGAATCTGGACACTTCTTTTGTGCTTATGTGGTGGGGATCTAGAAGCCATGTTAGAAGTCCAAAAGAAGTCACCCAAAGTGGACTATCAAAGCCCACCATAAGTGCAAGCGATATTCCCCTAACTAGAGATTTTTGCACTTAACACCACTTGTGTTGGGGATATGCTGAATGGGGTATACCCAGCAGAACGTTTCGAGTGGGCCATGGCCTCTGCGAGTGGGCCTGCAGGACGGTGACTGGAATGCGACTGAGAAGAAGCCTGGCGACTAGAAGATGGAGCCCCAGAAGTGTAGTAGAAGTCTAGTCGGATTAGGTCAAATCTTTCGAGTCCTTAATTGACTCGGCTGTATATCTGTAAATACTAGCGAGGTACCCCTATAAAATTCCTTAGGGTACTCTCTGTACTTACGTTCTATTATACACCCCTTAAATCTGAGTTAAGAAAGGGTGGTCTTGGAGACCATACTTTGCGATGAGAGCCGACCAGGCCGCCTCGAACTCCTCCACCGTGATCGTGTACTCCAAAATCTTGTGGAACTCATCATGAAAACCGAAAGGTTTCGAATACAAACGGCCCCATGCATTCCTTTGCTTTGCCCTATACGTGCCATTTGTACCATTTGTGGGTTGTCTCAGGGAGAAGAGCAGCAATGGCAAGCTCCATTGGCCGACATTGATATGGGTTTCAAATCATCATATCCAGAGTTAGATTGTTTCTGGATTTTAACTACTGCTCCCTTCTTTCATAATATAAGATGTTTTAGCTTTGTAAAAGAAGTGTATCTATATCTCTACACTAAAAAAGTGTATCTCCTACACACTAAAAAAATGTAGATACACTCATTTAAAAAAATGTTGCCAACGGGGGAATGTTCACTCCCTTGGTTATACGTTATTAGGTAGGTGGGACACCCAGTTTATTCATGCCTCAGCGGCGACTCGAAAGTCTACCAATGCTAGGACTCGAACCTAGGCGGACTCGAACCTAGGCGGGCTGGCCTCCACACCTAGAGTATCAACCACCAGGCCAGCGCTTGGTTCTCAGATACTCTCATTTCACAAAGCTAAAACATCTTATATTATGAAACGGAGGGAGGGAGTATATACTATCAACACATTAAACAATACCAAATGATAGTGATGTGGTAGATGCTTACCTGTTAGAATGGTAACTGAAGTTTTTCCTTCCATCAGAGAAACGAATTCCTTGAACACCCACTCGAGGGTCTCTGTTTTCTCGTTCGTCAAAAGAACACCAGCTAGGATTATACTCTGGAAATAGTTATTAACACCGATGAAGAGTCCAAACGGCATGTCATACTGGTTTGTACTTCATACGGCTTTTCCCGTTTGTCCACAAGAGTGCTCTGATCCTCCCTTATACAGTATCTACTAAGCAGTTGTCACGAAAATTGGGGTCCTTTATATTCATTTCTAAGAAAACGTCACATTTTTCCTTCACGCCGTCCACTGAATGGTCCCTGCTGATGCTTGCACACAGTGGTGGAAGCAAGAAATTCGGTTTAGGTGTAAAGAGTTAGTGGATTATAGTTATATTTATTTACTGTAACACTAACTCAGAGTAACTTAGGTATGCATATCTTAGGTATGTGATACCTAGGTATGTATAACTTAGATACGTATACCCTCAGGTATGTGTGGTTTATAGCGAAAATACGCGTATCACGTATGGTGTCTGGGCACCATGGTGCACCTGTTATTTTACCTATATCAACGCGGATTTGCTACACACATGCATAGTTGTGCATAGGCTTAGGACCATTGGATATAGAGATCACATGCAGATGCTCGTTTAAATGTAGTGACTGGCTTTTGGAATGGTAAAACGGTGTGTGTTCCATTCCGTTTTTGTGTATGCATGCAATGGATAGGGTTTGGGACAAACCCTAACTTTTTAGCACGCTGTTTGGCTAAGAAAATTTTAGCAGCTAAAATAGGAAGGTAGTGAGAACAAGGCTTATAAGAGTTTTACATGCAAATGCTTCATGCTAAGTGCTTGTGCTAGTATGAAAACCCTAAGTATCCGGCGGTAGAGTGTAGTGTCTTATTTGGACAAACCCTAACTTTTTAGCGCGCTGTTTGGCTATGAAATTTTTAGCATCTAAAATAGGAAGATAGTGAGAACAAGGCTTATAATAGTTTTGCATGCAAACGCTTCATACTAAGTGGCCGCATGCATCCATGAGAATGTGAAGAAAACGAAACAAAGGTTGTTTTGCTTATTGCGGCAGCCCTAGCTATAGGAGCAAAACGAAACAAATGTTGTTTTGCCATTGTACATAGGATATTAGGGTTTGCGTTTACAATGGCAAGCTACTAAACTAGGGTTTCTGTGGTCCATCAACTGACAGAGCTAACAACCTAACTAAAGGATCCACCATTTTGGGTATAAAAATATGTGCTCTCTATATCAACAGTGGAGAGAATCAACGGTGAATAGCCTATGCGCAGCTATGCCCGTGTGTAGCTGGCTATTTTGCTATTTGGCTCTCCACCGTTGATCCTCTCCCCTTTTGATATCGAGAGCACACATTTCCATACCCAAAAGGCTTGATCTCTATATGAGGTTACTAACGCCGTTAGTACCATGGCGTGCAAACCCTAACGTTTTCAATGCACAAAACCCTAACCGAACTAAGCCTTATTCCTTTTGTAACGCAAAACCCAATATACCATAGACAAAGACATGCAAAAACCCTAATCAAACTAAGCTTCTTAGATTATGCTATGTGTTTTCGTTGCTTTAGGTATAGTAGCAACAACCCTAAATGAGGGCACTAGCTATTGCATGTAGACCACAACTTCTTTTCATTTTACGCCTGGTTTTACGAGCTATTGTCCATAGCGTCACTTATTCGTTCTTTCATCCAAAAAATAAGACACTACACTCTCCCCCTGAAAAGTTAGGGTTTGCATACTAGCACAAACAATTAGTATGAAGCATTTGCATGCAAAACTCTTATAATCTTTGTTCTCACTACCTTCCCATTTTAGATGCTAAAAATTGCATGGCCAAACAGAGCGCTAAAAAGTTAGGGTTTGTCCAAATAAGACATTACACTCTACTGCCAGATAGTTAGGGTTTGCATACTTGCACAAGCACTTAGCATGAAGCATTTGCATGCAAAACTCTTATAAGCCTTGTTCTCACTACCTTCCTATTTTAGCTGCTAAAATTTTCTTAGCCAAACAGCGCGCTAAAAAGTTATGGTTTATCCAAAATCCTAACCATTACATGCATGCACAAAAACAGAATGGAACACACATCGTTACACACCATTTTCCAAATCCGCGTCGATATATATATATATATATTTTTTCTCTTTCTCCAAAAATAATGGGTGTACAATGTACAACCATGTCCTTAATTGCCGCCCATGCTTGCACACAGCGTCCTTAAATAGCGCTTGTTGAAAGGGATATTTTCCATTGATACGAAGAAGCTCCCAATTATTTTCCTTCCAGCAAAAAATTGTTCTACTTCCTCCGATCCATAGTTGACTTAGTTTTGTGTAGATTCAGATGTATCTCACTAAAATAAGTCTAGATATATTTAAATCTGGACAAATTTAAATCAACTAATTTGTATCGAAGGGAGTAAAAAGAAGATACTCCTCCGACCCATATTAGTTGGCTTAAATTTGTCTAGATTCGGATGTATCTAGACATGTTTTAATACTAGATACATCCGAATCTAGTTAAATCCAAGTCAACTAAGGGCTCGCATTCCGGCGCACGAGCGGTCGGGGTGTTGCGAAGTTCGGGCGGTGTAGGGACAGTGACATAGGGTTCGACTGGGTGGCGACGGCGGCTTCTAGGAGCAGGGAAGGGGTGGAGTCGGCGGCGCGAGGGCCGAAAGGGGGCGGGGGAGAGGAACTGGACATCCGTGGCCTTCGGTAGCCAGCGGCGAGCGGTTCGTAGTGGAAGGCGGGAGGCAGAAGGCGAGTGGAATTTTTCACCGCGGCATTTGGACAAGCGCTTATGGTTGAGGCGTTTTGCGGTAGTGCGCATCTACCCCAAATATACAACAGGAGAGGGGTATTTTTTGGACATGCCCATAAAATTTTGGGCGGGAAGCTGTAGATCAACCATTATAGGGTGTTTTTTAGCCCCTGTTGCCCTGTAAAACAATTTATTGGACATGAGTTGTTTTAGGGCACCCATTAGAGATGATCTTATACAGTAATTTGGATCAAAGGGAGTAGAATTATGTTTATTTTTTATATTTGTTTTGCAAAAATTCTACCGATCTATTAATAATCATCAATCGTAGTACAAAGCAAAAAAAATACAAATAGGTCAATGGACCACCTAGCGATGACTCAAACGCTAGCATGAGCCAAAGGCACCAGCATCCTGGCAACTCCATCACCGGAGCGGGGAAAAGTTTGTCATAGTAGAGATTACTATAGTAGACAGACAAGACGTTGTCGTGCTAAGACCTCAAAGGACCAGAGCACTAGATTTGCAACCGTCTCCAATAATGACATCCGTTGTTTGGAAGAGATTGGCATGAAAACACATCAACAAACACGAAAATCAATAAGATCCCAGAAGATCTGCCAAACACACGAGTGCACGCACCACCAGGGCTAGGATATGTCAAGAGGAGCTTATTCTGACTTTGGGATGTAGCTGTCATCCCACCATCTTGAAAAGGCACGGAAAAAAGGCTAAACAAAGAACTGAAACTCCCTGCGGTGAGGGGCCTTGGTTCACCACAGCTTCATGGCTCCAAGGCCATCGGAAGTGGAGAGGACCGGCAGCATCACTGGCGAGGGGAACAGAACCCTAGATGGGTTTTTTAGCCACCGCCATGATCGCCTCCTCTCAATTCACGTACCGGTTCGGTTTATTTAGGATAACAAATTTATAAAATCACCCTTTTACTAGTTCTTTGTGGATTGATATTTTCTTTCTTATGTCCAAATCATTGTTTTTAAATGCAATAACTTAGTTCATCAAGAAGTTCAATTGGTTGAAAAAAATGCAAGCTGTAGATTTTCATTGAACTTAAGTTACCCCAAAATGCAAGCTGTAGTATACAATTTTCAGGATCTGTCAAGACTCTGTCAAGCGATTAAGACGACGATGGCAAGACCTGAAAGGCTGCGTCGATACAGTATCCAAGACCAAGAGGGGTAGTACTGAAACAGTATCCGACGGAATAGTGTCTTAGCTAACCTTGCGAACGATCCTCTGCTGCTCCTCACAACTCACAAGAATGTTGAAACGTTGTCAACGGTCAAGTACATTAACCTCGGAGGATCGTGCGCGTACCCCCCGTATATACTGGGACGGCGACAACTCAGGGAGGACATTCCATCTCTGCAATCCCCGTACTCTTTCCTCTTTTTGTTTAGCTGAAGAAGAAGGTGCGGTTGGTCGGTCACGTTGGATCTTTGTTTTTCTGTAGTGTGGCAGCACGGGTTCCTTGGACCTGAACGAGTTCTGGGCTCTCTTTCGGTCACGCGCTGACCAACAACCTTCCTGTGGCACGCGCACTTTCGACTACAGCTTCGGGTCCTGTTTGGCACCTCGTCTCGCCTAATCGTGTGCCCTCCCGCTCGCTTCGTCTTCACCAATTTGTCCCACAACACGAAACAACGCGGAACCGCAGTGTCGATATCCCTCTCAGCACTCAGCAGCCAAGGAACTCAGACGAAGTACTATTACTACTAGTGTATACTTCCTGCATTCACAATTACCTCGTGTTCTGGGTTTAGTCAAAGTCAAATTTTACAAAGTTTGATCAACAATATAAAGAAAAATATCAACATCCATGATTTTCAATACATATAATATAAAAATATAGTTTATAACAAGTTTATTACAATAGTTTTTATGTTAACGTTAATATTTTATTCTAAATATATGGTCAAAGTTTATAAAGTTTGAATTTGGCTAAACCTAGGATAATGGAGGGAGTACTACTATTTATGAATCCCAGGAAAACGAAAAAAGAGAGAGATTACTTTCAGTCATCCGGTAGCGAAACGTCGAACCATATCCAACCGACTGTTTGGAGGATTTCTTTTGGAAAGAAAGAAAAGGCGAGGTGGTTCTATCCACCGGAGCTGACAGCGTCGACCGCACGTAGCATCGCTGGGCCGGGCTGGGAGATCGATTCCTGATCCTCACGTGCTACACCTACAGCCAGCAGAGAGGCCAATGGTGGTGTGCAACATCGGCATGTTCCTGCCGGCCGGCCCAGCAAAACGTGCCGCCTGCACCTGACCTAACTAGCAGCGGTACCTTTTTTTATCTGAAAAATGAGTATATATTAATATCGTGGAGATATCAATTACATCCGGTCTCTGCAACAACGCATGTCCTAGTAGCCTTATAGGAATACATACAGCCCAGAAAAAGAAGAAGAATTACAAAGAGGAAAAGTTCCGCAACAAAGAATGATGCCTCGAAGCAACGACACTAACACCACTAGAACAACAGCAGTAGTTCAACCACTCCAATAGCAACACCTTCAAAAAGGAAACAGTGCACAAGCGGCGTCGTTGCCTGATCAAAGATCATAGGTTTTCACCTTGGAGAAAGTCTTCACTCGCAAAACAATACTTTCAACAAGGTTATTGCCAGGCACAACTAATTAAGGCCAGACCTTGGATTTTCACCCTGCAAGATAAGACTGGGAACTCCTCATGTGTTGTCGCCCTCACAAACAGTCGTTGCCGCAAGTCACAGATCACGCAGCCAGTTCCTCGTCGCCTCAAAGACTCAAACCATCATTACTGCCCTCATGTTCCTGCTTTGTTGACAATCTCCGCATCTGACTTCACCATGGCTCGTCGAAGACATGAAACATGATGGTAACAAACAGCAGAGCTTCGCAATGCTCCCGCTGAAACCAAATGGCCAGAAAAAATGGGCATGCACGACCGAATACCTTTCGATCCAGCAATCTCCAGGCATGATGTGCCCATGGAAGTTTGCCGACGGAGCCTTCCGGAACCTGCCTCTCCAGGCCAGATGAACGAGTACAAGCAACAAGCAAATCTTTATCTTCGCGCTGAAGGAACCCTAGGACCGATCGCCATTATTGGACAGAACAACAGGCCCGCCCGCCCCCTCTGACGGGAGAGGAGACAAGCCTGCAATAACAACGCGCCCCTGCCGGTCCGTCGGCCCGAGCAAGAAACATCATGCTGCCTTCCCACGCACCTTCAGGCAACCAAAAGGACGTGCCAATGGCGGATCTAGGCGGAAGCCTAGACCTACGACCACAACCGCCACACCTTGCGCCGATACCCGATGGGTAAGCCGCCACCGCAACACGATCTGGGTATCGGCCCAGCCGCCGTAAGCAGCCGACCTCCATGATCAGATCTCACGTCCAAGGAGCAGCCACCGCCGCCACATGACCAGGGGCGCCGCCCTGGCCGCTGATGTCTGCTAGTGCACATATCGTTTGTAGCTAGTTTCGAAGTTCAGATATCGATCCCACAGGGAGCCCAAAGGTAAGTGGTTATGGGTGAAGTCTCTGTCACACCCGAAGTTGTCACAGGTCTTCGAGTGAATTGACTGCAAGTGTTGAAATAAGAATTGGGTTTTGATTAAATGAGATGTATTTAAATAGAACTAAAATGTAAACTTCAGAAAAGTAAAGCATAAAAGTAAAGAACGACTTGATTATTTGTTGTTTCCCGCAGATGGCAAAAGAAGGCGTGGGGAGATTCAGTTCATGGTGACAGTGACTGTGCCAGGTGGACGAATAATAAATGTACAATTATAATCTTATAAATATATGTGTAGGCGAGCAACACATAATTAGCCGAAACTCCTCTTGGTAGATTTCATCACAACTTCAATAATCCTACTAGCCTGTTACCAAAACCATGGTTAGACACTAGACGATTAAGACCCTTCAGGTCGCTTAGCGATTAAGCTCCTTGGATCGGACTAATGCAATAAGCACGGTGGTTCCTCGTTATCCTCGAGTCTACTAGTTTTCCATTGATATCCCCGTGTCACCCGAGGGTCGCCAGTCCACTAGCGAACAAGATCTTATCTATGTAGAACAAAGCATCATGTTGTCTGGGCCCTTAATTGGACAACAAGCATTAGGCATCCCACAGATAGTCAAACACACATAATATAGTAATTAGAATCAATCACAAACTAATGGAAAATATATGAAGGCACAATACATCTCACCAATCCCCTACATCTCCCACGCCCAAGGGAATTACTCACACATGAGAGAAGAACGGATCATCAATATAATCAAATAAAGGGAATTCGTCTTTGTATTACCATGGAGATCCACAATAAGATTAGAAAAATATCCAACACAATTCAAGATGGGAAGAACAAACTCAAACCCTAGTCTTGCAAGGTGGAGATCCCCCCTCTCTCTCAAGTACAAGTAGTGGCTATGGGGTGTATTGGCTAGAAGGTTGAATATTGTGGAGCGAGATGAAGAAGGTCTTCTTCTTCCCCAGATCTCTTCTTTCTATCTTCTGGATGGTATGGTGGCTGTTGTGTTGTGTTTTCGACCTTGGTCCCTTCATGGAAGTTGTCCCTTTTGATAAGACAGAGGCGGCGACAACTATACGGCAGGAACTATATGGTCGGAAAAATATTCCCGCCGTATAGTTGCTCGTTAAAGCCTCTCTGTGCTTCCCCCCGAGTGCTTCCAAAGAGAGACTTACTTGTTTTCTCTGAAATATTGTGTTTCTCTAGTTAAAACCTTATGTTGACGTTTAGAACCTGAAACACAAATTAAAAACCAAGTTTTCTTCAATACCGAAGTATTAGCATTAGGTAAAGCCAGAAAATGATCAAATCCGGGAGAAAACCATCAATAAAAGAAATGAAAAATGTGTCGAATCTCACAGCTATCAACTCCCCCAAGCTTAGATGTTGCTCGCCCTCGAGTGACAAGGAAATAAGGAAGAATAGCGGAGATTCGAGACTGAAAATAAAAGAACTTACAAGTTCGAATTACCGTCAAATTCTTTTCTTCACAATCCCTGCAATCTTAAATATGATCATACAAGTATTCACAAGATTGCACTGAGTCCACTTCCTAACCACGTATATCTTGTTAGCAAATAAATCAGATGCCCAAGCAAGTGTCAAAAGTTTAGCCAGGAAGGTGAGACAAATTCTTTAGGTGTCTCTCTTTATCGAGAGATAAAAACCTTTTGTTCTTGTTTGTTTAATCAATTAAGAGTACTCAAGTTGGCACCAAAATATTTAATTTAAGAACAACTCGTCTACTCCCATGTCAAAATTTCAAGACTCTCAAAGCACATTCTTCCTTTCTTTTGCCTTTCAAAAACTTTAGTTCTTTCATAGAGAAATCATGCCACTATTTTTATCATGTTTAATTGGGCTGTGTTGTGCACTCGTGACCATGCCAATAAATAATTGTTGAGCAATAATGGGCCAGAGGAGTACTACAACTTCACTTGGAACATGAAACCGCGGGGAGACTAAAATTTTACCCGTCATAGCATTGCTGCTATAGACGTTTACATAACTCAATAGCCGAAATAAAGTGGTTTCCCACATTTAGATTATTCATTGGCCAGCGGAGTTAATAGTTCCCCATAGAGCACGACAGAATTGTAATGACACGCGTATAACAATATCTTACGGTAATTATTAGAAAAAGTAGTGGCATAATCTCTACTACTTCGAAGCATCCATTTTATCAAACAATTTCAATCAAGGATACTATCGAGTCTATTTATATTAAGCTAAAATGGGATGGAGTAGTTCTAAAATTAGATTCTTTGGTCTAAACATAGACTCAAGTCATCTTTCAGATGCTTTTTCTTTTTGTAAAAAATGTAGGAAGTATTTTTAACCAAGTTCATTGCTTATTGTTTCAAAGCTAAAAGGAGACACTTGCAAAGGAATATAATTTATAAGATAACAAGCTAAGTGGGAGTGACTCCAGTGCAAGTGAGTAAATAATTGTAGGATCAAATTAAGGTTGCAGAAAGGATGATGAAAGGAATGTGATACCTCTTCTTGCTTGCTTCGTTCTCGTATTTGAGTCGATCCCCCTCTATGTTTCCATATTGCCAAGTCACGTGAAATTAAGCAATCTTCGAGAGAAACAAAGAAATGAACTTGCAAATAAAGTTACAACTAATTTTTTTTGTATTTTCGATTTAGACATGCAAAGCTGAAAATAAACATGCAAATTTGAAGAAATAAAAATAAATCAAAAGAAGAAATAAAAATATGAATGCAAAGTTTGGAGGTTTTCAAACCTCGCCCAAGCTTAGGCTATTGCCAAGCTCAGTTATTGCCGTCATTTGGCGGCTGGTGTGGATACTGCTGGTAGTAGTCGGGGAAGTGGGTCATAAAGTGACTGAAGTTGTGAGTCAAAGTATTCACATCTTCATTCACTTCCTGAAGGGCTTTGCAGTAAAGTGGGGAAGAGAGCCTTAGTGATCATTGCCATGTCTGCATTGGCCATGGAGCCTATGTCACCTCTTCCCAGTAGTGATCGTAATGTAGATGCATGAAACCAAAATTTGAATAGAGACCAGATACAGTACATAAGCATCAGGGAATTGCCATGTCAGTTTGCTCAACCAAGAAAAGTATCTATTTTATTCCAGAAAATACTACATGTGTATATGTTAATTTGCAAAAAATGTAACTATATCACTCTGTCCTAATTGTACAAATAACCAGCTAATCTTAATTATATGAAGCTAGTAACACCATAGTCTAAATCCTAGAGAACAAGTTACTACAGTTAGCCTTAGGAACAAGAAGCATTAAACTTTGGCTCACTAGCCAAACTACCAGCAACACCACAATAATAGTTAGGCTTTACAAGTCTGACTATTGGAGATAAAATAATTATCTCAATTATAGGAGTAGCACATGACCAGGAACACTACCTGATCACAAATGATTCCTAGAACCATTAGATACACTACCAGACACTAATCCAATAATTACTGCAGATCAATTTCAAAAATTCTAGAATCTAAACCTGTGTTCTACACCTAAACAAGTGCATCGGCTCGAATGCCGGTCACAAGGTGAAGTACCTGAACTGGAGGCGATGGCGTCGCCATAGTCGGTGCCGGGGTTGCAGCCAAGCTACCGTCCCTTCGGCATTGGATTTAAAGTAGGAGACATAGAGGAGCAGTAGAAGGCCACGGCCACACAGGCGGCAGTAATATGGCATGGTCGATGCAGGGGTTCAGGAGGGAGTCGTTGGCGGGGGTGCTATGGAGCTCTAGGAGGCGACGCCAGAGGTCGTAGACATCAACGAGGGGGTCATGACCGTCGTCCAGGAGCGGTCGGCAGCGCAGAGTTGATGGTGGCGCACCAGCGACCATAGCGAATTGCAAGGCTAGGGTTAGCCGTGGGGGCGCGGACTAGAGCAGAGAAGCGTCGAGGCAGAAGGGATAGACGGAGGAGCGCGATTCGGAGCCTCATCAGTAGGCAGCGGTGCCGGAGTTGGCCGGCGACTGGCCGGCGACCGGCCAGAGCGGTGCTAGCGGTGCCGCATCGTACGACCAGAAGGGGAACGAGAGGAGTGCGTGCGTGTAAGTGAGGGGAGAGAGGAGAAGTGTTGGGCTAGAGTGGGGTTTGACCCTAGGCCCAACTGGGCCGGGTTGGTTTTAACCAGCCCATAGGCCAAAGTGAGTTTAATAGGAAAAGAAAATTTAATATTTCCAAAGAACTAATAAGCCAAATGTGAAATTCCAAAAATAACCCTGGAAGAATTTTAGCCTTAGAAAAATATAGAAAAATCCTAAAAATACATGTAACATATTGAGATGATCACAAAAATAATATCTACCTAAGAAAAATATAACATGGTTTGTTTGAATAAAATAAAATGCATATAAATATTAACACCATTAAAACCTAAGTGAAATTTCACAAAATAAGGAAAAGTCCTAAAAATGAATAAAAATCATTTTTACATATGAAAATAAATCTACTATTATATAAAATACTAATTTAATTTGTTTTCAAATAAATCCTGAAGCAAATATTTAAAGATACCTAATCCTTTATGGAATTTTGCAAAAATAAGGGTAATACTTAAACTTGAATAAAATTCACTTCTAAGATCTTAAGTAAGTATGTTTTACTAGAAAAATACTAATTATATTATTCCAACACATATTAAGGTTATTAACAAATAAATCCTTATTTATTATTTAGTTCGTAAATTCTTTAACAACATTCTTAAATAAGAAATAATCACAATTTTATGTAAAACCCTAAATCTTGTACAATACTTCTAAAACCATAACTTAAGTCTATTAACCATAAAGATCGGTTAAACCTTATCAAAGAAATCTTCTCTTCAAGAGTTATTCGTTTTACCACTTCAAACAACAATCTCATAATAAGTTCTTCAACTCTTATCAACCTAAAACATGGACTTCCATAATAGATACATAATATCAAATAACTCTAAGCATGTGTTGTTATGTTTACTTTATATCATACATATTAGTCTTAAGTTTCTTGTATATGTATATTGTCTTGTAAAGTAAACTTATAGACAAACTAAATCTTAAAGAAATCACTTAAAATTTAACTCATTCACCATATTGGGGTATTACTTTGGGGTTTTCTAAACTACATTACATTACTTATGCATAACTGCATCTTGCTTCTTTAAACATTAGTCCTTACCGGACCAATGATGTTGTTTACGGAATTTGGATCTTCTATTGTCTTGAAGACCGTGAGTGCATAATCTTGCAATCACAAAAGGCAAGTTCACAACTTGCTCATGTCCTTTGATTATTTTTTATGCTTGTAACTCAACTGTGTCATCATCTGCATTTCAAAAAGGTCGAAAACACTATTTTCACAATTAACTGGAAATATTGGTTACTGATCTAGGGTGATCTGCTAATCTATAATAACTGGCAATGGAAACACCATTGTACAGTAATGTATCATCTAGGACTTAACAACCAATGTCGCCAGTGATTCTAGCGCCGTATATTACGTGTCAACCATGAGATTTGGAATGGGACAGAGAAGTCAGCTGTATCTTCTTCCTTTCATATGGAGGCAAGATGACCTTATCGTGACGTTGGGATTCCCGGTGTGGATCCAACATATGGGTGGACACCCTTAGACCCCACGATTTTGGTGTCTAGATTATCTATGAGTGGCTGCCAGAGGTATAGTCAGACCTTTATGGAGCTTGCCAGGGGCATCACTAGCTCATAGAGTCTTCGGGAACTCATCAGGGTTATAGCCTGCCCTAGTTGGTGGCTTAACGGAGGTGGAGTCAGCCCCGGAGGATCATGCATACATATGGGGTCGCGGAGAGGGCAGTGATTGGCTTGGATCTTAGACTGGGCCCCACATCAAGGAATTGTGGACGGGAATAAGGTATCTTGTGGGAAAAGTGACGCACCTCTACAGAGTGTAAGAATTGTGACATGTTACTCCCTGTTCCGAGAAGGAGCTACGAACGTGGTAGGAAAGGAACCCCACGAAGGTTCTGGTCAACCTGTGAAAGCTGTCGGACATAGTTTTCAGAATAAAAGCAACCTTTGAAGAAATGTTTATGAAAACCTGCATTGCCTACGACCTATGGTCCGCGGCTATAGAGATAGTGCATCATACAGTCCTTTTTAGTGAACTTGCTAAGTACGCTCGTACTCAACCATACCTTCTTAACCCTTGCTAGGTTCTAAGCCATTGAAGACAACGTCAACATCAATTTGTACTCAAGAAAACCTTCATCGACAACTCAAGTTCTTCAATAAAGTCAATAAAATCAACATATACATCAGCTGAAGTGAAGATAAAGTGTCGGATTAGATAGGAGTAGATTCTCTAGCCATGAAACCTACTTCTGTAGATCATTGCAATAGCAGCAATTGCAAGCCAAATAGTTTAGATACTAGTCTTAGTTACTAGATAGTTCTGAGTTATTATTTTTGGTTCTTCTTTATAAGAAGTTCTTTATCTCTCTTTCACCTAGAGTGTTCTCTGGATCTTTTGTAAAGAGTCGTGTTGTAATCTATAGTCATGTCTTGGACCTGCTGTGTTTCTATTGTACCACTCTGAGGGATGTAATACTAGTGAATGGTGTTTCATTAGTGTTATGTCAACGACTATAGTGTACTACATCATGAAGTGGTATGCTAGGTCGCCGCAGCTGGTATTAGAGCATATGCTTTGACCTTAGGATTAAAACCCTTTTAGGATGACCTGTAGGTTGGATAGTGACTATAGGAGCCATCTTATCTAAATCAAGACTTGTGATGGATATCCACTTGAGGGTAAACCTTGTCACACTTAAGTTGGATGTTCTTATCATCTTTCTTAAGGATTAGGTACATGTATTATCTAGAGAAATGCCATTTTATTATCGTTCTAAATAGGTATAACATTACTAAGATATCTTAAGTAAGATAAAATATCAAGTAAGATTAGGACTAAGATTAGGATACCATGTGGAGTAGTATTAGTGATGGAGTCTATATTTAGAATCTATGGGAAGTAGAAGAATCTTATCACTAGTAGATACCACCATACCACTTAAGTTAGCCCATCAGAGTATGTATAGATACAAATGGAAGTAAATCATGTGGCATCCACTTGATAATTCCATGTGACGGAGTAGAATTTTGGTGAAGAATCATTAATGGTAAGCTAAGAAAAATAGTCGTCATGATGAGATGAGCTCTTTAATCATGATGACTAGGTAAATCTTCACAAGTTCATGGTGAGAATATCTCTGAGACCATGATAAGTCTGTAATTAGGACAAGTACTTAGTAAATAATCTTGTAATAATAGTAAGTAAAGAACAGTGTAGGTCTATGATAGAAGACATAGGTGTCATAATATTATGACAATTTTGGATTAAGGTAGTAACTACAATTTTGTTAGTAGTTTTGAGAGATCAGGTGAGGATAGTTTACGATAGAATAGAAAATTGGTAGTCTTTAGTAGTCCTGAAAGAAAGGTAAGTGGTTAGTCAAAACCAAAGTGAGACCACTTTGCTCAAAATTATCCTGTTGCACCTGAGCAGTTTGGGTAAATATTGAGACAAAGAGTAGTTTAACACTTAAGTGCTAAGTATCACGATGCAAACCTATATTAGAAGGTGTCATATACTACACAGCTAAGCCAGAATTCTAGAGGTATTATACTCAACTACTGTATTCCGGGCTTAGAATGATGTGTGTTATATGTACCACATTTGGATTTCTTGGTTTTTCTTGCATCTTCTTGATTGACTAGATCTGTACATGAAGTTTGACTTGGTGTGCAAATGCATGTTGCATCACCAAGTTATTAGTTGATGTTATGGACCTAGATATATACGGGAATTCTTGTAAGGGAGTGACGAGTTCCGAAGATCAAGCTGAAGACTTGCAAGAAGAAGGAAGCTAAATAGAAGGTGTATCAACACTATATTGAAAGGATGGATTAATCCCAACTTATTGTTAGTTGGCAACAAGAAGGATTATAAATGCAGAAAAGTGTGGAGCATTATGAAGGAATGAGCTTAAAGTTCACTTAAAGTAGGTGATGTTGCTAAGAAGCTAATGAAGTAGTTGTACCTAGTTCATGGAAGTATCATGAATTTGTGCCAAGAAGAAGTCTGGGAATAAGGGTGGTATTCAAGCTCTAACAACTCAGAGAGAATGCCAGTAAGAAGTCGAAAACCCATAGGGTAATTCATGCACCAAGGAGGATCCACAACCGGTATTCGTAGCTGGTATCCTAGTGGTGTAGTGAAGTATGTCATCTTTGTGTAATTTAGAGAGTATAAAACCTGGCCTAAGTTAAGAAAGGCATAAAGAAGTATAAAATTAAAAGCGAACGACTTTCGAGATGTTTTCGTGACATCGGATTCGCTGGTTAAAAGTACTATCCAGCAGATTAAAAGTAAGATAAGTAAGGTTGGAAGATTCATTTTGGAGATCCACAATTGTGTAGGTGTACCACAGATTCTTTCGTGAGACCTTATATAGGTAATATATGAGCTAGGCAAAGACCAATATCCTTACTATTGAGTTAATGGATGCTCTACATGTAGTTTAGAGACCATTAGGAAAACCAAGGGGGAGAGTAAACAATAAACACTAAAGTGTTGATGTCAAACTTTCTGACTAAAGGTTGGAAGTTAAGTACTAAGTCATGATAGGAGTAAGCCTTATTCTCATAAGGTTATATGAAGGCATCATTATAAAGTATTTCCGAGAGCATGTCAGAGTAAAAGATCAAAGTAGATATAATAGATTAAACTAGTGGATTAGTTAATAAGAAACGACTAGTAGGTTGTCCTTAAGTAGAAGGAGAGCCTACTAAAATAGTCCAGTGTAAAATACAAGGAAGACTGGATTGGAATGGACAAAATGTGTCCACAACCAATCCTAAGTAAAAATTTAAAGACATAACTCGGGGGATTGTAGTACAAGGAGTTAAGCTACATATTGGAAGCGACAATTGGAGTTGCTCAGTATGAAAGAAAAATATCTGGATACGGGATACCACAACTATTCCCAATTGTGATCACAATGGAATTTGAGAAATGGTGTGATCAATACAAGTCAACTCCTTATTCCGAAAAACAAGAGCGTACTAACTTCAGGGACGAAGTTTATTTTAAGGGTGAGAGTCTGTAACATCCCAGTATTAGAGCTTAGAGATAAGCTGAAACAAGGTGTGTGCATTGCATTCATGCATAGAAAATCCGGGGAATTTTTGTGCAAAACTAAAGAAGTCAATGAGGGATCGGGATCTCTCTTGCTCTGATGGCAGCATCCGGGCAAGTGCGATAGATTCTGACATGACCTCTACTGTAATTTTGTGTTGAGAGACAATTCAATTCATATTTGAAATTGAGATTTGAATTTCAAAATTGAATAACATGGAATTTAGAATAAACCAATGGTAATTAAAGAATATTGATGACCCACAAGTATAGGGGGTGTATCGCAGTATTTTCGAGGGAAGTGAAACCTAATTTATTGATTCGACACAAGGGGAGCCAAAGAATATTTATAAGCCTTAACAACTAAGTTGTCAATTCAGCTGCACCTGGAAACAATCTTGCTCACAGCAGTTTATCAGTAGCAATAGTTTTGTAGTAGGAATAGTAAAGTAACAGCAGTAGTAAAGTAAAGACGACAGTAACAGTAGCAGTAAACAGTAGGATTCGAGTGCGGTAGGCATAGGGATGGATGGATGGGCGTTGCATGGACAAGACAATTCACATAGCAAACAGACATAGGGCAATTGCAGATAAATAAGATACAACATCCAAGTACTAGATAATCCTAGGCATGTGTTCCCTATATACTCATACGTGCTCGCAATGAGAACTTGCACAACATCTTTTGTCCTGCCAGCCCGTTTGCAGCGGGGCCTCAAGGGAACTACTGGCAATTAAGGTGCTCCTTTTAATAGAGCACCGGAGCAAAGCATTAACACTCCGTGAACACATGTGATCCTCACATCAAAGCCATTCCCTCCGGTTATCCCGATTTCTGTCACTTCGGGGCCATTGGTTCCGGGCA
Organism: Avena eriantha; assembly: GCA_910589775.1. Classification (NCBI taxonomy): domain Eukaryota; kingdom Viridiplantae; phylum Streptophyta; class Magnoliopsida; order Poales; family Poaceae; genus Avena; species Avena eriantha. The sequence goes on from OU342745.1 coordinate 527,241,036, forward strand.
ACAACGTGTGTATACAACTTGCAGGTAAGACCAAAAACAATACTATCATAATGAATCAATAACATGTTCAGATCTAAAATCATGTCACTCGGGCCCTAGTGACAAGTATTAAGCATAACAAGTCGCAACAAAGTCATAAAGCACTAATAGAAGATACTAGGCACCATGCCCTAACAATCTGATGCCATTACATGAACGATCTCATCCAATGCCTACCATCCCCATAGCCTACAGCGGGGGATTACTCACTCATAGATGGGGGAAACATGGATGGTCGATGGACAAGTGATGGTGATGATGAAGGCGATGATCTCCTCCAATTCCCCGTCCCGACAGGGTGCTAGAACAGAGTTTCTGGTGCTATTTCGTGGAATCTGGTGGTGGCGGCGGAGCAGAACTCCTTCAGGAAAAACGTCGACCCCCCTGAGTTTTTAGGTCAGAAGGCAACTTATAGGCGAAGAGAGAGACCGAGGGGGAGTCTGGGGCGGCCAGACCACCCCTGGCGCGGCCTGGGCTTGCCTATGCGGCTAGGTGGTGTGGCCTAGGCCCAGCCCCCATCCGTCTCGTATTCTGGCTCCAGGAGTCTTCTAGTGAAATAGGATTTTTGGCATATTTTCTGGGATTTTTCCTGATAGTTGATTTTCTGCAAAAAAATTAGACACCAATGCAATTCTGCTGAAAAGAGCGCCAGTCCGCGTTAGTTGCATCCAAATCACACAAGTTTAGAGGAGAACCAATAGCAAAAGTGTTCGGGAAAGTAGATACGTTTTGGATGTATCAACTCCCCCAAGCTTAGCTTATTACTTGTCCTCAAGAAATTCAGTTCAAAACTGAGTGCGATAAAAGAACTTTCACGAACACATTTGCTTCATATGATGTATATATTCTCAGCATGTGATCAACTACTTAGGCAACTCATAATAAGGAGTATGCAACTAAGTTTACTTAATAGGCATTGCAAGCTATGAAGAGATTCCAACTCAAAAATAATAAGTAGCATGAAGTATAAACATAAGCAACATTACAATGCTCATAACAAGGTATGATAGAGTGGTATCTCGCTTGCCTTTGATGAATGCCAAGGCACCTCTGAAGTTCAGATGAAGACTAGAAGTAAAGATATCAAAGATACAAGCATCAAAGTCATAATACAAATAATCAAGTTTTGAGACAAGCACAAAGAATGACAACTAAGCTCTCAAGAAGGTGCTCAAAGAATATGTGGAGACTCAACAAGTAAAAGAAAAGGTTTTGAATAGTTTGAAAGGCTTCCAAATGCTGAAAGTATGGTACTTGTTAGCTTTGAGCTCTCATTGCCCCTATCATAAGCATCTTTAAATGGTTAAGGTTAAAGTGACACAACTAAGAGGATATGCTTGACAAGTTATAAATCGAAGTCTCATGCCCCTTACTTACGAAGACCGATCCTCATGCTACTCAACTTCAGTCACAAGTAAGCTCTTGTCATTGTAAGTATATACGTATCATAGAGAACCGCCAACGGGGTACCCCTTGCACATGACACAGGAGCTATCCCATAATCAAATGACAAGGCAAGCAGACAATGAGCATCTTAGCGATCTTTTTATTTACTATGTGCATAGATTTTTATTGAAGATGCTTCATAGAATGCTCATTATGGTTATGCTGCAAGTTTCCACCATGATTAGGCATGGCTTAGGCTAGCGGCCCAGGTGTTTCTCTAACATACATACAAACTCCATGATCTTACAAGTTCCACTTTTATTTCACACCGCCGGGATCCATAAGCAAAAGAACATGATATCAACGAGGTACTAAGTACCAATGAAATGTTGAAAACGTACCCCATGATACATGGTTCTGCTAACTTCAACTTATAAAGCACAAGCATATACGCAACAAAGAAGGACGCAATGGTTCAGGTTTATTAAATGCAAGAAAATAAAGTGTGCCATCAAATTCGTGAGAGCTTTACTAACTAACTTTCTCATAACAAGCAAACATTTTATTCGGAAGAAAACAAGGCATATTGAATATGCACGGAAGTAGCAAATGATGCTAATAGGTAGGTATGGTGGACACTTTGGCAATATTTGGTTTTAGGGAGTTGGAGGCATGAGTAAAACATACTCAGTGAAAGTGAAGGCTAGCAATAGTAAGGGAGCAACAAATGAGAGAGCAATAGCTGTCATAATCATGCTTGCAACAAAACATGACTAATCATGGCATGCAAGTGATTCAAGATCCTCAAGGCAAAATAATTCATCGAGGCTTAACTGATTATTTCAGTCATATGCATGCATGAGCATGGGCCAAGTCAATTCAAATGAAACATTCAGAGGAGGATACCACGGTGTCATACCAAGTTAAGAATAGAGTAATGCAAGCAAACATTCATAATACATGCTACAAACTATTAGCAAGCTGGAACTAATCATACGAAAGCAAGAACTAATAAGCATCCAAAGATAACATACACCCTACACGAACAGGCTAAGCATGCCCACAATGATGAGTATATGTACAAAAATGAAAACAAATAGAGTTCGTTACCAGCCTCTTACCACGCCTCAAGTTGTCATTAATCCTCATTATTGCTCTTCACTTGTGTGGCTTGAATAATAATATGAAACCAATATTCCACTGAGGACCGCTGAACCCTGCAACAAACTCACAAAGCCAAAGAAGAACGACAAATATTTTTGGTGTTTTCGATTTTTAAAACAAGAACCAAAAAGGAAAAACAAGAAAGCAAAATCTTTTGGGGTTTTTCGAATAGTTCAAACAAAGCAAAAAGGGAAAAAACAAACCAAGGAGAAAAGAAAAAGCAAACCAAAGAGAAACAACAGAAATATTTTTGGTCTTTTTGTGTTTTAGAAAGCAAAAGCAAAGAAAGAACGAAAACTAAAAAGAGAATGAAACATGAATATACAAAGTACGGACGCAACACGATAAGGAGATGAATGCGATGTCGGCGTACCTCCCCCCAAGCTTAGGCTTTTGGCCTAAGTGGGTATCAATCCTAAGCCAGCCAGGATGACGTGTCACCGTAGTATGACGAGGAGGTACCCTCGTCCTGGTGCGATCTCGAGTACGTCCCTGCGTAGTGTGCGGAGTAATCGTAGGAGGGTACATCCTCCTGGTGCTGCTCGTGGAAACCCAGCAAGCGAAGCTACTCGTCCACCTCCTCCTTGGAGCGCGACCACAGTCTCCTGTGAACACTAAACAAAGAAGACTGCGGCAAATGGATCTCCCTCTCATCCCCGTCAGTAAACAACATCCTATATACTAGACTATCCAAATCAGAAGTAGAAGTGACAAAGTGATGAGTTTTCATAGCAACAAGGTCAAGCCTTTGTGGTGCCAATACAATATCATTGGGGTCCACTAAAAGACCTAATGCATTGACCATACGCGAGGCAATGATTCCCCCATAGATAGGCCCCCTAGCAGCTAGGCGGCAAGAAATAAGCGAGCCAAAGTTGTACCGAGTATCATTGTTAAGCGCAGCAGCAAGGAAGGCTAAATGATAGTTGGATATATTACTTGTGTTCTCCCTACCAAGTATGCTAGTAGCAAGATAATATGCAAAGTATCTGAGAGCAAGGAGTTGGATGTTTCTTATCTTTCCGCGTTGCGCCACACGGTCATCATCATTGGTCACCCCTCGGTAAAGCTCCAGCAAATCAGCGGGTCGCCCTTGAATTTTCTTCACGGTCCCTGTCATGCTTACACCTATAATACTGCAAAATCTTTCCAATGGCATGGTAAAGGGAAGATTATAAATTTTGAAAGAGACAGTTGACTGATAGGGCGTGTTAGTAAACGTGAAGCTCTCAACAAAGGTTTTGGTGAGCATAGCGTATTACTCACTCTCATCTTGCATATATGAGGTCAAACCAACCCTCTCAATCAATAGCAAGAAATCATCAAGAATCCCTGCAGCTTGTAAGAAAGTAAAACAAGGAAAAGTAGATGGGTGAGCATCCCCTTCATCCCTTTCATTACCAATACGAGTTGCAATGAGATCTTCGTTGTATGATGGCCTAAACTGAGAGGCTGATCTTGAGGGCCTCGACCTCCTAGGTGCATCCCTCTCAAATATCTCTCCAAAGGTATGGTTGTTCATGCTTGATATTTTGAAATTTAAACACCTATTAAACAAGTGATTGCAAAGTGAATATAATGAAGGATACTACTCATAGGGACTTGTAAGAGGCCTAAACATGCATCAAAACTATATCCCTAAGCATCAAACAAGCTTACAAGCTCTCATAACCTGTCACCTACAGCAGCAAAATACTCAAGATATAATCCACTAAACACAAATCTACTTGGACAAGGGGAGGAGTCACATACCAGAGAACAAGTGCTCCAAATTTCAGCAAACAAAGATGGGCTGAGCAAGGAGATCGAAAAAATCGAGATCAAGCACAGTAAGAACACTATTTTGAGCAATGAACTGGAGCTTACTCGGGAGAGAGAAGAAAGTGACAGGTGAGAGAGTTAGTGGAGGGCCAGGGGTGGCCCACACCATGGCATGGCGCCACCTAGGGCAGGCCGCGCCACCAGGTGGTGAGCCTGCCTGGTGGGCCCCCCTGGTGCCTCCCAGGCACTCCTCTGCCCCTTTTTTCACGTAAAAATTTAATATGAATTTTCTGAAATTTTTCGAGACACTTTATTTTTGGGAATTTTTCAGGAATAGAAGAATGATTTTCTGACAGACAGATTTTTTTGGAAAATGATGCAATAACAAAACAAGGCTAGAACTACAGAAGTTCTAAGACACTCTAACATGCAAGCAACTAACAACAAAGAAAACTAAACGAAAGCAAAAACTAAAATGGATAGCAATAGAAGTAAACGGAGATAATCATAGTGAAAACATTGTTTTGTTCAATGAAATCCTTTTGTTAACAAGGTTGATCAGGTCTTGTTACCAAAACAATTCCATATGAGACAAAACTTTGTATTCCACTAATGATTATGTTACCTCAACCTTGATAGCAATAGTCCCAATCATAATAGTTTCAAAATTTTCTCTTGGTATGGGACAATATATTTCTCCAACTTGAATGCCCTAAACATGTTTAATTGAGTTCAAACCATAAGTCCTTTCAATCTTCTTGGGGAAATAGACAGTATGTTCCTTGTCATTAACATTGAAAGTCACCTTTCCTTGATTACAATTAATAACAGCTCCTGCAGTATTAAGAAAAGGTTTCCCAAGAATAATAGACATATTATCATCTTCAGGCATTTCAAGCACAACAAAATCAGTTAATATCAAGCAATAATGAGCCACTTGAACAGGTACATCCTCACATATACCAACAGGAATAGTGGTAGATTTATCAGCCATCTTCCTTTTATCCGAGACAATATCCTTCATATACTTTGAGTAAGGAGGCAATTTAATAGCATCAGTCAAAGGAATTTGCAAGAATAAAGGTTTCATCCACTCACAAAACTTATTATAGTGTTCATCTTCCTTTGACTTGTGTTTCTTATCAGCGAAAGGCATAGGTTTTTGGACCCAAGGCTCTCTTTCACAACCATGTTTCTTAGCAGCAAAATCTTCTTTAGTGTATTTAGTATTCTTAGTGTGCTTTCCAGGTTCTTCTTCAACTTTTTCTTCATTAGGAACTTCATTTTCTTCATTACCACTTTCAGTTTCAGCATTAGAGATAGATATACTATTAGGATCTATAGCAGGTTCAGAGGGTTCTACAACAGTTTTATGTTTCTTTTTCCTTTTCTTACGAGTAGAGCCACTATTTTCAGCTTGTTGAGAATCCTTGTCAATTCTTTTGGGATGCCCCTCAGGATAAAGAGGATCCTAGGTAGCAGCTCCACTTCTAGTTCTAATTTCATAAGCATGTTTTTCTTTAGCAGCATTAACTAGCAAGTATTTTTGCACTTTAACGAGTTGATCTATTTGAGTTCGAACCATTTGAAAGTGTTTAAAAATTATTTTAACATCATTAGAGGTTCTTTCCACAATATCTTTCAACTCAACACTAGCTCTAGTATTTTCCATTAGATGGTTTTGCACCCTTTTATTAAAATTATCTTTCTTAACAATAAACATATTGAATTCTTCTAAGCATTGATCAGGAGGTTTAGAGTAAGGGATATCACCTTCATCAAAGTGTCGGAGAGAGTGTACCTCAATAGTGGATGAGTAGGGAATTGACTTACATAATTCTTCTATAGGAGGTAAATTCTTGACATCTGCAGCTTTAATTCCCTTCTCCTTAAGACATTTCTTAGCTTCCTTCATCACTTCATCATTTAATTCAATAACTCCCCTCTCCTTTGATGTTGGAATAGGCACTGGTATAGTAGGTTCAGGTACAATTACTTCAGGTATAGCTTGTTTAGGATGAGTCCAATCTTCATAGTTCTTACTTATTTTAGCCATTAATTCCTCAGCTTCCTTAGGAGTCCTATTCCTGAAAACACAATTAGCACAACTATCTAGGTATGTCCTAGATTCTTCGGTTAGTCCATTATAAAATATATCAAGAAGCTCATTCTTAGGTAATGGACTTCCAGCTTGTGCATGAATCAAAGCACAAAACCTTGCATAAGATTCGGCTAATACCTCTTTTTCTCCCTGTTTAAAATCAAAAAGTTCCTGCAAAATAGCATGTCTAGCACTAGGAGGAAAATATTTCTATAGGAAAGTACTAATCAAGCAATTAGGGCTATCAATAGATCCAGGAGGTAAATTACAAAACCAAGTTTTAGCTTCTCCTTTCAGTGAAAAGGGGAAAATCTTAGCAACAAAGTAAGTACGCATCTTAATATCATCAGAAAACAAGCCACTCATGGTAGAAAGTTCATTCATATGTGCTACCGCACTTTCATTCTTAGTCCCACAAAAAGGTTCTTTCTCAACAATAGCTATGTAAGATAGATCGAGAGAGAAATCATGATCTTTATCTGTAATGTTTATGGGAAGCAGCAAACTTAGCAATAGGAGACAATTTGGGTCTAATAGTACGCCTCTCAAGGAGACTCTTAGCAGCGCTCCTATCATGGGTGTTTTTACATTCTTTAATAAATTCATCGGTCATCTCAACATAACCATCTTCAATATCATAACTTTCACTAGACTCAGGTGAACTAACGGGTGTAGTAGTGTCTTCATTAGGAGTTTCAGTATTTCCAGCTATAGTTCTAGAAATCGTAGCGTCTAGGAAAGGACCTAATGAACCACTCTTATCAAGCATAGTAGAAGCAGCATCATAGCATCAGAAGTTTCAGATTCAGCAGTAGTAGCAATGTGTGTAGCATGTGTATGTCGTGGTGTAACGAGCTTACTCATAACAGATGGTGAATCAAGAGCAATAGAGGTGTTCAGAACCGTACCTCTTCTTGTAGTGGATGGTAAAATAGGAACCTTGCCATCACGAGACTTACACAAGATGGATGGATAGCATCGAACAATAGAGAATCCAAGTGAACTTGATAAATAAAGCTATGCTCCCCGGCAACGGCGCCAGAAAATAGTCTTGATGACCCACAAGTATAGGGGGTGTATCGCAGTATTTTCGAGGGAAGTGAAACCCAATTTATTGATTCGACACAAGGGGAGCCAAAGAATATTTATAAGCCTTAACAACTGAGTTGTCAATTCAGCTGCACCTAAAAACAATCTTGCTCACAACAGTTTATCAGTAGCAACAGTTTTGTAGTAGGAATAGTAAAATAACAGCAGTAGTAAAGTAAAGACGGCAGTAACAATAGCAGTAAACAGTAGGATTTGAGTGCGGTAGGCATAGGGATGGATGGACGGGCGTTGCATGGACAAGACAATTCACATAGCAAATAGACATAGGGCAATTGCAGATAAATAAGATAAAGCATCCAAGTACTAGATAATCCTAGGCATGTGTTCCATATATAGTCATACGTGCCCGCAATGAGAACTTGCACAACATCTTTTATCCTGCCAGCCCATTTGAAGTGGGGCCTCAAGGGAACTATTGGCAATTAAGGTGCTCCTTTTAATAGAGCACCGGAGCAAAGCATTAACACTCCTGAACACATGTGATCCTCACATCAAAGCCATTTTCTCCGGTTATCCCGATTTCTGTCACTTCGGGGCCATTGGTTCCGGACAACAATGTGTGTATACAACTTGCAGGTAAGACCAAAAACAATACTATCATAATGAAACAATAACATGTTCAAATCTGAAATCATGGCACTCGGGCCCTAGTGACAAGCATTAAGCATAACAAGTCGCAACAAAGTCATAAAGGACTAATAGAAGATACTAGGCACCATGCCCTAACAATTTGATGCCATTACATGAACGATCTCATCCAATCCCTACCATCCCCATAGCCTACATCGGGGGATTACTCACTCATAGATGGGGGAAACATGGATGGTCGATGGAGAAGCGATGGTGATGATGATGGCGATGATCTCCTCCAATTCCCTGTCCCGGCAGGGTGCCATAATGGAGTTTCTAGTGCTGTTTCGTGTAATCTGGTGGTGGTGGCAGAGCGGAACTCCTTCTGAAAAAACGTCGAACCCCCGTGAGTTTTTAGGTCAGAAGGCAACTTATGGCGAAGAGAGAGAGAGAGACTGAGGGGAGTCTGGGGTGGCCAGACCACCCCCTGGCGCGACCTAGGCTTGCCCGTGCGACCAGGTGGTGTGGCTTGGGCCCAACCCCCTCCGTCTCGTATTCTGGCTCCGGGAGTCTTCTGGTGACATAGGATTTTTGGCATATTTTCCGGGATTTTTCCTGATAGTTGATTTTTTGCACAAAAAGTAGACACCAATGCAATTCTGCTGAAAACAGCGTCAGTCCACGTTAGTTGCATCCAAATCACACAAGTTTAGAGGAGAAACAATAGCAAAAGTGTTCGGGAAAGTAGATACATTTTGGACGTACCAAATATTTAAAGAATAAAGTAATAAGAAGAAATGGAATAGGAAATTGCAATACAAGAAAAGAATAATTTTATTAATTGAAACCAGTATTACAACATTCTTTCACAATAAAAGAATAAAGGTAAATAGTAAGGAAATATAATCAAGAAATGAAACAAATAAAAGAATTCTTATTTACAAGAATATATCTATTACATTGTTTCCTACAAATAAGTAAATGAATAAAGAAAGATAAAAGAAAGTCCTAGACTATTTCTCTAAGTTAAGTCTCGAGCCATCCTTTAGTTTCTTAGAATGATCTGGGTTCCTACAAAATACAAACAATTATTAAAATAAGAGAAAGGGGGTTAGTGTGTTAGCTGTACTCTCAGATTGGGCATAGAAGTGCTATGCCAATTTCATCATTGAGTATTAATAAAAGGGGATACATGTAGGAGTATATGTTCCTATCATATTTGGCCTTAGAATTGTGCATCATAGGCATGGGGCAAGTTTCACTAAAGTCAAATAAAAAGGTAAAAAGGTAGAACATCAGGAAATATCAAGCTTTTGCTTGATCTGATCCACTTGACATAGGAAAGAAAGCAGCTCACACATAGCTGCATGCTAGTGTGCTATCGACACAAGAGGCTCCACAAAGAGTGTAAAAGGGAGGGCACAACTATAGCACCATCCACTATTCTCACTTCACAACCATATCTATCCAGTTCTATTCACACCACATGTTCTTCTCAAGAACATACATTCCTTTCTTCACACCACCATCAAATCCACTGCCCAATCAACATCTAGTTGCTTTTATAAGCCATCCTAGAGCAGATCAAGGCCAACCGTTCCAAGAAAAACAGAACCACAATAGCTCAAGTAAGAGCCAGCTAACAGTATTAAGAGAAGGAGGTACCATCAAGAACTGAACCAGTTCAGCAACAAGCCAAGTAAGGAGGATCAAGATCAACAAGCAACCACAAGACGTAGTCAAGCTTCAGCAACAACAACATGTTGCTATACCACTAATCATGCATAGTATATGTTCTTGTTTTATTTCACCATCAAAAATAAGGGGATAAAGTGGGTTATTGCAAATCAATCTCTATTCAACTAACCTGCAACTAGATATTGGTCTAGGAGGATTAGGAGAATATTCATCCTCTCAGATCTGCATAGAAATGCTATGCAGATTCATCCTACAGGTTTTTTTTGAATCACATCATAATATCTGTCCTTATTCAAGGTAGTGCCTCAGCCTAGGCATCCTTGGCAAGGAGGTAAACCCAATCTTTATCAAATACAAGAGTAGCAAGTCATGTAGCTAGTTTGTGCCACTATGCACACTCTCAGGAGGTTCCACAACAACATAGCCATATCACAGAAGCCATCTATTCAAGACCAAGCCATATCTGTTTTCTATCTACAATTATGTGCCTTAGATCTTGCATCATAGGCCAAGCCAATAAATCAAGCATGATTGATAAATATAGAGTGAGGCACATGGAACTCATATATGAGTTGATCATATGAACAGTAAGGCCAACAACCTTATACTTAATCATTTTCCTAATAAAGTAGATCAGGAATCATCTAGAAAGGAATCTTATTTATACAAGTTAGTATGTAGCTCTAGCCTCAGTTTCCACATCACTGGCAAGGAAATAATCCACCTTACTTTTCCTCATGGACTCATGAGGTGTATGATTTTAATAAATAAAACCATTAGCACAGCAGATCATGCTAATAGGGTACCATTATGCACACTCCAATTGAGGCACCACAAAGGTATCTATTGAGCAGAAGCCATACCATAGAGAAAACACTAGCCAACATCACAAGCTAGCACCTGGACACAACACAATATAAACCACATCAGGCCACATATAGAGTAAGGAGGAAATTTAAGCCAACCATTTTCACTTAACAAAGCCAGTGCTTATGCCAAATCATAGGAACCTAGCAATTAACTAACACATGTGCCAGATTACACTCCAGGAACTCACATACACATTTACCTAATGAAATCTAGGTGTGCACATTTTAATTACACACAACATATTTTTTGTAGAGGATCTATTCATGCCGACAACTAAAGCTATAGCTACAGCAATAACTACATCCTAATTAGGAAAAAACAAAACTTAGTCCACACATTTGATTATATCAGGTAAATAGTCACGATCAACCAATAAATTGAATAGAAAAGAAAACATATCAAGTAATATGTGTAGGAGCTAATTATATCATGCATATGTATGTATCAGATAGCCATAATCAATATCAACATATTCTGCATGTTGTATATGCATGGAAATACTGGTTATCTACATTCTACATCAAAAGTACCCATGTTCAGATATGTAATGTAGATGTATGAAACCAAAATTTGAATAGAGGCCAGATACAGTACATAAGCATCAGGGAATTCCCATGTCAGTTTTCTCAACCAAGAAAAGTATCTATTTTATTCCAGAAAATACTACATGTGTATATGTTAATTTGCAAAAAATGTAACTATATCACTCTATCCTAATTGTACAAATAACCAGCTAATCTTAATTGTATGAAGCTAGTAACACCATAGTCTAAATCCTAGATAACAAGTTACTACAGTTAGCCTTAGGAACAAGAAGCATCAAGCTTTGGCTCACTAGCCAAACTACCAGCAACGCCACAATAATAGTTAGGCTTTACAAGTCTGACTATTGGAGATAAAATAATTATCTCAATTATAGGAGTAGCACATGACCAGGAACACTACCTGATCACAAATGATTCCTAGAACCATTAGATACACTACCAGACACTAATCCAATCAGTACTGCAGATCAATTTCAAAAATTCTAGAATCTAAACCTGTGTTCTACACCTAAACGAGTGCATCGGCTCAAAGGTCGGTCACAAGGTGAAGTACCTTAACTAGAGGTGATGGCGTCGTCATAGTCGGTGCCGGGGTTGCAGCCAAGCTACCGTCCCTCCGGCATTGGATTTAAAGTAGGAGACATAGAGGAGCAGGAGAAGGCCATGACCACACAGGCGACAACAACAGGGCATGGTCGATGCAGGGGTTCATGAGGGAGTCGTTGGCGGGGGCGCTCTGGAGCTCGTGGAGGCGACGACAGAGGAGAAGTGTTGGGCTGGAGTGGGGTTTGACCCTAGGCCCAAATGGGCCGGGTTGGTTTTAACCAGCCCACAGGCCAAAAGTGAGTTTAATAGGAAAAGAAAAATTAATATTTCCAAATAACTAATAAGCCAAATGTGAAATTCCAAAAATAACCCTGGAAGAATTTTAGCCTTAGAAAAATATAAAAAATCCTAAAAATACATGTAACATATTGAGATGATCACAAAAATAATATCTACCTAAGAAAAATATAACATGGTTTGTTTGAGTAAACTAAAATGCAGATGAATATTAACACCATTAAAACCTAAGTGAAATTTCACAAAATAAGGAAAAGTCCTAAAAATGAATAAAAATCATTTTTACATATGAAAATAAATCTACTATTATATAGAATTACTAATTTAATTTGTTTTCAAATAAATCCTGAAGCAAATATTTAAAGATACCTAATCCTTTATGGAATTTTGCAAAAATAAGGGTAATACTTAAAATTGAATAAAATTCACTTCTAAGATCTTAAGTAAGTATGTTTTACTAGAAAAATACTAATTATATTATTCCAACACATATTAAGGTTATTAAGAAATAAATTCTTATTTATTATTTAGTTGGTAAATTCTTTAACAACATTCTTAAAGAAATAATCACAATTTTATGTAAAACCCTAAATCTTGTACATTGAAATACTACTTCTAAAACCATAACTTAAGTATATTAACCATAAAGATCGGTTAAACCTTATCAAAGAAATCTTCTCTTCAAGAGTTATTCGTTTTGCCACTTCAAACAACAATCTCATAATAAGTTCTTCAACTCTTATCAACCTAAAACATGGACTTCCATAATAGATACATAATATCAAATAACTCTAAGCATGTGTTGTTGTATTTACTTTATATCATACATATTAGTCTTAAGTTCCTTGTATATGTATATTGGTTTGTAAAGTAAACTTATATACAAACTAAATCTTAAAAAAATCACTTAAGTTTAACTCATTCACCATATTGGGGTATTACTTCGGTGTTTTCTAAACTGCATTACATTACCTATGCATAACTGCATCTTGCTTCTTTAAACATTAGTCCTTACCGGACCAATGATGTTGTTTACAGAATTTGGATCTTCTATTGTCTTGAAGACCGTGAGTGCATAATCTTGCAATCACAAAAGGCAAGTTCACAACTTGCTCATGTCCTTTGATTATTTTCTATGCTTGTAACTCAACCGTGTCATCACCTGCATTTCAAAAAGGTCGAAGACACTATTTTCACAATTAACTAGAAATATTGGTTACTGATCTAGGGTGATCAGCTAATCTATAATAACTGGCAATGGAAACGCCATTGTACAGTAATGTATCATCTAGAACTTAACAACCAATGTCGCCAGTGATTCTAGCGTCGTATATTACGCGTCAACCATGAGATTTGGAATGGGACAGAGAAGTCAGTTGTATCTTCTTCCTTTCATATGGAGGTAAGATGACCTTATCGTGACGTTGGGATTCCCGGTGTGGATCCCACATATGGGTGTGAACCCTTAGGGCCCACAATGTTGGTGTCTAGATTATCTATGAGTGGCTACCGGAGGTATAGTCACCCTTTATGGAGCTTGCCAGGGGCATCACTAGCTCATAGAGTCTTCGGGAACTCATCAGGGTTATAGCCTGCCCTAGTTGGTGGCTTAACGAAGGTGGAGTCAGCCCCGGAGGATCGTGTAGACATATGGGGTCGCGGAGAGGGCAGTGATTGGCTTGGATCTTAGACTGGGCCCCACATCAAGGAATTGTGGACGGGAATAAGCTGCCCGTTTGTGCAACAAAGCTAAGATCTCTTGTGGGAAAAGTGACGCACCTCTGCAGAGTGTAAGAATTGTGACATGTTACTCCCTATTCCAGGAAGGAGCTACGAACGTGGCAGGAAAGAAACCCCACGAAGGTTCTGGTCAACCTGTGAAGGCTGTCAGACATAGTTTTCAGAATAAAAGCAACCTTCGAAGAAATGTTTACGAAAACCTGCATTGCCTACGACCTATGGTTGGTGGCTATAGAGATAGTGCATCATACACTCCTTTTTAGTGAACTTGCTGAGTACGCTCGTACTCAACCGTACCTTCTTAACCCTTGCTAGGTTCTAAGCCATTGAAGACGACGTCAACATCAATTTCTACTCAAGAAAACCATCATTGATGTGACATCCCAAAACTTTAATCCAAGGTAATCAAGATGCAAACCACCCAATTTAGGGTTAACAAAAACTTTTTTCCATTTAAAATAATTAAGCATGCATATGAGTGTTGCATTTAGTAGGAGTTGTTTTGAAATGCCATCATTGAGTGATCTATTGATTGTAAAATGACTCTAAGGTGAATTACACATCATCTAGATCATCCCCAACAAATCCCAAAGAAAAAGAAATCAAAAAGAATTAAATAAGGCAAATGGTCACTTTTGCCATTTTAATCAATTAGGACACTTTGGGTGTTCCTAGGACTCATTTTCCAATAGAGACAATTATGGATCTTTGCACCCCTTGCTAGTACAAGTAGTGATGTGCCAAGGCCCACTTTGTGATCTCCCAAAAACATTCAAATTCTAATTTTAAATGACATTTGAAAATTGAATCTAGTGTATGTATCTAGATCACACTTTTTCAAAAAACATCCAAATGAATTCCATTTGGCAAATCCTAGCAACCACAGATGTTTAAGCACGTGATAAACAACTCCACCAAAAATATTTGAAAAATTCAAATCTTTTTGTCATGCGGCCATTTGATCAAACACTTGGCATGCATGAATCACACTCTAGTTTAGGCTCACTGTTTCTATAGGGTTTTGCCACCCATTTGACCTCAGTTTACTCCCTTTGTCCCTCCTAGCTCTAACCAAGCCTTAATCAACCCACCCCTTTGTCCCTAGCAGTAGTGCACCGCCACCCCGAGGACATGCCCGCCAGCCAACCTTGCCCAAGCCACAACAGACCGCCAGCCCCTCTCCGCCGCTCCAGGAAGGGAGGCGTGACCTCACCGCCGCCCACGGTCCACCCCACGATCACTGCCAGCCCCTGGACCACCCCAGAGCAGCGCCACACTCTCCTCTCTGCGCCGCGCCAGAGCACGCCAGAGCGCCATCACCGCCAGCACGCCACAGACCACGCCTCGACCATAGACCATGCTTGCCGCTCTGCCTTGACCACCTCACCCCGCCAGACACGGTCGTGCACCGCCGCGCGACCCACAGTCGCCAGGAACCCCGTCGAGCATCGCCCCTGTCTCCTAGAGCGCGCGGTGCTCCCGACCGTTAGCCACCGCCCCTATCACCACCATTACGTCCTAGCTGACCGCTAGGGAACCGCCCACCGTCCACCTATCTCGCCCACGCCGGTAGCTCGCTGTATCGTCATCACCGACGAGCTCCGCCCACACCTCTCTGCCGCTTCGCCACGCCTATAAAAGGAATCCTCCTCAGCACGAATTCCTCACACCATTCCACTCCCTCTCACCCCCAGTCCCTACCCACCTCTCGCCAGAGCAGCTCGAGCAATAGGCCGCCGGAATTTCACCGGAGGCAGCCGCATTCGAGGAGGAGACGTTGACGTTGATTCTGTCCACCCCAGCCTCTTCCGCGACTTCGCCTGAGCGCACCATCATCGAATCGTTCATTTCCCCGCCTCGCCTCACTCGTTGGAGCCCTGGTACGCCCCCACTGCACCCTCGCCACGTAGCTAGGTCATCGTCTCGCCGGCGACGTGTTCGTCGTTGACGACGACCGTGCGCCGTTGATCTAGTTCTAATCGTGCGGTCCTTATTGCCCCGTACCACTTCACGTGAGATGTACCGCTGACATGTGGACCCCCCTGTCAGCTGTCCTCTGCTCCGCGGAGTGTAGACAGGCAGGCCCATTTAGTTTCCCGCGTGACCCATATGATTCAAATAAATCTTTTTCTATTTTAGCTGAAACTTAATTCTGTCTCTTGGTCCGAAAATCAATTTAGAGAGATTTACAAATCTAAATTAGATGATTCCAATTTTGTTGGAAAGCTAATTAAAATATTTATCAAAGCCCGTTGGATTTAAATCATTTAGAGTTAGAGATCTCTCCTTGTAAAAATAACAAGACAGAAGCTTTGTCACATTCAAACATTTTTCTAAATTCAACCATAATAGCTTTTGAGTTGTTTCCAACTCTCAAAAATCACATTTAACCATACCTATCTAAATATGTAATAATATTAAGGTTTGCATGCAGCGACTTTGGACTAGTACCAAAATAATGCTCTATAGGCATTTCTAGTCACTTTAAATCATTGAATAGTAAACTTAAACTTATTAAAATATGACCCAACCTTTAAATCACATTCCTATATATTAGAATATGTGGTGATGACATGTGTCCACATGATCCTATATTTTAATTGGAGAATATTAAATCTTAGTTATTTTCAATGTGTAGAAATTACTTTTCTCAAATAAAAAGAATGAAACTATTTCATTAAACCTTGTGATGTTTGTGATGAGGCTAGATCATCCAATGTGTGCCTTAGTGTGCTAAATAGACTAGTTTAGTATTGTTTGGTGATTGTGTATCCCGTATGTATTTATAGACGGTAGTGCCGACCAAGCTCTCGAAGAGTAGGAGTTCTACCAAGAGTTGGAGGAAGAGAACTTCAACCACTGCACTACACAAGGTCAGCCATCATTAACAATGCAAGCTAACACTTGCAAGTATTATACTTAGCAAGCCTAGCACTTCAAGTAAACTGAGCAAGCTATTGTTAGCAAGCTAGAATAAAGCTAGATTACCTAAGCAAGATGCTTTAGGCATGCTTTGGTTATATTTTGACTTATACCTACCCCAAGTTTTTTACAAGCTTTACCTTGTTTTACTTTACCAAAGTTCTTTACTTTGTTTATAGGTAGCATAAAAAGTATAAAACTTGACCTATCAAGTTAGATTCATATGTCATTCTATGGCATGAGATTGAAGATTAGTATCCCACCTTAGTGAACACTCTTAACTTAGTAGTTTAGAGCTAATCCAAAACTTGATCACTTTAGATGGGAATACTTGGTGAAAATGGTTATGAAAACCTTGGAATGATGAGTCATTCTATTGAGATGTTTTGACATGTGTTGAGAAACACAAATGGTTTGTGATGATGAATTTGTTGAGGCATGAGCCTTAGCCCTTCTATAAAAACTGATGGTTGGGTTCGGATGCGATACCATTCCAAATTTACCGTACAATCACAATACCTGAATTGGGTAAGGCTTAGCCAGAAGTTTATATGCATTAGTATTAGTTCCCTCACGTGAGAGGTCTGAGCGGAGGCTACCTCTCGATGTTTTCCACCTATGCAATGCCCAGGATGACAGATGGTCATGGCTGGGAGGCCAAGCTCATAGGGGAGGTGCTTATACTAGGGTGTGTAATTGAAAGGTTATGTTTGATTATCTGCATACTAAGTATGATGATTCAGGGTTATCTTTCTTTGTCTCTGAACTCAGCTTAGGTTTCAAACTTAACTTTACAAGTAAACTTAGAGTTAGCATTCCTACTAGCACTACCTTACTTGTTAGTGATAGTTTGCGAGTACTTAAAGAGTACTCATGGCTTTGTCCCTGGCTATTCTCATGGCCAGACTATGAAGAGGAGTACCAAGATGAAGGACAGCAGGACAGCTATGATAACTAGGATCATCTCCCATCGTCAGCATTGCCTGTGACACTGAAGATGGACCCTACCGCTACGCTTATTATTTTGTTCCGCTACTTGTTGTATTAAGACTGGATCATGAGATCCTTTATTCGTGTAAGACCTTATTATGGTTTGTAATGGATGAGGTACTGTGATATCCAATCTGTTATGTCTCGCAAAAATGGTAATCCTGGGATTGCGATGTATGGCATAACAAGCATCTGGGATTAAAAATCCGGGTGTTGACAAGTTGGTATCAGAGCCATCCCGACCATAGGAGACCCTTGTTAGAATGGACGTAAGAACAAAACTTAGTTTCCAAACCAAAGTAAGTATTTATGAAAACTATTTCCTCTCTTACCCTTGGGAACTCTTTCTCTCAAAAAATACATGTTCCTCCAAATTCTTACATTACTACATAAAATTTGACACACTTGATCACTTCACTAACTTTCTCATCCTCAATTCTTATAGATGGAAACTCAGTTCATTAAGTTCTACCAGTTGGGCAACGGAGGCTAGCTGATTTTCAAGAGGGATCTCTATGCACTATGGGAGTACTTGGAACTTTATTTTATCTTTCGTTGTCTCTGAACTCAGCTTAGGTTTCAAACTTAACTTTACAAGTAAACTTAGAGTTAGCATTCCTACTAGCACTACCTTACTTGTTAGTGATAGTTTGCGAGTACTTAAAGAGTACTCATGGCTTTGTCCCTGGCTATTCTCATGGCCAGACTATGAAGAGGAGTACCAAGATGAAGGACAGCAGGATGGCTATGATAACTAGGAGCATCTCCCATCGTCAGCATTGCCTGTGACACTGAAGATGGACCCCACCACTACGCTTATTATTTTATTCCGCTGCTTGTTGTATTAAGACTGTATCATGAGATCCTTTATTCGTGTAAGACCTTATTATGGTTTGTAATGGATGATGTACTGTGATATCTAATCTGTTATGTCTCGCAAAAATGGTAATCCTGGGATTGCGATGTATGGCATAAGAGGCATCTAGGATTAAAAATCCGGGGTGTTGACAATCGACAACTCAAGTTCTTCAATAAAGTCAATGAAGTCAACATATACATCAGCTGAAGTGAAGATAAAGTGTCGGATTAGATAGGAGTAGAGTCTCTAGCCATGGAACCTACTTCTGTAGATCATTGCAATAGCAACAATGGCAAGCCAAATTGTTTAGATACTAGTCTTAGTTACTAGATAGTTCTGAGTTATTATTTTTGGTTCTTCTTTGTAAGACGTTCTTTCTCTCTCTTTCACCTAGAGTGTTCTCTGGATCTTTTGTAAAGAGTCGTGTTGTAATCTATAGTCATGTCCTAGACCTGTTGAGTTACAAAAAGGAAAAGTTCCACAACAAAGAATGATGCCTCAAAGCAACGACACTAACACCACTAGAACAACAGCAATAGTTCATCCACTCCAATAGCAACACCTTCAAAAAGGAAACAGTGCACAAGCGGCGTCGTTGCCTGATCAAAGATCATAGGTTTTCACCTTGGAGAAAGTCTTCACTCGCAAAACAATACTTTCAACAAGGTTATTGCCAGGCACAACTAATTAAGGCCAGACCTTGGATTTTCACCCTGCAAGATAAGACTGGGAACTCCTCATGTGTTGTCGCCCTCACAAACAGTCGTTGCCGCAAGTCACAGATCACGCAGCCAGTTCCTCATCGCCTCAAAGACTCAAAGCATCATTACTGCCCTCATGTTCCTGCTTTGCTGACAATCTCCGCATCTGACTTCACCATGGCTCGTCGAAGACATGAAACATGATGGTAACAAACAGCAGAGCTTCGCAATGCTCCCGCTGAAACCAAACGGCCAGAAAAAATGGGCATGCACGACCGAATACCTTTCGATCCAGCAATCTCCAGGCATGATGTGCCCATGGGAGTTTGCCGACGGAGCCTTCCGGAACCTGCCTCTCCAGGCCAGATGAACGAGTACAAGCAACAAGCAAATCTTTATCTTCGCGCTGAAGGAACCCTAGGACCGATCGCCATTATTGGACAGAACAACAGCCCCCCATGCCGCCGTCTTCCACCCGCCCCCTCCGACGGGAGAGGAGACAAGCCTACAATAACAACGCGCCCCTGCCTATCCGTCGTCCCGAGCAAGAAACATCATGCTGCCTCCCCACCCACCTTCAGGCAACCAAAAGGACGTGCCAATGGCGGATCTAGGCGGAAGCCTAGACCTACGACCACAACCGCCACACCTTGCGCCGATACCCGATGGGTAAGCCGCCACCGCAACACGATCCGGGTATCGGCCCAGCTGCCGTAAGAAGCCGACCTCCATGATCAGATGTCACGTCCAGGGAGAAGCGACCGCCGCCACATGACCAGGGGCGCTGCCCTGGCCGCTGATGTCTGCAAGTGCACATATCGTTTGTAGCTAGTTTCGAAGTTCAGATATCGATCCCACAGGGAGCCCAAAGGTAAGTGTTTATGGGTGAAGTCTCTGTCACACCCGAAGTTGTCACAGGTCTTCAAGTGAATTGACTGCAAGTGTTGAAATAAGAATTGGGTTTTGATTAAATGAGATGTATTTAAATAGAACTAAAATATAAACTTCAGAAAAGTAAAGCATAAAAGTAAAGAACGACTTGATTATTTGTTGTTTCCCGCAGATGGCAAAAGAAGGCGTGGGGAGATTCAGTTCATGGTGATAGTGACTGTGCCAGGTGGACGAATAATAAATGTATAATTATAATCTTATAAATATATGTGTAGGCGAGCATCACATAATTAGCCGAAACTCCTCTTGGTAGATTTCATCACAACTTCAATAATCCTACTAGCCTGTTACCAAAACCATGGTTAGACACTAGACGATTAAGACCCTTCAGGTCGCTTAGCGATTAAGCTCCTTGGATCGGACTAATGTAATAAGCACGGTGGTTCCTCGTTATCCTCGAGTCTACTAGTTTTCCATTGATATCCCCGTGTCACCCGAGGGTCACCAGTCCACTAGGGAACAAGATCTTATCTGTGTAGAACAAAGCATCATGTTGTCTGGGCCCTTAATTGGACAACAAGCATTAGGCATCCCACAGATAGTCAAACACACATAATATCGTAATTAGAATCAATCACAAACTAATGGAAAATATATGAAGGCACAATACATCTCACCAATCCCCTACATCTCCCACGCCCAAGGGAATTACTCACACATGAGAGAAGAACGGATCATCAATATAATCAAATAAAGGGAATTCGTCTTTGTATTACCATGGAGATCCACAATAAGATTAGAAAAATATCCAACACAATTCAAGATGGGATGAACAAACTCAAACCCTAGTCTTGCAAGGTGGAGATCCCCCTCTCTCTCTCAAGTACAAGTAGTGGCTATGGGGTGTATTGGCTAGAAGGTTGAAGATTGTGGAGCGAGATGAAGAAGGTCTTCTTATTCTCCAGATCGCTTCTTTCTATCTTCTGGATGGTATGGTGGCTGTTGTGTTGTGTTTTCGACCTTGGTCCCTTCATGGAAGTTGTCCCTTTTGACAAGACAGAGGCGGCGACAACTATACGGCAGGAACTATATGGTTGGAAAATATTCCTTCCGTATAGTTGCTCGTTAAAGCCTCTATGTGCTCCCCCCGAGTGCTTCCAAAGAGAGACTTGCTTGTTTTCTCCGAAATATTGTGTTTCTCTAGTTAAAACCTTCTGTTGACGTTTAGAACCTGAAACACACATTAAAAACCAAGTTTTCTTCAATACCGAAGTATTAGCATTAGGTAAAGCCAGAAAACGATCAAATCCGGGAGAAAACCATCAATAAAAGCCATGAACAATGTGTCGAATCTCACAGCTATCAACTCCCCCAAGCTTAGATGTTGCTCGCCCTCGAGTGACAAGGAAATAAGGAAGAATAGCGGAGATTCGAGACTGAAAATAAAAGAACTTACAAGTTTGAATTACTGTCAAATTCTTTTCTTCACAATCCCTGCAATCTTAAATATGATCATACAAGTATTCACAAGATTGCACTGAGTCCACTTCCTAACCACGTATATCTTGTTAGCAAATAAATCATATGCCCAAGCAAGTGTCAAAAGTTTAGCTAGGAAGGTGAGACAAATTCTTTAGGTGTCTCTCTTTATTGAGAGATGAAAACCTTTTGTTCTTGTTTGTTTAATCAATTAAGAGTACTCAAGTTGGCACCAAGATATTTAATTTAAGAACAACTCGTCTACTCCCATGTCAAAATTTCAAGACTCTCAAAGCACATTCTTCCTTTCTTTTGCCTTTCAAAAACTTTAGTTCTTTCATAGAGAAATCATGCCACTATTTTTATCATGTTTAATTGGGCTGTGTTGTGCACTCGTGACCATGCCAATAAATAATTGTTGAGCAATAATGGGCCATAGGAGTACTACAACTTCACTTGGAACGTGAAACCGCGAGGAGACTAAAATTTTACCCGTCATAGCATTGCTGCTATAGACGTTTACATAACTCAATAGCCAAAATAAAGTGGTTTCCCACATTTAGATTATTCATTGGCCAGCGGAGTTAATAGTTCCCCATAGAGCACGACAGAATTGTAATGACACGCGTACAGCAATATCTTACGGTAATTATTAGAAAAAGTAGTTGCATAATCTCTACTACTTCGAAGCATCCATTTTATCAAACAATTTCAATCAAGGATACTATCGAGTCTATTTATATTAAGCTCAAATGGGATGGAGTAGTTCTAAAATTAGATTATTTGGTCTAAACCTAGACTCAAGTCATCTTTCAGATGCTTTTTATTTTTGTAAAAAAGTGTAGGAAGTATTTTAAACCAAGTTCATTGCTTATTGTTTCAAAGCTAGAAGGAGACACTAGCAAAGGAATATAATTTATAAGATAACAAGCTAAGTGGGGAGTGACTCTAGTGCAAGTGAGTAAATAATTGTAGGATCAAATTCAGGTTGCAGAAAGGATGATGAAAGTAATGTGATACCTCTTCTTGCTTGCTTCGTTCCCGTATTTGAGTCGATCCCCCTCTATGTTTCCATATTGCCAAGTCACGTGAAATTAAGCAATCTTCGAGAGAAACAAAGAAATGAACTTGCAAATAAAGTTACAACGAATTTTTTTTGTATTTTCGATTTAGACATGCAAAGCTGAAAATAAACATGCAAATTTGAAGAAATAAAAATAAATCAAAAGAAGAAATAAAAATATGAATGCAAAGTTTGGAGGTTTTGAAACCTCGCCCAAGCTTAGGCTATTGCCAAGCTCAGTTATTGCCGTCATTTGACGGCTGGTGTGGATACTGCTGGTAGTAGTCGGGGAAGTGGGTCATAAAGTGACTGAAGTTGTGAGTCAAAGTATTCACATCTTCATTCACTTCCTGAAGAGTGTGGTCGAGTTGCTGGAACTCCTGATAGGGGACGTAGATGTACCCCGGCTGTGGCTGGTTGGGCCATGGGTCCCAAGCTCCCCCCCTGCTGCTGCCGCTGTCCCTCCCAAGCAGGGTTGTGTCCCTGCTCTTCATCCCGCTCCTGCTCCTGCTCCTCCTCATCCTGCTGGTGCTCGGCCATGATCTCCATCACTTGGTCCTTGGTGAGGATCCAAGTGTTCTTCTCCACAATCGAGAAGCATTGGGGGCAGGGCAACTAAACCTGCTCACCCTGTGCATCACCAAGATAACTGAATTGATATGCTCGGAGCCTCCGATTAGCATAGTAAACACCAAGGAAGCCACAAGCAGTCAAATACTTGACATCCATGAGTTTGGAGCCGTCAACAGGTTCCTTAACATGTAGTATAATATTTAATGCATAGGCAAGGTGGGTTACCAATCCACCAATGCGAATATCACCTTTGGTCTTGTTGCTTTGGTGGCGAAAGTGCTCGATGAATAGACCTGCAGGACCAGGGCTTTGCAGTAAAGTGGGGAAGAGAGCCTTAGTGATCATTGCCATGTCCGCATTGGCCATGGAGCCTATGTCACCTCTTCCCAGTAGTGTGTTGGGGAGAAACAAAGCATAGTAGCGGATGGTTGGGTTCTGAATGGTGGATATCTTCTTCTGATAAAATTGCCTACCACCATTAACAGAAATAACCTCCCAAGTCTCTCCACTTGTGACGCTATAGAGGTTAGTAAATTGGGCTCCCTAGTATGAGGGAAGCTGAAGGCATTGCAAAATTTCTCAAAATTTATTTCATATGGCTGCCGGTTTGTAACATCCCAGCATTAGAGCTTAGAAATAAGCTGAAACAAGGTGTGTGCATTGCATTCATGCATAGAAAATCCAGAGAATTTTTGCGAAAAAGTAAAGAAGTCAATGAGGGATCGGGATCTCTCTTGCTCTGATGGCAGCATCCGAGCAAGTGCGATAGATTCCGACATGACCTCTACTGTAATTTTGTGTTGAGAGACAATTCAATTCATATTTGAAATTGAGATTTGAATTTCAAAATTGAATAACTTGGAATTTAGAATAAACCAATGTTAAGTAAAGAATATTTAAAGAATAAAGTAATAACAAGAAATGGAATAGGAAATTGCAATACAAGAAAAGAATAATTTTATTCATTAAAACCAGTATTACAACATTCTTTCACAATAAAAGAATAAAGGTAAATAGTAAGGAAATATAATCAAGAAATGAAACAAATAAAAGAATTATTATTTACAAGAATATATCTATTACATTGTTTCCTACAAATAAGTAAATGAATAAAGAAAATTACAGAAAGATAAAAGAAAGTCCTAGACTATTTCTCTAAGTTAAGTCTTGAGCAATCCTTTATTTTCTTAGAATGATCTGGGTTCCTGCAAAATACAAACAATTGATAAAATAAGAGAAAGGGGTTAGTGTGTTAGCTGTACTCTCAGATTGGGCATAGAAGTGCTATGCATATTTCATCATTGAGTATTAATAAAAGGGGCTAAATGTAGTAGTATATGTTCCTATCAGATTTTTCCTCAGACTTGTGCATCATAGGCATGGGGCAAGTTTCACTAAAGTCAAATAAAAAGGTAAAAAGGTAAAACATCAGGAAATATCACGCTTTTGCTTGATCTGATCCACTTGACACAGAAAGCAAGCAGCTCACACACGGCTACATGCTAGTGTGCTATCGACACAAGAGGCTCCATATAGAGTGTAAAAGGGAGGGCATAGCCGTAGCACCATCCACAGTTCTCACTTCACAACCATATCTATCCAGTTCTATTCACACCACATGTTCTTCTCAAGAACACACATTCCTTTCTTCACACCACCATCAAATCCACCGCTCAATCAACATCTAGTTGCTTTCATAAGCCATCCCAGAGCAAATCAAGGCCAACCGTTCCAAGAAAAACAGAACCACAATAGCTCAAGTAAGAGCCAGCTAACAGTATCAGGAGAAGGAGGTACCATCAAGAACTGAACCAGTTCAGCAACAAGCCAAGTAAGGAGGAGCAAGATCAACAAGCAACCATAAGACATAGTCAAGCTTCAGCAACAACAGCAACATGTTACTATACCACTAATCATGCATAGTATATGTTCTTGTTTTATTTCACCATCAAAAATAAGGGGATAAAGTGGGTTATTGCAAATCAATGTCTATTCAACTAACCTGCAACTAGATATTGGTCTAGGAGGATTAGGAGAATATTCATCCTCTCAGATCTGCATAGAAATGCTATGCAGATTCATCCTACAGGTTTTTTTTGAATCACATCATAATATCTGTCCTTATTCAAGGTAGTGCCTCAGCCTAGGCATCCTTGGCAAGGAGGTAAACCCAATCTTTATCAAATACAAGAGTAGCAACTCATGTAGCTGGTTTGTGCCACTATGCACACTCTCAGGAGGTTCCACAACAGCATAGCCATATCACAGAAGCCATCTATTCAAGACCAAGCCATATATGTTTTCTTTCTACAATTATGTGCCTTAGATCTTGCATCATAGGCCAAGCCAATAAATCAAGCATGATTGATAAATATAGAGTGAGGCACATGGAACTCATATATGAGTTGGTCATATGAACAGTAAGGCCAACCACCTTATACCTAATCATTTTCCTAATAAAGTAGATCAGGAATCATCTAGAAATGCATCTTATTTATACAAGTTAGTATGTACCTCTAGCCTCAGTTTCCACATCACTGGCAAGGAAATAATCCACCTTACTTTTCCTCATGGACTCGTCAGGTGTATGATTTTAATAAATAAAACCATTAGCACAGCAGATCATGCTAATAGTGTATCATTATGCACACTCCAATTGAGGCACCACTATGGTATCTATTGAGCAGACGCCATACCATAGAGAAAACACTAGCCAACATCACAAGCTAGCACCTGGACACAACACAATATAAACCACATCAGGCCACAGATAGAGTAAGGAGGAAATTTAAGCCAACCATTTTCACTTAACAAAGCCAGTGCTTATGCCAAATCATAGGAATCTAGCAATTAACTAACACATGTGCCAGATTACACTCCAGGAACTCACATACATATTTACCTAATGGAATCTAGGTGTGCACATTTTAATTACACACAACCTATTTTTTCTAGAGGGTCTATTCATGCCGACAACTAAAGCTATAGCTACAACAATAACTAGATCCTAATTAGGAAAAAACAAAACTTAGTCCACACATTTGATTACATCAGGTAAATCGTTATGGTCAACCAATAACTTGAACAGGAAAGACAACATATCAAGTAATATGTGTAGGAGCTAATTCTACCATGCATATGTATGTATCAGATAGCCATAATCAATACAAACAAATTCTGCATCTTGTATATACATGGAAATACTGGTTATCTACATTCTACATCGTAATGTAGATGCATGAAACCAAAATTTGAATAGCGACCAGATACTGTACATAAGCAATAGGGAATTGCCATGTCAGTTTGCTCAACCAAGAAAGGTATCTATTTTATTCCAGAAAATACAACATGTGTATATGTTAATTTCTAAAAAATGTAACTATATCACTCTGTCCTAATTGTACAAATAACCAGCTAATCTTAATTGTATGAAGCTAGTAACACCATAGTCTAAATCCTAGAGAATAAGTTACTACAGTTAGCCTTAGGAACAAGAAGCATCAAACTTTGGCTCACTAGCCAAACTACCAGCAACACCACAATAATAGTTAGGCTTTACAAGTTTGACTATTGGAGATAAAATAATTATCTCAATTATAGGAGTAGCACATGACCAGGAACACTACCTGATCACAAATGATTCCTTGAACCATTAGATACACTACGAGACACTAATCCAATCAGTACTGCAGATCAATTTCAAAAATTCTAGAATCTAAACCTGTGTTCTACACCTAAACGAGTGCATCGGCTCGAAGGCCGGTCACAAGGTGAAGTACCTGAACTGGAGGCGATGGCATCGTCATAGTCGGTGCCGGGGTTGCAGCCAAGCTACCGTCCCTTCGGCATTGGATTTAAAGTAGGAGACATAGAGGAGCAGTAGAAGGCCACGACCACACCGGCGGCAGTAACAGGGCATGGTCGATGCAGGGGTTCAGGAGGGAGTCGTTGGCGGGGGTGCTATGGAGCTCGAGGAGGCGACGCCAGAGGTCATAGACATCGACGAGGGGGTCATGACCGTCGTCCAGGAGCGGTCGGCAGCGCGGAGTTGATGGTGGCGCACCAGCGACCATAGCGAATTGCAAGGCTAGGGTTAGCCGTGGGGGCGCGGACTAGAGCAGAGAACCGTCGAGGCAGAAGCGATTCGGAGGCTCATCAGTAGGCAGCGGTGCCGGAGTTGGCCGGCGACTGGCCGGCGATCGGCCGGAGCGGCGCTAGCGGTGCCGCATCGTACGACCAGAAGGGGAATGAGAGGAGTGCGTGCGTGTAAGTGAGGGGAGAGAGGAGAAGTGGTGGGCTAGAGTGGGGTTTGACCCTAGGCCCAACTGGGCCGGGTTGGTTTTAACCAGCCCATAGGCCAAAGTGAGTTTAATAGGAAAAGAAAATTTAATATTTCCAAAGAACTAATAAGCCAAATGTGAAATTACAAAAATAACCCTGGAAGAATTTTAGCCTTAGAAAAATATAGAAAAATCCTAAAAATACATGTAACATATTGAGATGATCACAAAAATAATATCTACCTAAGAAAAATATAACATGGTTTGTTTGAATAAAATAAAATGCATATAAATATTAACACCATTAAAACCTAAGTGAAATTTCACAAAATAAGGAAAAGTCCTAAAAATGAATAAAAATCATTTTTACATATGAAAATAAATCTACTATTATATAAAATACTAATTTAATTTGTTTTCAAATAAATCCTGAAGCAAATATTTAAAGATACCTAATCCTTTATGGAATTTTGCAAAAATAAGGGTAATACTTAAACTTGAATAATATTCACTTCTAAGATCTTAAGTAAGTATGTTTTACCAGAAAAATACTAATTATATTATTCCAACACATATTAAGGTTATTAACAAATAAATCCTTATTTATTATTTAGTTCGTAAATTCTTTAACAACATTCTTAAATAAGAAATAATCACAATTTTATGTAAAACCCTAAATCTTGTACATTGAAATACTACTTCTAAAACCATAACTTAAGTCTATTAACCATAAAGATCGGTTAAACCTTATCAAAGAAATCTTCTCTTCAAGAGTTATTCATTTTGCCACTTCAAACAACAATCTCATAATAAGTTCTTCAACTCTAATCAACCTAAAACATGGACTTCCATAATAGATACATAATATCAAATAACTCTAAGCATGTGTTGTTATGTTTACTTTATATCATACATATTAGTCTTAAGTTCCTTGTATATGTATATTGGCTTGTAAAGTACACTTATAGACAAACTAAATCTTAAAGAAATCACTTAAAATTTAACTCATTCACCATATTGGGATATTACTTTGTGGTTTTCTAAACCGCATTACATTACTTATGCATAACTGCATCTTGCTTCTTTAAACATTAGTCCTTACCGGACAAATGATGTTGTTTACGGAATTTGGATCTTCTATTGTCTTGAAGACTATGAGTGCATAATCTTGCAATCACAAAAGGCAAGTTCACAACTTGCTCATGTCCTTTGATTATTTTTTATGCTTGTAACTCAACTGTGTCATCATCTGCATTTCAAAAAGGTCGAAAACACTATTTTTACAATTAACTAGAAATATTGGTTACTAATCTAGGGTGATCAGCTAATCTATAATAACTGGCAATGGAAACACCATTCTACAGTAATGTATCATCTAGGACTTAACAACCAATGTCGCCAGTGATTCTAGCGCCGTATATTACGCGTCAACCATGAGATTTGGAATGGGACAGAGAAGTCAGCTGTATCTTCTTCCTTTCATATGGAGGCAAGATGACCTTATCGTGACGTTGGGATTCCCGGTGTGGATCCAACATATGGGTGGACACCCTTAGGCCCCACGATTTTGGTGTCTAGATTATCTATGAGCGGCTGCCAGAGGTATAGTCAGACCTTTATGGAGCTTGCCAGGGGCATCACCAGCTCATAGAGTCTTCGGGAACTCATCAGGGTTATAGCCTGCCCTAGTTGGTGGCTTAACGGAGGTGGAGTCAGCCCCGGAGGATCATGCAGACATATGGGGTCGCGGGGAGGGCAGTGATTGGCTTGGATCTTAGACTGGGCCCCACATCAAGGAATTGTGGATGGGAATAAGGTCTCTTGTGGGAAAAGTGACGCACCTCTACAGAGTGTAAGAATTGTGACATGTTACTCCCTGTTCCGAGAAGCAGCTACGAACGCGGCAGGAAAGGAACCCCACGAAGGTTCTGGTCAACCTGTGAAGGCTGTCGGACATAGTTTTCAGAATAAAAGCAACCTTTGAAGAAATGTTTACGAAAACCTGCATTGCCTACGACCTATGGTCCGCGGCTATAGAGATAGTGCATCATACAGTCCTTTTTAGTGAACTTGCTAAGTACGCTCGTACTCAACCGTACCTTCTTAACCCTTGCTAGGTTCTAAGCCATTGAAGACAACGTCAACATCAATTTGTACTCAAGAAAACCTTCATCGACAACTCAAGTTCTTCAATAAAGTCAATAAAATCAACATATACATCAGCTGAAGTGAAGATAAAGTGTCGGATTAGATAGGAGTAGATTCTCTAGCCATGAAACCTACTTCTGTAGATCATTGCAATAGCAGCAATGGCAAGCCAAATAGTTTAGATACTAGTCTTAGTTACTAGATAGTTCTGAGTTATTATTTTTGGTTCTTCTTTATAAGAAGTTCTTTATCTCTCTTTCACCTAGAGTGTTCTCTGGATCTTTTGTAAAGAGTCGTGTTGTAATCTATAGTCATGTCTTGGACCTGCTGTGTTTCTGTTGTACCACTTTGAGGGATGTAATACTAGTGAATGGTGTTTCATTAGTGTTATGTCAACGACTATAGTGTACTACATCATGAAGTGGTATGCTAGGTCGCCGCAGCTGGTATTAGAGCATATGCTTTGACCTTAGGATAAAACCCTTTTAGGATGACCTGTAGGTTGGATAGTGACTATAGGAGCCATCTTATCTAAATCAAGACTTGTGATGGATATCCACTTGAGGGTAAACCTTGTCACACTTAAGTTGGATGTCCTTATCATCTTTCTTAAGGATTAGGTATATGTATTATCTAGAGAAATGCCATTTTATTATCGTTCTAAATAGGTATAACATTACTAAGATATCTTAAGTAAGATAAAATATCAAGTAAGATTAGGACTAAGATTAGGATACCATGTGGAGTAGTATTAGTGATGGAGTCTATATTTAGAATCTATGGGAAGTAGAAGAATCTTATCACTAGTAGATACCACCATACCACTTAAGTTAGCCCATCAGAGTATGTATAGATACAAATGGAAGTAAATCATGTGGCATCCACTTGATAATTCCATGTGATGGAGTAGAATTTTGGTGAAGAATCATTAATGGTAAGCTAAGAAAAATAGTCATTATGATGAGATGAGCTCTTTAATCATGATGACTAGGTAAATCTTCACAAGTTCATGGTGAGAATATCTCTGAGACCATGATAAGTCTGTAATTAGGACAAATACTTAGTAAATAATCTTGTAATAATAGTAAGTAAAGAACAGTGTAGGTCTATGATAGAAGACATAGGTGTCATAATATTATGATAATTTTGGATTAAGGTAGTAACTACAATTTTGTTAGTAGTTTTGAGAGATCAGGTGAGGATAGTTTACGATAGAATAGAAAATTGGTAGTCTTTAGTAGTCCTGAAAGAAAGGTAAGTGGTTAGTCAAAACCAAAGTGAGACCACTTTGCTCAAAATTATCCTGTTGCACCTGAGCAGTTTGGGTAAATATTGAGACAAAGAGTAGTTTAACACTTAAGTGCTAAGTATCACGATGCAAACCTATATTAGAAGGTGTCATATACTACACAGCTAAGCCAGAATTCTAGAGGTATTATACTCAACTACTGTATTCCGGGCTTAGAATGATGTGTGTTATATGTACCACATTTGGATTTCTTGGTTTTTCTTGCATCTTCTTGATTGACTAGATCTGTACATGAAGTTTGACTTGGTGTGCAAATACATGTTGCATCACCAAGTTATTAGTTGATGTTATGGACCTAGATATATATGGGAATTCTTGTAAGGGAGTGACGAGTTCCGAAGATCAAGCTGAAGACTTGCAAGAAGAAGGAAGCTAAATAGAAGGTGTATCAACACTATATTGAAAGGATGGATTAATCCCAACTTATTGTTAGTTGGCAACAAGAAGGATTATAAATGCAGAAAAGTGTGGAGCATTATGAAGGAATGAGCTTAAAGTTCACTTAAAGTAGGTGATGTTGCTAAGAAGCTAATGAAGTAATTGTACCTAGTTCATGGAAGTATCATGAATTTGTGCCAAGAAGAAGTCTGGGAATAAGGGTGGTATTCAAGCTCTAACAACTCAGAGAGAATGCCAGTAAGAAGTCGAAAACCCGTAGGGTAATTCATGCACCAAGGAGGATCCACAACCGGTATTCGTAGCTGGTATCCTAGCGGTGTAGTGAAGTATGTCATCTTTGTGTAATTTAGAGAGTATAAAACCTGGCCTAAGTTAAGAAAGGCATAAAGAAGTATAAAATTAAAAGCGAACGACTTTCGAGATGTTTTCGTGACATCGGATTCGCTGGTTAAAAGTACTATCCAGCAGATTAAAAGTAAGATAAGTAAGGTTGGAAGATTCATTTTGGAGATCCACAATTGTGTAGGTGTACCACAGATTCTTTCGTGAGACCTTATATAGGTAATATATGAGCTAGGCAAAGACCAATATCCTTACTATTGAGTTAATGGATGCTCTACATGTAGTTTAGAGACCATTAGGAAAACCAAGGGGGAGAGTAAACAATAAACACTAAAGTGTTGATGTCAAACTTTCTGACTAAAGGTTGGAAGTTAAGTACTAAGTCATGATAGGAGTAAGCCTTATTCTCATAAGGTTATATGAAGGCATCATTATAAAGTATTTCCGAGAGCATGTCAGAGTAAAAGATCAAAGTAGATATAATAGATTAAACTAGTGGATTAGTTAATAAGAAACGACTAGTAGGTTGTCCTTAAGTAGAAGGAGAGCCTACTAAAATAGTCCAGTGTAAAATACAAGGAAGACTGGATTGGAATGGACAAAATGTGTCCACAACCAATCCTAAGTAAAAATTTAAAGACATAACTCAGGGGATTGTAGTACAAGGAGTTAAGCTACATATTGGAAGCGACAATTGGAGTTGCTCAGTATGAAATAAAAATATCTGGATACGGGATACCACAACTATTCCCAATTGTGATCACAATGGAATTTGAGAAATGGTGTGATCAATACAAGTCAACTCCTTATTCCGAAAAACAAGAGCGTACGAACTTCAGGGACGAAGTTTATTTTAAGGGTGAGAGTCTGTAACATCCCAGCATTAGAGCTTAGAGATAAGCTGAAACAAGGTGTGTGCATTGCATTCATGCATAGAAAATCCGGGGAATTTTTGTGCAAAACTAAAGAAGTCAATGAGGGACCGGGATCTCTCTTGCTCTGATGGCAGCATCCGGGCAAGTGCGATAGATTCTGACATGACCTCTACTGTAATTTTGTGTTGAGAGACAATTCAATTCATATTCGAAATTGAGATTTGAATTTCAAAATTGAATAACATGGAATTTAGAATAAACCAATGGTAAGTAAAGAATATTGATGACCCACAAGTATAGGGGGTGTATCGCAGTATTTTCGAGGGAAGTGAAACCTAATTTATTGATTCGACACAAGGGGAGCCAAAGAATATTTATAAGCCTTAACAACTGAGTTGTCAATTCAGCTGCACCTGGAAACAATCTTGCTCACAGTTTATCAGTAGCAACAGTTTTGTAGTAGGAATAGTAAAGTAACAGAAGTAGTAAAGTAAAGACGACAGTAACAATAGCAGTAAACAGTAGGATTCGAGTGCGGTAGGCATAGGGATGGATGGATGGGCGTTGCATGGACAAGACAATTCACATAGCAAACAGACATAGGGCAATTGCAGATAAATAAGATACAACATCCAAGTACAAGATAATCCTAGGCATGTGTTCCATATATACTCATACGTGCTCGCAATGAGAACTTGCACAACATCTTTTATCCTGCCAGCCCGTTTGCAGCGGGGCCTCAAGGGAACAACTGGCAATTAAGGTGCTCCTTTTAATAGAGCACCGGAGCAAAGCATTAACACTCCGTGAACACATGTGATCCTCACATCAAAGCCATTCCCTTCGGTTATCCCGATTTCTGTCACTTCGGGGCCATTGGTTCCGGGCAACAACGTGTGTATACAACTTGCAGGTAAGACCAAAAACAATACTATCATAATGAATCAATAACATGTTCAGATCTAAAATCATGTCACTCGGGCCCTAGTGACAAGCATTAACCATAACAAGTCGCAACAAAGTCATAAAGCACTAATAGAAGATACTAGGCACCATGCCCTAACAATCTGATGCCATTACATGAACGATCTCATCCAATGCCTACCATCCCCATAGCCTACAGCGGGGGATTACTCACTCATAGATGGGGGAAACATGGATGGTCGATGGAGAAGCGATGGTGATGATGAAGGCGATGATCTCCTCCAATTCCCCGTCCCGACAGGGTGCCAGAACGGAGTTTCTGGTGCTATTTTGTGGAATCTGGTGGTGGCGGCGGAGCGGAACTCCTTCAGGAAAAACGTCGACCCCCCTGAGTTTTTAGGTCAGAAGGCAACTTATAGGCGAAGAGAGAGACCGAGGGGGAGTCTGGGGCGGCCAGACCACCCCTGGCGCGGCCTGGGCTTGCCTGCGTGGCCAGGTGGTGTGGCCTGGGCCCAGCCCCCCTCCGTCTCGTATTCTGGCTCCAGGAGTCTTCTGGTGACATAGGATTTTTGGCATATTTTCCGGGATTTTTCCTGATAGTTGATTTTCTGCACAAAAAGTAGACACCTATGCATTTCTGCTGAAAACAGCATCAGTCCACGTTAGTTGCATCCAAATCACACAAGTTTAGAGGAGAAACAATAGCAAAAGTGTTCGGGAAAGTAGATACGTTTTGGATGTATCAAATATTTAAAGAATAAAGTAATAACAAGAAATGGAATAGGAAATTGCAATACAAGAAAAGAATAATTTTATTAATTGAAACCAGTATTACAACATTCTTTCACAATAAAAGAATAAAGGTAAATAGTAAGGAAATATAATCAAGAAATGAAACAAATAAAAGAATTCTTATTTACAAGAATATATCTATTACATTGTTTCCTACAAATAAGTAAATGAATAAAGAAAGATAAAAGAAAGTCCTAGACTATTTCTCTAAGTTAAGTCTTGAGCCATCCTTTAGTTTCTTAGAATGATCTGGGTTCCTGCAAAATACAAACAATTGATAAAATAAGAGAAAGGGGGTTAGTGTGTTAGCCGTACTCTCTGATTGGGCATAGAAGTGCTATGCCAATTTCATCATTGAGTATTAATAAAAGGGGATAAATGTAGCAGTATATGTTCCTATCATATTTGGCCTTAGAATTGTGCATCATAGGCATGGGGCAAGTTTCACTAAAGTCAAATAAAAAGGTAAAAGGTAGAACATCAGGAAATATCAAGCTTTTGCTTGATCTGATCCACTTGACACAGGAAAGCAAGCAGCTCACACATAGCTGCATGCTAGTGTGCTATCGACACAAGAGGCTCCACAAAGAGTGTAAAAGGGAGGGCACAGCTATAGCACCATCCACTGTTCTCACTTCACAACCATATCTATCCAGTTCTATTCACACCACATGTTCTTCTCAAGAACACACATTCCTTTCTTCCCACCACCATCAAATCCACTGCCCAATCAACATCTAGTTGCTTTCATAAGCCATCCCAGAGCAGATCAAGGCCAACCGTTCCAAGAAAAACAGAACCACAATAGCTCAAGTAAGAGCCAGCTAACAGTATCAAGAGAAGGAGGTACCATCAAGAACTGAACCAGTTCAGCAACAAGCCAAGTAAGGAGGATCAAGATCAACAAGCAACCACAAGACATAGTCAAGCTTCAGCAACAACAACAACCTATTGCTATACCACTAATCATGCATAGTATATGGTCTTGTTTTATTTCACCATCAAAAATAAGGGGATAAAGTGGGTTATTGCAAATCAATCTCTATTCAACTAACCTACAACTAGATATTGGTCTAGGAGGATTAGGAGAATATTCATCCTCTCAGATCTGCATAGAAATGCTATGTA
This sequence comes from Avena eriantha, assembly GCA_910589775.1. Lineage (NCBI taxonomy): Eukaryota > Viridiplantae > Streptophyta > Magnoliopsida > Poales > Poaceae > Avena > Avena eriantha. Next base: position 527,276,538 of record OU342745.1, read on the forward strand.
GATTCATCCTACAGGTTTTTTTGAATCACATCATAATATCTGTCCTTATTCAAGGTAGTGCCTCAGCCTAGGCATCCTTGGCAAGGAGGTAAACCCAATCTTTATCAAATACAAGAGTAGCAAGTCATGTAGCTAGTTTGTGCCACTATGCACACTCTCAGGAGGTTCCACAACAGCATAGCCATATCACAGAAGCCATCTATTCAAGACCAAGCCATATCTGTTTTCTATCTACAATTATGTGCCTTAGATCTTGCATCATAGGCCAAGCCAATAAATCAAGCATGATTGATAAATATAGAGTGAGGCACATGGAACTCATATATGAGTTGATCATATGAACAGTAAGGCCAACAACCTTATACTTAATCATTTTCCTAATAAAGTAGATCAGGAATCATCTAGAAAGGCATCTTATTTATACAAGTTAGTATGTAGCTCTAGCCTCAGCTTCCACATCACTGGCAAGGAAATAATCCACCTTACTTTTCCTCATGGACTCATCAGGTGTATGATTTTAATAAATAAAACCATTAGCACAGCAGATCATGCTAATAGGGTACCATTATGCACACTCCAATTGAGGCACCACAATGGTATCTATTGAGCAGAAGCCATACCATAGAGAAAACACTAGCCAACATCACAAGCTAGCACCTGGACACAACACAATATAAACCACATCAGGCCACAGATAGAGCAAGGAGGAAATTTAAGCCAACCATTTTCACTTAACAAAGCCAGTGCTTATGCCAAATCATAGGAACCTAGCAATTAACTAACACATGTGCCAGATTACACTCCAGGAACTCACATACACATTTACCTAATGAAATCTAGGTGTGCACATTTTAATTACACACAACATATTTTTTGTAGAGGATCTATTCATGCCGACAACTAAAGCTATAGCTACAGAAATAACTAGATCCTAATTAGGAAAAAACAAAACCTAGTCCACACATCTTAATTATATCAGGTAAACCGTCATGATCAACCAATAAATTGAATAAAAAAGAAAACATATCAAGTAATATGTGTAGGAGCTAATTATATCATGCATATGTATGTATCAGATAGCCATAATCAATACCAACATATTCTGCATGTTGTATATACATGGAAATACTGGTTATCTACATTCTACATCAAAAGTACCCATGTTCAGATATGTAATGTAGATGCATGAAACCAAAATTTGAATAGAGGCCAGATACAGTACATAAGCATGAGGGAATTACCATGTCAGTTTTCTCAACCAAGAAAAGTATCTATTTTATTCCAGAAAATACTACATGTGTATATGTTAATTTGCAAAAAATGTAACTATATCACTCTATCCTAATTGTACAAATAACTAGCTAATCTTAATTGTATGAAGCTAGTAACACCATAGTCTAAATCCTAGATAACAAGTTACTGCAGTTAGCCTTAGGAACAAGAAGCATCAAGCTTTGGCTCACTAGCCAAACTACCAGCAACGCCACAATAATAGTTAGGCTTACAAGTCTGACTATTGGAGATAAAATAATTATCTCAATTATAGGAGTAGCACATGACCAGGAACACTACCTGATCACAAATGATTCCTAGAACCATTAGATACACTACCAGACACTAATCCAATCAGTACTGCAGATCAATTTCAAAAATTCTAGAATCTAAACCTGTGTTCTACACCTAAACGAGTGCATCGGCTCAAAGGTCGGTCACAAGGTGAAGTACCTTAACTAGAGGTGATGGCGTCGTCAGAGTCGGTGCTGGGGTTGCAGCCAAGCTACCGTACCTCCGGCATTGGATTTAAAGTAGGAGACATAGAGGAGCAGGAGAAGGCCACGACCACACAGGCGACAACAACAGGGCATGGTCGATGCAGGGGTTCATGAGGGAGTCGTTGGCGGGGGCGCTCTGGAGCTCGTGGAGGCGACGACAGAGGTCGTAGACATAGACGAGGGGGTTGTGACCGTCGTCCAGGAGCGGCCAGCAGCACAGAGTTGATGGTGGCCCACCAACGACCATCGCGAACTGCACGACTAGGGTTAGCCGTGGGGGCACGGACGAGAGCAGAGCAGCATCGACGCAGAAGGGATAGACAGAGGAGCGTGATTCGGAGCCTCATCAGCAGACATCGGTGCCGGAGTTGGCCGGTGACCGTCCGGGACTGGCCGGAGCGGTGCTGGCGGTCTGCCGCATCGTACGACCAGAAGGGGAACGAGAGGAGTGCGTGCGTGTAAGTGAGGAGAGAGGAGAAGTGTTGGGCTGGAGTGGGGTTTGACCCTAGGCCCAAATGGGCCGGGTTGGTTTTAACCAGCCCACAGGCCAAAAGTGAGTTTTAATAGGAATAGAAAAATTAATATTTCCAATAACTAATAAGCCAAATGTGAAATTCCAAAAATAACCCTGGAAGAATTTTAGCCTTAGAAAAATATAAAAAATCCTAAAAATACATGTAACATATTGAGATGATCACAAAAATAATATCTACCTAAGAAAAATATAACATGGTTTGTTTGAGTAAACTAAAATGCAGATGAATATTAACACCATTAAAACCTAAGTGAAATTTCACAAAATAAGGAAAGTCCTAAAAATGAATAAAAATCATTTTTACATATGAAAATAATCTACTATTATATAGAATTACTAATTTAATTTGTTTTCAAATAAATCCTGAAGCAAATATTTAAAGATACCTAATCCTTTATGGAATTTTGCAAAAATAAGGGTAATACTTAAACTTGAATAATATTCACTTCTAAGATCTTAAGTAAGTATGTTTTACCAGAAAAATACTAATTATATTATTCCAACACATATTAAGGTTATTAAGAAATAAATCCTTATTTATTATTTAGTTGGTAAATTCTTTAACAACATTCTTAAAGAAATAATCACAATTTTATGTAAAACCCTAAATCTTGTACATTGAAATACTACTTCTAAAACCATAACTTAAGTCTATTAACCATAAAGATCGGTTAAACCTTATCAAAGAAATCTTCTCTTCAAGAGTTATTCTTTTTGCCACTTCAAACAACAATCTCATAATAAGTTCTTCAACTCTTATCAACCTAAAACATGGACTTCCATAATAGATACATAATATCAAATAACTCTAAGCATGTGTTGTTGTATTTACTTTATATCATACATATTAGTCTTAAGTTCCTTGTATATGTATATTGGCTTGTAAAGTAAACTTATAGACAAACTAAATCTTAAAGAAATCACTTAAAATTTAACTCATTCACCATATTGGGGTATTACTTTGGGGTTTCTAAACTGCATTACATTACTTATGCATAACTGCATCTTGCTTCTTTAAACATTAGTCCTTACCGGACCAATGATGTTGTTTACAGAATTTGGATCTTCTATTGTCTTGAAGACTGTGAGTGCATAATCTTGCAATCACAAAAGGCAAGTTCACAACTTGCTCATGTCCTTTGATTATTTTCTATGCTTGTAACTCAACCGTGTCATCACCTGCATTTCAAAAAGGTCGAAAACACTATTTTCACAATTAACTAGAAATATTGGTTACTGATCTAGAGTGATCAGCTAATCTATAATAACTGGCAATGGAAATGCCATTATACATTAATGTATCATCTAGAACTTAACAACCAATGTCGCTAGTGATTCTAGCGTCGTATATTACGCGTCAACCATGAGATTTGGAATGGGACAGAGAAGTCAGCTGTATCTTCTTCCTTTCATATGGAGGTAAGATGACCTTATCGTGACGTTGGGATTCCCGGTGTGGATCCCACATATGGGTAGGAACCCTTAGGCCCCACGATTTTGGTTGTCTAGATTATCTATGAGTGGCTACCGGAGGTATAGTCAGCCCTTTATGGAGCTTGCCAGGGGCATCACCAGCTCATAGAGTCTTCAGGAACTCATCAGGGTTATAGCCTGCCCTAGTTGGTGGCTTAACGAAGGTGGAGTCAGCCCCGAAGGATCGTGCAGACATATGGGGTCGCGGAGGAGGGCAGTGATTGGCTTGGATCTTAGACTGGGCCCCACATCAAGGAATTGTGGACGGGAATAAGCTGCCCGGTTGTGCAACAAAGCTAAGGTCTCTTGTGGGAAAAGTGACGCACCTCTGCAGAGTGTAAGAATTGTGACATGTTACTCCCTGTTCCAGGAAGGAGCTACGAACGCGGCAGGAAAGGAACCCCATGAAGGTTCTGGTCAACCTATGAAGGCTGTCAGACATAGTTTTCAGAATAAAAGCAACCTTCGAAGAAATGTTTACGAAAACCTGCATTGCCTACGACCTATGGTTGGTGGCTATAGAGATAGTGCATCATACACTCCTTTTTAGTGAACTTGCTGAGTACGCTCGTACTGAACCGTACCTTCTTAACCCTTGCTAGGTTCTAAGCCATTGCAGACGACGTCAACATCAATTTCTACTCAAGAAAACCATCATTGATGTAACATCCCCAAAACTTTAATCTAAGGTAATCAAGATGAAACCACCCAATTTAGGGTTAACAAAAACTTTTTTTCCATTTAAAATAGGGTTTTGCCACCCATTTGACCTCAGTTTACTCCCTTTGTCCCTCCTAGCTCTAACCAAGCCTTAATCAACCCATCCCTTTGTCCCTAGCAGCAGTGCACCGCCACCCCGAGGACATGCCCGCCAGCCAACCTTGCCCAAGCCACAACAGACCGCCAGCCCCTCTCCGCCGCTCCAGGAAGGGAGGCGTGACCTCACCGCCGCCCACGGTCCACCCCACGATCACTGCCAGCCCCTGGACCACCCCAGAGCAGCGCCACACTCTCATCTCTGCGCCGCGCTAGAGCACGCCAGAGCGCCATCACCGCCAGCACGCCACAGACCACGCCTCGACCATAGACCGTGCTTGTCGCTCCGCCTTGACCACCTCACCCCGCCAGACACGGTCGTGCACTGTCCCGCGCGACCCACAGTCGCCAGGAACCCCGTCGAGCATCGCCCCTGTCTCCTAGAGCGCGCGGTGCTCCCGACCGTTAGCCACCGCCCCCTATCACCACCATTACGTCCTAGCTGACCGCCAGGGGAACCGCCCACCGTCCACCTATCTCGCCCACTCCGGTAGCTCGCTGTATCGTCGTCACCGACGAGCTCCCCTCACACCTCTCTGCCGCTTCGCCGCGCCTATAAAAGGAAGCCTCCTCAGCACGAATTCCTCACACCATTCCACTCCCCTCTCGCCCCTAGTCCCTCCCCACCTCTCGCTAGAGCAGCTCGAGCAACAGGCCGCCGGAATTTCACCGGAGGCAGCCGCATCCGAGGAGGAGACATTGACGTTGATTCTGTCCACCACAGCCTCTGCCGCGGACTTCGCCTAAGCGCGCCATTGTCGACTCGTTCATTTCCTCGCCTCGCCTCACTTGTTGGAGCCCTGGTACGCCCCCACTGCACCCCCGCCACGTAGCTAGGTCATCGTCTCGCTGGCGACGTGTTCGTCGTTGACGACGACCGTTGCGCCGTTGATCTAGTTCTAATCGTGCGGTCCTATCGCCCCGTACCACTTCACGTGAGATGTACCGCTGACATGTGGACCCCCCTGTCAGCTATCCTCTGCTCCGCGGAGTGTACACGGGCCGACCCATTTAGTTTCCCGCGTGACCCATATGATTCAAATAATTTTTTCTATTTTAGCTAAAACTTAATTCTGTCCCTTAGTTTGAAAATCAATTCAGAGAGATTTACAAATCCAAATTAGATGATTCCAATTTTGTTGAAAGCTAATTAAAATATTTATCCAAGGCTGTTGGTTTTAAATCATTTAGAGTTAGAGATATCTCCTAGTAAAAATAACAAGACAAAAGCGTTTTCACATTCAAACATTTTTCTAAATTCAACCATAATAACTTTTGAGTTGTTTCCAACTCTCAAAAATCACATTTAACCATACCTTGACTTTGAACTAGTACAAAAATAATGCTCTATAGGCATTTCTAATCACTTTAAATCATTAAATATTAAACTTAAACTTATTAAAATATGATCCAACCTTTAAATCACATTCCCATATATTAGAATATGTGGTGATGACATGTGTCCACATGATCCCATATTTTAATTGGAGAATATTAAATCTTAGTTATTTTCAATGAGTAGAAATTACTTTTCTCAAATAAAAAGAATGAAACTAGTTCATTAAACCTTGTGATGTTTGTGATGAGGCTAGATCATCCAATGTGTGCCTTAGTGTGCTAAATAGACTAGTTTAGTATTGTTTGGTGATTGTGTATCCCGTATGTATTTATAGACGGTAGTGCCGACCAAGCTCTCGAAGAGGAGGAGTTCTACCAAGAGGAGGAGGAAGAGAACTTCAACCACTGCACTACACAAGGCAAGCCATCATTAACAATGCAAGCTAACACTTGCAAGTATTATACTTAGCAAGCCTAGCACTTCAAGTAAACTGAGCAAACTATTGTTAGCAAGCTAGAATTAAGCTAGATGACCTAAGCAAGATGCTTTAGGCATGCTTTGGTTATATTTTGACTTATACCTACCCCAAGTTTTTTACAAGCTTTACCTTGTTTTACTTTACCAAAGTTCTTTACTTGTTTATAGGTAGCATAAAATGTATAAAACTTGACATATCAGGGTTAGATTTAGATGTCATTCTATGGCATGAGATTGAAGATTAGTATCCACCTTAGTGAACACTCTTAACTTAGTAGTTTAGAGCTAATCCAAAACTTGATCACTTTAGATGGGAATACTTGGTGAAAATGGTTATGAAAACCTTGGAATGATGAGTCATTCTATTGAGATGTTTTGACATGTGTTGAGAAACACAAATGTTTATGATGATGAATTTGTTGAGGCATGAGCCTTAGCCCTTCTATAAAACCTGATGGTTTGGGTTCGGATGCGATACCATTCCAAATTTACCGTAGAAACCACAATACCTGAATTGGGTAAGGCTTAGCCGGAAGTTTATATGCATTAGTATTAGTTCCCTCGCGGGAGAGGTCTGAGCTGAGGCTACCTCTCAATGTTTTCCACCTATGCAATGCCCAGGATGATAGATGGTTATGGCTGGGAGGGCCAAGCTCATAGGGGAGGTGCTTATACTAGGGTGTGTAATTGAAAGGTTATGTTTGATTATCTGCATACTACGTATGATGATCAGGGTTATCCCTGATTGATGTATCGAATCTTGTGGGATGAAAGTGTACCACCTCTGCAGAGTGTCAACTATTCGAATAGCCGCGTCCGTGGTTATGGACAGTTGGAGTAGCCATACTGTTCCCGTTGTCAGATGTTTTCAAAATGAACTTATGAAATGAATGATGACTTTGACTTGACCACAACAGGGTTTGTGACTATGATACTAGCTTCCCAACTTAAGTGATTCTAGAACTTTATTTTATCTTTCTTTGTCTCTGAACTCAGCTTAGGTTTCAACTTAACTTTACAAGTAAACTTAGAGTTAGCATTCCTACTAGCACTACCTTACTTGTTAGTGATAGTTTGCGAGTACTTAAAGAGTACTCATGGCTTTGTCCCTGGCTATTCTCATGGCCAGCCTATGAAGGGAGTACCAAGATGAAGGACAACAGGACGCTATGATAACTAGGATCATCTCCCATCGTCAGCAGCATTGCTTTGACACTGAAGATGGACCCCACCGCTACGCTTATTATTTTGTTCCGCTGCTTGTTGTATTAAGACTGGATCATGAGATCCTTTATTCGTGTAAGACCTTATTATGGTTTGTAATGGATGATGTACTGTGATATCCAATCTGTTATGTCTCGAAAAATGGTAATCCTGGGATTGCGATGTATGGCATAACAAGCATCTGGGATTAAAAATCCGGGTGTTGACAAGTTGGTATCAGAGCCGTCCTGACCATAGGAGACCCTTGTTAGAATGGACGTAAGAACAAAACTTAGTTCCAAACCAAAATAAGTATTTATGAAAACTATTTCCTCTCTTACCCTTGGGAACTCTTTCTCTCAAAACTACATGTTCCTCCAAATTCTTACATTACTACAATAAATTTGACACACTGATCACTTCACTAACTTTCTCATCCTCAATTCTTATAGATGGAAACTCAGTTCATCAAGTTCTACCAGTTGGGCAACGAGGCCAGCTGATTTTCAAGAGGGATCTCTATGCACTATCGGAGTACTTGGAGCGTCCGCATCCGGAATTCCTTGGAGCTCAACTTCCTAGACCCCAAGGAGGAGATTTACAATGGCTAGTCACCGCTGATCTTCGAGGCAAGATAGAAGCACCAACATCCGGGAGGATTCAATTCTCCGTGAGAGAGAACAACTGGCTAGATGGATTAGCCAGGGCAATGCATGAAGCTCTCGCTCGTCTTTGCGCACATAATGTCAACTTGATCCAAGGAACCCGCTTTGCTCACTATGCAAGGCGTGATTTTATGGGAATGCCCATGGAGATGCCAAGTCACCCGGAGTTGAAGCGTCAAGTGGAGAACCTTGACTTCCTGCTGTACGACAGACAGAAGGAATTAGACAATGCTAGAGAGTTTGCCAACCACAACCTCGTGATTGCCACCCAGAAGGCCCAGACTTGTCAGGAATCGTCAATCACTTCGTCATCAACGTGCAAAGAAGGATCGCACCATCGACCGTCTTCACAAGAAGGTGGCCGACCTCGAGAAGACCATCAAGGAGCAAGAAGCTCAACTTGCAGCAAGAAGAAGAAGAGGAAGGTGAAGACATCCAGGGAGATATGGACTCCTACCTCAGCATGATGATGACTACCTGTAGGATGATGCCATGGACTTCTACAACCGACGATGATGACTCCGACTTCATCGATGATGAGTAGAGCACTAGAGCACTATCGTAGGAGTGAGATGTATCGGTCCCATTGTCGTAGCTCACAGAATGGTTCTTAAAACCATTTGTTTTCCCTTGCTGTTGTGGTGTGTGTGTGTTTGTATTGTGTGCTTTGCTTGAAGGAATGAAAAGAAGTTAGTTGCAAAACCTGAGTCAAACTCAAAGTTTTAGCTTTGAAACCAAAACCATGAACCTTTGAACTTTCCCTCTTACCCCTTTATCTAGCTCAATCTTCAGATGACTCGTGGAAACCAAGGAGGGAGCAGCTCATCACAGGACCCAATGCTGCTGATGGGTTCGTAGCATGGAAAACAAAAATTTCCTACCGCAAGAACGAACGCAAACCCAGATCTAATCTAGATAAAAGCCAAGATCTAATCTATAGACATGTGCAACGAGATAGATCTGTACTAACCTTGTAGATCCGAAAGCGTTACGAGATTGGATCTCGTGGTTGATGTAGTCGATCACTTGCCGATCTCAAATCGAGTGGACGATCCTTCCGGCGCCGCGTTCCGGCAGCGCTTCCGTAGTCGGTCACACGTACGGAATCGAAGCAGACCTTCCTCTCCTCGTTCCAGCGAGCAGCGGAGGTAGTAGATCTTCTCCACGGACTCCACAGCACGACGACGTGGGTGTTGGTGGTGGAGTAGAGAATTCTGCAGGGCTTCGCCTATGCCTGTGCAGAAGAAAGGAGGAGGAGAGAGGCGGCGGAGATTTGGAGTTGTGGAGGAGGGTTTGGAGGTGGCGCCCCCACCCCTCTATTTAAAGGGGGAGGCATCATGGAAGGGGAGTCCTAGTAGAACTCCCCTCCCTCCTATGGCCGGCGGATTGGGGTGGGGGGGAGGAGTCCTCCTCCCCCACAACTCCTTGTCTTGCCCCATCAGGACTCCTTGATCCCTTTCTTGGTTTTCAAGCAAACTCCAAGAAATCTTCCAGAACCTTCCGGAACATTCCGAAACCTTCTAGAATCCTCATACAAATACTCATACTCGGAACATTTCCTAACTCAGAAAATGATCCCCAATATATGAATCTTATTCTCCGGACAATTTCGGATCTCCTCGTGATGTCCCGGATCCAATCCGAGACTCCGAACAACATTCGGTCTCCAATGCACATTCCATATCTACTTAAAACAACTTCGAACCTTAAGTGTGTCACCCTACGGTTCGTGAATATGTAGACATGACAGAGACACATCTCCTATCAATAACCATCAGCGGGACCTGGAGATCCATAATGGCTCCCACATACTCAACGATGACTTCATGATCGATAGAACCATTTACATACGAAACCAATTCCCTTTGTCACGCGATACTATACTTATCCGAGGTTTGATCATCGGTATCTCTATACCTAGTTCTACCTCGTTACTGACAAGTACTCTTTACTCGTTCCGTGATATGTCATCCCTTGTGACCCAGTCACATGCTTGCAAGCTAACTAGATGACATTCCACCGAGAGGGCCCAGAGCATATCTATCCGTCATATGGATGGACAAATCCCAATCTTGGTCCATGCGCTTCAACACATACTTTCAGAATACCCAATGACACCTTTATAACCACCCAGTTACGAAGCGGTGTTTGATGTCATCAAAGTATCCATCCGGTGATGGTGATTAACATAACCTCATGGTCGAAGGATTAGGTTACTATGCATTTGAAAGCTTATAGCAATACAAACTTAATGACTTGATCTTATGCTACGCTTACTATGGGTGTGTGTCCATCACATCATTCGCCTAATGATATGATCTTGTTATTAACGACATCCAATGTCCATGATCAGGAAACCATGATCATCCATTAATCAACAAGCTAGTTTAACAAGAGGCTTACTAGGGACTCTTTTATGTTTACAAAACACACAAGTATTAATGTTTCCGGTTAATACAATTATAGCATGGGATGTAAACATTTATCATAAACATAAAGATATAATAATAACCACTTTATTATTGCCTCTTGGGCATATCTCCAACAGTCTCCCACTTGCACTAGAGTCAATAATCTAGTTAAAAAAACTTGTGCATTCAACACCTCTGGTTTTCTGGTGTTGTATAGACACTATTGCTAGTGGTAAACATAATCTTCGGATCTGACACTTCCAGGTCCGTGTGTATTTGCATGTCCTTGCGTCTCTACGCATTACTCATTCTCCAGTGAGATGGCATTGTATAATTTGGTCCTTTGGTGAGACCTTTAGTTCCTTGGGATTAAATTATGTTGATACAATTGTCATACAATGTATCTTCATAGTATTATCCCGCTATGAACCACACCTAGTTTGATAACAAACTACTTAACACAAATGCCCTCCTTTGCTGCTACTATAGCAGTTATATACTTAGCCTTTTGTTGTAGTATCCGTCACAATATCTCAACTTTGGGACTCATCCAAAACCATCATGGAACATCCTTTCCATTATATTGTGCCACCCATAGTCTAAATTGAGATAAATTTAATTTGTATCTTGTGACAAAACTAGTATCAATGTAAGACTTTACAATGAACTACCTTTAACTATTTGTCACTTATACATGATATATTCTTAGTTCTTCCAAAGCTCATAAGAATATCTTTACTATTGTCCAATGATCATCTATGAATCATTCTAGTATATGCTCATAACATTTAGAGCATAGGACATATCTGGATGTGTACATCTCAAAGAATGATTGATCAAAATATTCTTGTGATTTCACCAAGTGTCAAAACACTTGAATCTCGTGTCAACACACTTGAATTTTGATTTAGTCCTTTCCGTGCGTCAAGAACCTTTCTTGTTGTTTCCATATTGAACTGATTCAACATCTTATCTATGTACATTTGGCAAAACCATATTAGCGCCTCAATCTATCCATATAGACATTGATGCCTAATTCTTGAGTTATGCCTAAGTCTTTTATCGAAATGAAATTCTTAACCTGTGTCAATAAAAGATACATGATTTCTAATCAACAATATGTCTTTCACATAATGTATTAGAAATATGTCTTAGCGCTCCCACTTAATTTCTTGTAAAATGCAAACATCTTCATCGTCTCTGAAGATTCCAACTCCGCAATGCTCACTTCAACCATTGAAGTTTTGCATACTCTTTTAGCATCCTTTGAATTAACAAAAACCTTTGGATCGTGTCATGTACACGTCCTAGGTAACCATTCTATTAGAAGAACTTGTTTTGTTTTTTCAACTACCATATACCAAATATATGTAGTGGTTGCTACATTAATCCGTCCAGACTAAATATCACTATGAAAGATCAAATCTTATCATAGTCAATTCCTTGAACATTGTCGTAAACTCTTTCCGACATGTCGACTATTTCATAGATTTGAAACATCCATGTCTATTTCTTTTTAGATCCAAACACGACCGATAGGCTTCACGCCTTTCCGGAGGGTCTTCTAAGTTCAGAAACTTGATTTCTCGTGTATGGACTATCATATCACGGATTCCATGACTTCTAGTCATTTTATGGAGTCAGGGCCCATCATCGCTTATTTGCATGTAGTCGGTTCATCATTTTCAAAACAATAATGACTTGCTTATCAAATCCTACTATTTGATTCTTACCGACCCACACGGTGCTATAGGAACTCTAATCTCCGAGATCACACCTTTTGTAATCACGAGAGCCATGAGCATTGTGGCCGCCACCGGGACACTTTCCGGCGCTACGCTACTTAGCACATATAGCTAAGGTTCAACAACCTTATCAAAGTTCTATTGTCCTCCCACTTAACTTTTCACGAAAATTCCTTCTCAAGAAACTTGACGTTCCAAGCGACAAACTCTATTGTCCTCGGCGTTATGGAGAAATTCCCAACAAATTCTTTGGAATAACCTACAAAGACGTGCTTATCCGACTTTGATTGTAAACATTTTACTTATGCCCAGCAACCAAAATTTAAGAAAGGACAACCTGGGTTTTATCCCAAACCATGACTTATATGGTGTCATTTCAATGGATCACGATGGAGCTCTTTTCAGTGTAAAAGCGGTAGTCACTAAAGCTTTAATCTTTAATATATAATGGCAGTTTTATAAATGACACCTTTGATCTTACCATGTCAAACAAGGTTTCATTACATATCTTGAACACTCCATACTCCTATGGTGTTTTGGGAAATGCAAATCCATGGAACGATTCCTCAAATCTTAGGTGTTTTGCTAATCTTGTAACTCAAACATCTTTCTTTATGATCTAATCTTGAACTCTTTTATTTTTGTTACAATGATTTTCCACTTCATCTTGAAAGTCTTTGAACATTTTTCAAATGTTTCATACTTCTTCCTTATTGAGTAAGTATATATATATACTCACTCAAATCTTCGGAGAAAGCATATGAAGTTGAAATCCATCGCCCATGACTACACATAATGGACTATATACATCAATATGTACAAATTCCAATCGTCCGTTCCTCTTTTGGGCCTATGAACAGAGTTTTAATTATCTCCAAGAAAGTATCACAAGCGTCATTTGATCCAAATCAAAGACTCCAAAAATCCATCAACATGGAGTTTCTTCATCATATCCCTTTCAATATAATTTAAACGGCGATGTCACTTCGCAAGTGATCTTTCAATCATTTGTCTTGCGACATTTTAGCATTAGTTTTATGGTCGTTATTTCTCCTACCAGACTTGTATATTATCCATCTATTATGGAATACGGTATTTATTTGAACAACCTTTTGTCGTCATAATACCTGATCAAAATAACAATTATTGAAACAAATCTTGAAGGCAAGCTTTGATGTTAACGAGCAACACAACAACCCTTTGTTTGTTTTCGATGAACATCATCAATACATTCTCTCTCTTGCTAGTACATAGGCCATTGCAGTTCATGAATTTTGTTGTCCTGTATGACACTTCATACCAACTAATTCAGTATCCATACCGAGACCACATTGTTTAACAAGCAAGGAATACACCATAACATGT
>OU342745.1:527291338-527414183 GCA_910589775.1 Avena eriantha
AAATACAAACAATTGATAAAATAAGAGAAAGGGGGTTAGTGTGTTAGCCGTACTCTCTGATTGGGCATAGAAGTGCTATGCCAATTTCATCATTGAGTATTAATAAAAGGGATAAATGTAGCAGTATATGTTCCTATCATATTTGGCCTTAGAATTGTGCATCATAGGCATGGGGCAAGTTTCACTAAGTCAAATAAAAAGGTAAAAGGTAGAACATCAGGAAATATCAAGCTTTTGCTTGATCTGATCCACTTGACACAGGAAAGCAAGCAGCTCACACATAGCTGCATGCTAGTGTGCTATCGACACAAGAGGCTCACAAAGAGTGTAAAAGGGAGGGCACAGCTATAGCACCATCCACTGTTCTCACTTCACAACCATATCTATCCAGTTCTATTCACACCACATGTTCTTCTCAAGAACACACATTCCTTTCTTCCCACCACCATCAAATCCACTGCCCAATCAACATCTAGTTGCTTTCATAAGCCATCCCAGAGCAGATCAAGGCCAACCGTTCCAAGAAAAACAGAACCACAATAGCTCAAGTAAGAGCCAGCTAACAGTATCAAGAGAAGGAGGTACCATCAAGAACTGAACCAGTTCAGCAACAAGCCAAGTAAGGAGGATCAAGATCAACAAGCAACCACAAGACATAGTCAAGCTTCAGCAACAACAACAACCTATTGCTATACCACTAATCATGCATAGTATATGGTCTTGTTTTATTTCACCATCAAAAATAAGGGGATAAAGTGGGTTATTGCAAATCAATCTCTATTCAACTAACCTACAACTAGATATTGGTCTAGGAGGATTAGGAGAATATTCATCCTCTCAGATCTGCATAGAAATGCTATGTAGATTCATCCTACAGGTTTTTTTGAATCACATCATAATATCTGTCCTTATTCAGGTAGTAGTGCCTCAGCCTAGGCATCCTTGGCAAGGAGGTAAACCCAATCTTTATCAAATACAAGAGTAGCAAGTCATGTAGCTAGTTTGTGCCACTATGCACACTCTCAGGAGGTTCCACAACAGCATAGCCATATCACAGAAGCCATCTATTCAAGACCAAGCCATATCTGTTTTCTATCTACAATTATGTGCCTTAGATCTTGCATCATAGGCCAAGCCAATAAATCAAGCATGATTGATAAATATAGAGTGAGGCACATGGAACTCATATATGAGTTGATCATATGAACAGTAAGGCCAACAACCTTATACTTAATCATTTTCCTAATAAAGTAGATCAGGAATCATCTAGAAAGGCATCTTATTTATACAAGTTAGTATGTAGCTCTAGCCTCAGCTTCCACATCACTGGCAAGGAAATAATCCACCTTACTTTTCCTCATGGACTCATCAGGTGTATGATTTTAATAAATAAAACCATTAGCACAGCAGATCATGCTAATAGGGTACCATTATGCACACTCCAATTGAGGCACCACAATGGTATCTATTGAGCAGAAGCCATACCATAGAGAAAACACTAGCCAACATCACAAGCTAGCACCTGGACACAACACAATATAAACCACATCAGGCCACAGATAGAGCAAGGAGGAAATTTAAGCCAACCATTTTCACTTAACAAAGCCAGTGCTTATGCCAAATCATAGGAACCTAGCAATTAACTAACACATGTGCCAGATTACACTCCAGGAACTCACATACACATTTACCTAATGAAATCTAGGTGTGCACATTTTAATTACACACAACATATTTTTTGTAGAGGATCTATTCATGCCGACAACTAAAGCTATAGCTACAGAAATAACTAGATCCTAATTAGGAAAAAACAAAACCTAGTCCACACATCTTAATTATATCAGGTAAACCGTCATGATCAACCAATAAATTGAATAAAAAAGAAAACATATCAAGTAATATGTGTAGGAGCTAATTATATCATGCATATGTATGTATCAGATAGCCATAATCAATACCAACATATTCTGCATGTTGTATATACATGGAAATACTGGTTATCTACATTCTACATCAAAAGTACCCATGTTCAGATATGTAATGTAGATGCATGAAACCAAAATTTGAATAGAGGCCAGATACAGTACATAAGCATGAGGGAATTACCATGTCAGTTTTCTCAACCAAGAAAAGTATCTATTTTATTCCAGAAAATACTACATGTGTATATGTTAATTTGCAAAAAATGTAACTATATCACTCTATCCTAATTGTACAAATAACTAGCTAATCTTAATTGTATGAAGCTAGTAACACCATAGTCTAAATCCTAGATAACAAGTTACTGCAGTTAGCCTTAGGAACAAGAAGCATCAAGCTTTGGCTCACTAGCCAAACTACCAGCAACGCCACAATAATAGTTAGGCTTTACAAGTCTGACTATTGGAGATAAAATAATTATCTCAATTATAGGAGTAGCACATGACCAGGAACACTACCTGATCACAAATGATTCCTAGAACCATTAGATACACTACCAGACACTAATCCAATCAGTACTGCAGATCAATTTCAAAAATTCTAGAATCTAACCTGTGTTCTACACCTAAACGAGTGCATCGGCTCAAAGGTCGGTCACAAGGTGAAGTACCTTAACTAGAGGTGATGGCGTCGTCAGAGTCGGTGCTGGGGTTGCAGCCAAGCTACCGTACCTCCGGCATTGGATTTAAAGTAGGAGACATAGAGGAGCAGGAGAAGGCCACGACCACACAGGCGACAACAACAGGGCATGGTCGATGCAGGGGTTCATGAGGGAGTCGTTGGCGGGGGCGCTCTGGAGCTCGTGGAGGCGACGACAGAGGTCGTAGACATAGACGAGGGGGTTGTGACCGTCGTCCAGGAGCGGCCAGCAGCACAGAGTTGATGGTGGCCCACCAACGACCATCGCGAACTGCACGACTAGGGTTAGCCGTGGGGGCACGGACGAGAGCAGAGCAGCATCGACGCAGAAGGGATAGACAGAGGAGCGTGATTCGGAGCCTCATCAGCAGACATCGGTGCCGGAGTTGGCCGGTGACCGTCCGGGGACTGGCCGGAGCGGTGCTGGCGGTGCCGCATCGTACGACCAGAAGGGGAACGAGAGGAGTGCGTGCGTGTAAGTGAGGAGAGAGGAGAAGTGTTGGGCTGGAGTGGGGTTTGACCCTAGGCCCAAATGGGCCGGGTTGGTTTTAACCAGCCCACAGGCCAAAAGTGAGTTTAATAGGAATAGAAAAATTAATATTTCCAAATAACTAATAAGCCAAATGTGAAATTCCAAAAATAACCCTGGAAGAATTTTAGCCTTAGAAAATATAAAAAATCCTAAAAATACATGTAACATATTGAGATGATCACAAAAATAATATCTACCTAAGAAAAATATAACATGGTTTGTTTGAGTAAACTAAAATGCAGATGAATATTAACACCATTAAAACCTAAGTGAAATTTCACAAAATAAGGAAAAGTCCTAAAAATGAATAAAAATCATTTTTACATATGAAAATAAATCTACTATTATATAGAATTACTAATTTAATTTGTTTTCAAATAAATCCTGAAGCAAATATTTAAAGATACCTAATCCTTTATGGAATTTTGCAAAAATAAGGGTAATACTTAAACTTGAATAATATTCACTTCTAAGATCTTAAGTAAGTATGTTTTACCAGAAAAATACTAATTATATTATTCCAACACATATTAAGGTTATTAAGAAATAAATCCTTATTTATTATTTAGTTGGTAAATTCTTTAACAACATTCTTAAAGAAATAATCACAATTTTATGTAAAACCCTAAATCTTGTACATTGAAATACTACTTCTAAAACCATAACTTAAGTCTATTAACCATAAAGATCGGTTAAACCTTATCAAAGAAATCTTCTCTTCAAGAGTTATTCTTTTTGCCACTTCAAACAACAATCTCATAATAAGTTCTTCAACTCTTATCAACCTAAAACATGGACTTCCATAATAGATACATAATATCAAATAACTCTAAGCATGTGTTGTTGTATTTACTTTATATCATACATATTAGTCTTAAGTTCCTTGTATATGTATATTGGCTTGTAAAGTAAACTTATAGACAAACTAAATCTTAAAGAAATCACTTAAAATTTAACTCATTCACCATATTGGGGTATTACTTTGGGGTTTTCTAAACTGCATTACATTACTTATGCATAACTGCATCTTGCTTCTTTAAACATTAGTCCTTACCGGACCAATGATGTTGTTTACAGAATTTGGATCTTCTATTGTCTTGAAGACTGTGAGTGCATAATCTTGCAATCACAAAAGGCAAGTTCACAACTTGCTCATGTCCTTTGATTATTTTCTATGCTTGTAACTCAACCGTGTCATCACCTGCATTTCAAAAGGTCGAAAACACTATTTTCACAATTAACTAGAAATATTGGTTACTGATCTAGAGTGATCAGCTAATCTATAATAACTGGCAATGGAAATGCCATTATACATTAATGTATCATCTAGAACTTAACAACCAATGTCGCTAGTGATTCTAGCGTCGTATATTACGCGTCAACCATGAGATTTGGAATGGGACAGAGAAAGTCAGCTGTATCTTCTTCCTTTCATATGGAGGTAAGATGACCTTATCGTGACGTTGGATTCCCGGTGTGGATCCCACATATGGGTAGGAACCCTTAGGCCCCACGATTTTGGTGTCTAGATTATCTATGAGTGGCTACCGGAGGTATAGTCAGCCCTTTATGGAGCTTGCCAGGGCACACCAGCTCATAGAGTCTTCAGGAACTCATCAGGGTTATAGCCTGCCCTAGTTGGGGCTTAACGAAGGTGGAGTCAGCCCCGAAGGATCGTGCAGACATATGGGTCGCGGAGAGGGCAGTGATTGGCTTGGATCTTAGACTGGGCCCCACATCAAGGAATTGTGGACGGGAATAAGCTGCCCGGTTGTGCAACAAAGCTAAGGTCTCTTGTGGGAAAAGTGACGCACCTCTGCAGAGTGTAAGAATTGTGACATGTTACTCCCTGTTCCAGGAAGGAGCTACGAACGCGGCAGGAAAGGAACCCCATGAAGGTTCTGGTCAACCTATGAAGGCTGTCAGACATAGTTTTCAGAATAAAAGCAACCTTCGAAGAAATGTTTACGAAAACCTGCATTGCCTACGACCTATGGTTGGTGGCTATAGAGATAGTGCATCATACACTCCTTTTTAGTGAACTTGCTGAGTACGCCTCGTACTGAACCGTACCTTCTTAACCCTTGCTAGGTTCTAAGCCATTGCAGACGACGTCAACATCAATTTCTACTCAAGAAAACCATCATTGATGTAACATCCCAAAACTTTAATCTAAGGTAATCAAGATGAAACCACCCAATTTAGGGTTAACCAAAACTTTTTTCCATTTAAAATAGGGTTTTGCACCCATTTGACCTCAGTTTACTCCCTTTGTCCCTCCTAGCTCTAACCAAGCCTTAATCAACCCAATCCCTTTTGTCCCTAGCAGCAGTGCACCGCCACCCCGAGGACATGCCCGCCAGCCAACCTTGCCCAAGCCACAACAGACCGCCAGCCCCTCTCCGCCGCTCAGGAAGGGAGGCGTGACCTCACCGCCGCCCACGGTCCACCCCACGATCACTGCCAGACCCTGGACCACCCCAGAGCAGCGCCACACTCTCATCTCTGCGCCGCGCTAGAGCACGCCAGAGCGCCATCACCGCCAGCACGCCACAGACCACGCCTCGACCATAGACCGTGCTTGTCGCTCCGCCTTGACCACCTCACCCCGCCAGACACGGTCGTGCACTGCCGCGCGACCCACAGTCGCCAGGAACCCCGTCGAGCATCGCCCCTGTCTCCTAGAGCGCGCGGTGCTCCCGACCGTTAGCCACCGCCCCTATCACCACCATTACGTCCTAGCTGACCGCCAGGGAACCGCCCACAGTCCACCTATCTCGCCCACTCCGGTAGCTCGCTGTATCGTCGTCACCGACGAGCTCCCCTCACACCTCTCTGCCGCTTCGCCGCGCCTATAAAGGAAGCCTCCTCAGCACGAATTCCTCACCACCATTCCACTCCCCTCTCGCCCCTAGTCCCTCCCCACCTCTCGCTAGAGCAGCTCGAGCAACAGGCCGCCGGAATTTCACCGGAGGCAGCCGCATCCGAGGAGGAGACATTGACGTTGATTCTGTCCACCACAGCCTCTGCCGCGACTCGCCTAAGCGCGCCATTGTCGACTCGTTCATTTCCTCGCCTAGCCTCACTTGTTGGAGCCCTGGTACGCCCCCACTGCACCCCCGCCACGTAGCTAGGTCATCGTCTCGCTGGCGACGTGTTCGTCGTTGACGACGACCGTGCGCCGTTGATCTAGTTCTAATCGTGCGGTCCTTATCGCCCCGTACCACTTCACGTGAGATGTACCGCTGACATGTGGACCCCCCTGTCAGCTATCCTCTGCTCCGCGGAGTGTACACGGGCCGACCCATTTAGTTTCCCGCGTGACCCATATGATTCAAATAATTTTTTTCTATTTTAGCTAAAACTTAATTCTGTCCCTTAGTTTGAAAATCAATTCAGAGAGATTTACAAATCCAAATTAGATGATTCCAATTTTGTTGGAAAGCTAATTAAAATATTTATCCAAGGCTGTTGGTTTTAAATCATTTAGAGTTAGAGATATCTCCTAGTAAAAATAACAGACAAAAGCGTTTTCACATTCAAACATTTTTCTAAATTCAACCATAATAACTTTTGAGTTGTTTCCAACTCTCAAAAATCACATTTAACCATACCTTGACTTGAAACTAGTACAAAAATAATGCTCTATAGGCATTTCTAATCACTTTAAATCATTAAATATTAAACTTAAACTTATTAAAATATGATCCAACCTTTAAATCACATTCCCATATATTAGAATATGTGGTGATGACATGTGTCCACATGATCCCATATTTTAATTGGAGAATATTAAATCTTAGTTATTTTCAATGAGTAGAAATTACTTTTCTCAAATAAAAAGAATGAAACTAGTTCATTAAACCTTGTGATGTTTGTGATGAGGCTAGATCATCCAATGTGTGCCTTAGTGTGCTAAATAGACTAGTTTAGTATTGTTTGGTGATTGTGTATCCCGTATGTATTTATAGACGGTAGTGCCGACCAAGCTCTCGAAGAGGAGGAGTTCTACCAAGAGGAGGAGGAAGAGAACTTCAACCACTGCACTACACAAGGCAAGCCATCATTAACAATGCAAGCTAACACTTGCAAGTATTATACTTAGCAAGCCTAGCACTTCAAGTAAACTGAGCAAACTATTGTTAGCAAGCTAGAATTAAGCTAGATGACCTAAGCAAGATGCTTTAGGCATGCTTTGGTTATATTTTGACTTATACCTACCCCAAGTTTTTTTACAAGCTTACCTTGTTTTACTTTACCAAAGTTCTTTACTTTGTTTATAGGTAGCATAAAATGTATAAAACTTGACATATCAGGTTAGATTTAGATGTCATTCTATGGCATGAGATTGAAGATTAGTATCCCACCTTAGTGAACACTCTTAACTTAGTAGTTTAGAGCTAATCCAAAACTTGATCACTTTAGATGGGAATACTTGGTGAAAATGGTTATGAAAACCTTGGAATGATGAGTCATTCTATTGAGATGTTTTGACATGTGTTGAGAAACACAAATGGTTTATGATGATGAATTTGTTGAGGCATGAGCCTTAGCCCTTCTATAAAAACTGATGGTTGGGTTCGGATGCGATACCATTCCAAATTTACCGTATAACCACAATACCTGAATTGGGTAAGGCTTAGCCGGAAGTTTATATGCATTAGTATTAGTTCCCTCGCGGGAGAGGTCTGAGCTGAGGCTACCTCTCAATGTTTTCCACCTATGCAATGCCCAGGATGATAGATGGTTATGGCTGGGAGGCCAAGCTCATAGGGGAGGTGCTTATACTAGGGTGTGTAATTGAAAGGTTATGTTTGATTATCTGCATACTAAGTATGATGATTCAGGGTTATCCCTGATTGATGTATCGAATCTTGTGGTGAAAGTGTACCACCTCTGCAGAGTGTCAAACTATTCGAATAGCCGCGTCCGTGGTTATGGACAGTTGGAGTAGCCATACTGTTCCGTTGTCAGATGTTTCAAAATGACTTATGAAATGAATGATGACTTTGACTTGACCACAACAGGGTTGTGACTATGATACTAGCTTCCCAACTTAAGTGATTCTAGAACTTTATTTTATCTTTCTTTGTCTCTGAACTCAGCTTAGGTTTCAAACTTAACTTTACAAGTAAACTTAGAGTTAGCATTCCTACTAGCACTACCTTACTTGTTAGTGATAGTTTGCGAGTACTTAAAGAGTACTCATGGCTTTGTCCCTGGCTATTCTCATGGCCAGCCTATGAAGAGGAGTACCAAGATGAAGGACAACAGGACGGCTATGATAACTAGGATCATCTCCCATCGTCAGCATTGCTTGTGACACTGAAGATGGACCCCACCGCTACGCTTATTATTTTGTTCCGCTGCTTGTTGTATTAAGACTGGATCATGAGATCCTTTATTCGTGTAAGACCTTATTATGGTTTGTAATGGATGATGTACTGTGATATCCAATCTGTTATGTCTCGAAAAATGGTAATCCTGGGATTGCGATGTATGGCATAACAAGCATCTGGGATTAAAAATCCGGGTGTTGACAAGTTGGTATCAGAGCCGTCCTGACCATAGGAGACCCTTGTTAGAATGGACGTAAGAACAAAACTTAGTTTCCAAACCAAAATAAGTATTTATGAAAACTATTTCCTCTCTTACCCTTGGGAACTCTTTCTCTCAAAAAACTACATGTTCCTCCAAATTCTTACATTACTACATAAAATTTGACACACTTGATCACTTCACTAACTTTCTCATCCTCAATTCTTATAGATGGAAACTCAGTTCATCAAGTTCTACCAGTTGGGCAACGGAGGCCAGCTGATTTTCAAGAGGGATCTCTATGCACTATCGGAGTACTTGGAGCGTCCGCATCCGGAATTCCTTGGAGCTCAACTTCCTAGACCCCAAGGAGGAGATTTACAATGGCTAGTCACCGCTGATCTTCGAGGCAAGATAGAAGCACCAACATCCGGGAGGATTCAATTCTCCGTGAGAGAGAACAACTGGCTAGATGGATTAGCCAGGGCAATGCATGAAGCTCTCGCTCGTCTTTGCGCACATAATGTCAACTTGATCCAAGGAACCCGCTTTGCTCACTATGCAAGGCGTGATTTTATGGGAATGCCCATGGAGATGCCAAGTCACCCGGAGTTGAAGCGTCAAGTGGAGAACCTTGACTTCCTGCTGTACGACAGACAGAAGGAATTAGACAATGCTAGAGAGTTTGCCAACCACAACCTCGTGATTGCCACCCAGAAGGCCCAGACTTGTCAAGGATCGTCAATCACTTCGTCATCAACGTGCAAAGAAGGATCGCACCATCGACCGTCTTCACAAGAAGGTGGCCGACCTCGAGAAGACCATCAAGGAGCAAGAAGCTCAACTTGCAGCAAAAGAAGAAGAAGAGGAAGGTGAAGACATCCAGGGAGATATGGACTCCTACCTCAGCAATGATGATGACTACCTGTAGGATGATGCCATGGACTTCTACACCGACGATGATGACTCCGACTTCATCGATGATGAGTAGATGCACTAGAGCACTATCGTAGGAGTGAGATGTATCGGTCCCATTGTATCGTAGCTCACAGAATGGTTCTTAAAACCATTTGTTTTCCCTTGCTGTTGTGGTGTGTGTGTGTTTGTATTGTGTGCTTTGCTTGAAGGAATGAAAAGAAGTTAGTTGCAAAACCTGAGTCAAACTCAAAGTTTTAGCTTTGAAAACCAAAACCATGAACCTTTGAACTTTCCCTCTTACCCCTTTATCTAGCTCAATCTTCAGATGACTCGTGGAAACCAAGGAGGGAGCAGCTCATCACAGGACCCAATGCTGCTGATGGGTTCGTAGCATGGAAAACAAAAATTTCCTACCGCAAGAACGAACAAAACCCAGATCTAATCTAGATAAAAGCCAAGATCTAATCTATTAGACATGTGCAACGAGATAGATCTGTACTAACCCTTGTAGATCCGAAAGCGTTACGAGATTGGATCTCGTGGTTGATGTAGTCGATCACTTGCCGATCTCAAGATCGAGTGGACGATCCTTCCGGCGCCGCGTTCCGGCAGCGCTTCCGTAGTCGGTCACACGTACGGAATCGAAGCAGACCTTCCTCTCCTCGTTCCAGCGAGCAGCGGAGGTAGTAGATCTTCTCCACGGACTCCCAGCAGCACGACGACGTGGTGGTGGTGGTGGAGTAGAGAATTCTGCAGGGCTTCGCCTATGCCTGTGCAGAAGAAAGGAGGAGGAGAGAGGCGGCGGAGATTTGGAGTTGTGGAGGAGGGTTTGGAGGTGGCGCCCCCACCCCTCTATTTAAAGGGGGGAGGCATCATGGAAGGGGGAGTCCTAGTAGAACTCCCCTCCCTCCTATGGCCGGCGGATTGGGGTGGGGGGGAGGAGTCCTCCTCCCCCACAACTCCTTGTCTTGCCCCATCAGGACTCCTTGATCCCTTTCTTGGTTTTCAAGCAAACTCCAAGAAATCTTCCAGAACCTTCCGGAACATTCCGAAACCTTCTAGAATCCTCATACAAATACTCCGGAACATTTCCTAACTCAGAAAATGATCCCCAATATATGAATCTTATTCTCCGGACAATTTCGGATCTCCTCGTGATGTCCCGGATCCAATCCGAGACTCCGAACAACATTCGGTCTCCAATGCACATTCCATATCTACTTAAAACAACTTCGAACCTTAAGTGTGTCACCCTACGGTTCGTGAATATGTAGACATGACAGAGACACATCTCCTATCAATAACCATCAGCGGGACCTGGAGATCCATAATGGCTCCCACATACTCAACGATGACTTCATGATCGATAGAACCATTTACATACGAAACCAATTCCCTTTGTCACGCGATACTATACTTATCCGAGGTTTGATCATCGGTATCTCTATACCTAGTTCTACCTCGTTACTGACAAGTACTCTTTACTCGTTCCGTGATATGTCATCCCTTGTGACCCAGTCACATGCTTGCAAGCTAACTAGATGACATTCCACCGAGAGGGCCCAGAGCATATCTATCCGTCATATGGATGGACAAATCCCAATCTTGGTCCATGCGCTTCAACACATACTTTCAGAATACCCAATGACACCTTTATAACCACCCAGTTACGAAGCGGTGTTTGATGTCATCAAAGTATCCATCCGGTGATGGTGATTAACATAACCTCATGGTCGAAGGATTAGGTTACTATGCATTTGAAAGCTTATAGCAATACAAACTTAATGACTTGATCTTATGCTACGCTTACTATGGGTGTGTGTCCATCACATCATTCGCCTAATGATATGATCTTGTTATTAACGACATCCAATGTCCATGATCAGGAAACCATGATCATCCATTAATCAACAAGCTAGTTTAACAAGAGGCTTACTAGGGACTCTTTTATGTTTACAAAACACACAAGTATTAATGTTTCCGGTTAATACAATTATAGCATGGGATGTAAACATTTATCATAAACATAAAGATATAATAATAACCACTTTATTATTGCCTCTTGGGCATATCTCCAACAGTCTCCCACTTGCACTAGAGTCAATAATCTAGTTAAAAAAAACTTGTGCATTCAACACCTCTGGTTTTCTGGTGTTGTATAGACACTATTGCTAGTGGTAAACATAATCTTCGGATCTGACACTTCCAGGTCCGTGTGTATTTGCATGTCCTTGCGTCTCTACGCATTACTCATTCTCCAGTGAGATGGCATTGTATAAATTTGGTCCTTTGGTGAGACCTTTAGTTCCTTGGGATTAAATTATGTTGATACAATTGTCATACAATGTATCTTCATAGTATTATCCCGCTATGAACCACACCTAGTTTGATAACAAACTACTTAACACAAATGCCCTCCTTTGCTGCTACTATAGCAGTTATATACTTAGCCTTTTGTTGTAGTATCCGTCACAATATCTCAACTTTGGGACTCATCCAAAACCATCATGGAACATCCTTTCCATTATATTGTGCCACCCATAGTCTAAATTGAGATAAATTTAATTTGTATCTTGTGACAAAACTAGTATCAATGTAAGACTTTACAATGAACTACCTTTAACTATTTGTCACTTATACATGATATATTCTTAGTTCTTCCAAAGCTCATAAGAATATCTTTACTATTGTCCAATGATCATCTTATGAATCATTCTAGTATATGCTCATAACATTTAGAGCATAGGACATATCTGGATGTGTACATCTCAAAGAATGATTGATCAAAATATTCTTGTGATTTCACCAAGTGTCAAAACACTTGAATCTCGTGTCAACACACTTGAATTTTGATTTAGTCCTTTCCGTGCGTCAAGAACCTTTCTTGTTGTTTCCATATTGAACTGATTCAACATCTTATCTATGTACATTTGGCAAAACCATATTAGCGCCTCAATCTATCCATATAGACATTGATGCCTAATTCTTGAGTTATGCCTAAGTCTTTTATCGAAATGAAATTCTTAACCTGTGTCAATAAAAGATACATGATTTCTAATCAACAATATGTCTTTCACATAATGTATTAGAAATATGTCTTAGCGCTCCCACTTAATTTCTTGTAAAATGCAAACATCTTCATCGTCTCTGAAGATTCCAACTCCGCAATGCTCACTTCAACCATTGAAGTTTTGCATACTCTTTTAGCATCCTTTGAATTAACAAAACCCTTTGGATCGTGTCATGTACACGTCCTAGGTAACCATTCTATTAGAAGAACTTGTTTTGTTTTTTCAACTACCATATACCAAAATATATGTAGTGGTTGCTACATTAATCCGTCCAGACTAAATATCACTATGAAAGATCAAATCTTATCATAGTCAATTCCTTGAACATTGTCGTAAACTCTTTCCGACATGTCGACTATTTCATAGATTTGAAACATCCATGTCTATTTCTTTTTAGATCCAAACACGACCGATAGGCTTCACGCCTTTCCGGAGGGTCTTCTAAGTTCAGAAACTTGATTTCTCGTGTATGGATACTATCACGGATTCCATGACTTCTAGTCATTTTATGGAGTCAGGGCCCATCATCGCTTATTTGCATGTAGTCGGTTCATCATTTTCAAAACAATAATGACTTGCTTATCAAATCCTACTATTTGATTCTTACCGACCCACACGGTGCTATAGGAACTCTAATCTCCGAGATCACACCTTTTGTAATCACGAGAGCCATGAGCATTGTGGCCGCCACCGGGACACTTTCCGGCGCTACGCTACTTAGCACATATAGCTAAGGTTCAACAACCTTATCAAAGTTCTATTGTCCTCCCACTTAACTTTTCACGAAAAATTCCTTCTCAAGAAACTTGACGTTCCAAGCGACAAACTCTATTGTCCTCGGCGTTATGGAGAAATTCCCAACAAATTCTTTGGAATAACCTACAAAGACGTGCTTATCCGACTTTGATTGTAAACATTTTACTTATGCCCAGCATACCAAAAATTTAAGAAAGGACAACCTGGGTTTTATCCCAAACCATGACTTATATGGTGTCATTTCAATGGATCACGATGGAGCTCTTTTCAGTGTAAAAGCGGTAGTCACTAAAGCTTTAATCTTTAATATATAATGGCAGTTTTATAAATGACACCTTTGATCTTACCATGTCAAACAAGGTTTCATTACATATCTTGAACACTCCATACTCCTATGGTGTTTTGGGAAATGCAAATCCATGGAACGATTCCTCAAATCTTAGGTGTTTTGCTAATCTTGTAACTCAAACATCTTTCTTTATGATCTAATCTTGAACTCTTTTATTTTCTTGTTACAATGATTTTCCACTTCATCTTGAAAGTCTTTGAACATTTTTCAAATGTTTCATACTTCTTCCTTATTGAGTAAGTATATATATATACTCACTCAAATCTTCGGAGAAAGCATATGAAGTTGAAATCCATCGCCCATGACTACACATAATGGACTATATACATCAATATGTACAAATTCCAATCGTCCGTTCCTCTTTTGGCCTATGAACAGAGTTTTAATTATCTCCAAGAAAGTATCACAAGCGTCATTTGATCCAAATCAAAGACTCCAAAAATCCATCAACATGGAGTTTCTTCATGTATCCCTTTCAATATAATTTAAACGGCGATGTCACTTCGCAAGTGATCTTTCAATCATTTGTCTTGCGACATTTTAGCATTAGTTTTATGGTCGTTATTTCTCCTACCAGACTTGTATATTATCCATCTATTATGGAATACGGTAATTATTTGAACAACCTTTTGTCGTCATAATACCTGATCAAAATAACAATTATTGAAACAAATCTTGAAGGCAAGCTTTGATGTTAACGAGCAACACAACAACCCTTTGTTTGTTTTCGATGAACATCATCACATATTCTCTTGCTAGTTACATAGGCCATTGCAGTTCATGAATTGTGTTGTCCTGTATGACACTTCATACCAACTAATTCAGTATCCAATACCGGAGAACCACATTGTTTAACAAGCAAGGAATACAACCATAACATGTATATCTTCTATATGCCTAAGTTGGACATCTCCAACCTTTTATTTTCTGCCAAATATTTTATAGATTCTCTTTCAGCAATTCCTTTTTTTTTAAAAGAATCTATCAACATCAATAGTGGTGTCATCAACATGACACATGGTACAAAGCGTATATAGTCAACCACTAATACCTTTGGACTTGCACTTTGAGGTGGATCACCATCATCAAATGTTTGGTGTTCTTTCAAAAATCCATTCTTTAGTAATCTTTTAGTGTAGTAAACATTTTACTTACATCTTCTATTCATCCTTATCATGAAAACTTTCATGATCAAGCTGCTATAGCTTATAAAGATGAATTGCGAGTATAATGTTTCTTTTTCAAAACCTTTGGAGGATTAGGACGACTAGCGTATTCTCATCAAATATGAGGACGTATACTCTATCATGTTGTAACCAACACATTGTTTTAGATATCGCAATACCTTTCACATATGATGGTTTCTGAAACATTGCTTTCAGCTCTTAGATAAACTTGATATTAAAAACAATCTTTTGAGTATCAAGAATCATGGAGGTAAACATGATACATTAGATACTAACACTGGAATTGTTACTCTTAATTTAATACTATTTATTGAACTTCATGGAGTAAATAGAGTTTGCTGAAAGTTTGCAATAGGACTTACAAATTTTAAATTGACATTCAAAACAATACGATACTAGTTCGTAAAGTAAATATCCAGAATTTCTATAGTTCCACTATCTCAACTATAACTAAGCGTAAGGTGGTGAACGGATGCCAATGACTACAACAAACTATGCAAATACACTTTGATTGTGTTTATGATAAATTGAGTTCGACTAATCCAAATTACAAATGAACTCCCACTCAAAACAACATCCCTCGAGTTGTTTTAGTGATTACACGAACCAAATCCACTACACCAAGTCCGATCATCACGTGAGATGATGTAGCTTTAAAGGCGAACAATCAACATGTTCATCATATCATCCATATGACTCATGCTTTACCTTTCGGTATTCCGTGTTCCGAGACCATGTCTGTACATGCTAGGCTCGTCAAGGTTAACCTTACTTTCCGCATGTGCAAATCTGGCTTGCACCCGTTGTATGCACACGTAGAGTCTATCACACCCGATCATCACGAGATGCTTCGAAACGACGAGTCTTAGCAACGATGCCAACTAAGGGGGAACACTTTATTACTTGATATTTAGTGAGAGGGATCATCTTATAATGCTACCGTCGCGATCTAAGCAATACAAGATGCATAAAGGATTAACATCACAGGCAATTCATAATTAGTGTGATATGATATGGCCCTTTCTTCTTGCGCCTTTGATCTCCATCTCCAAAGCACGAACATGATCTCCATCATCACCAGCATTGCGTCAAGGTCAGTGGCGCCGCTTCATGGTTGTCCATCATCACTAGCAACTATTACAACTACTTGGAATAAAGCTATTACAAGATGAATAGACACGCAGGTCTTAACAGAATTAAAGACAACCATTAGGCTCCTGCCGGTTGCCATATTACAACAAGGATCATTGCATACATCAAATATAATCACAATCACATGATGGCCATATCACATCACAAAACCCCTGCAAAAACAAGTTAGACGCCTCTAATTTTCTTTGCATGTTTTACGTGGTTTGGGGCTTTCGAACAATAACGGATCTTACCTACGAAACTGAACCACAACGTTGATACAAGTGCTATCAAGTGCAAAGTGTAAATTAGATCTATACTATGGTGGGAGAGACAGACACCCGCAAAGCCACTTGTGCAAAGCAAGTTACACGTCAAGCGTGGAGCAAGTCTCATGTGCGATGACATGTAAGGTTAGCCCGAGCCGCTTCATCCCACCATGCCGCAAGATGCAAAGTACACAAAGCAAAAGACGGCACGAGCACCAACGCCCACAAAACCATTGTGTTCTACTCGTGCAACAGATCTACGCATAGATACGGCTCTGATACCACTGATGGGTTCGTAGCATGGAAAACAAAAAATTTCTACCGCAAGAACGAACAAAACCCAGATCTAATCTAGATAAAAGCCAAGATCTAATCTATTAGACATGTGCAACGAGATAGATCTGTACTAACCCTTGTAGATCTGAAAGCGTTACGAGATTGGATCTCGTGGTTGATGTAGTCGATCACTTGCCGATCTCAAGATCGAGTGGACGATCCTTCCGGCGCCGCGTTCTGGCAGCGCTTCCGCAGTCGGTCACACGTACGGAATCGAAGCAGACCTTCCTCTCCTCGTTCCAGCGAGCATCGGAGGTAGTAGATCTTCTCCATGGAATCCCAGCAGCACGACGGCGTGGTGGTGGTGGTGGAGTAGAGAATTCTGCAGGGCTTCGCCTATGCCTGTGCAGAAGAAAGGAGGAGGAGAGAGGCGGCGGAGATTTGGAGTTGTGGAGGAGGGCTTGGAGGTGGCGCCCCCACCCCTCTATTTAAAGGGGGGAGGCGTCATGGGAGGGGGAGTCCTAGTAGGACTCCCCTCCCTCCTATGGCCGGCGGATTGGGGAGGGGGGGGAGGAGTCCTCCTCCCCCACAACTCCTTGTCTTGCCCCATCAGGACTCCTTGATCCCTTTCTTGGTTTTCAAGCAAACTCCAAGAAATCTTCCAGAACCTTCCGGAACATTTAGAAACCTTCTAGAATCCTCATACAAATACTCCGGAACATTCCTAACTCAGAAAATGATCCCCAATATATGAATCTTATTCTCCGGACAATTCTGGATCTCCTCGTGATGTCCCGGATCCAATCCGAGACTCCGAACAACATTCGGTCTCCAACGCACATTCCATATCTACTTAAAACAACTTCGAACCTTAAGTGTGTCACCCTACGGTTCGTGAATATGTAGACATGACAGAGACACATCTCCTATCAATAACCATCAACGGGACCTGGAGATCCATAATGGCTCCCACATACTCAACGATGACTTCGTGATCGATAGAACCATTTACATACGAAACCAATTCCCTTTGTCACGCGATACTATACTTATCCGAGGTTTGATCGTCGGTATCTCTATACCTGGTTCTACCTCGTTACTGACAAGTACTCTTTACTCGTTCCGTGATATGTCATCCCTTGTGACCCAGTCACATGCTTGCAAGCTAACTAGATGACATTCCACCGAGAGGGCCCAGAGCATATCTATCCGTCATATGGATGGACAAATCCCAATCTTGGTCCATGCGCTTTAACACATACTTTCAGAATACCCAATGACACCTTTATAACCACCCAGTTACGAAGCGGTGTTTGATGTCATCAAAGTATCCATCCGGTGATGGTGATTAACATAACGTCATGGTCGAAGGATTAGGTTACTATGCATTTGAAAGATTATAGCAATATGAACTTAATGACTTGATCTTATGCTACGCTTACTATGGGTGTGTGTCCATCACATCATTCTCCTAATGATATGATCTTGTAATTAACGACATCCAATGTCCATGATCAGGAAACCATGATCATCCATGAATCAACAAGCTAGTTTAACAAGAGGCTTACTAGGGACTCTTTTATGTTTACAAAACACACAAGTATTAATGTTTCCGGTTAATACAATTATAGCACGGGATGTAAACATTTATCATAAACATAAAGATATAATAATAACCACTTTATTATTGCCTCTTGGGCATATCTCCAACAGCTGCAGATTCTGCAGACGCTCATTGTAGACCGTGAAGCTAGTAGGGCAGTGCGCCAAGAAATCTAGCAACACTACAGCAGGTCGCCTAGATGGCTCACAACAATCAGAACCATGGAAATCAGGATCATCAAGGATCCAAACTCAAAAACTTCCAGAATACCAATCCCCCATTCTTTAGCAAGTCTAAAGACCCACTAGATGCAGATGACTAGTTGCAGACAATGGAGAACAACTTAGAAGTAGCCAGAGTGGATGACAACGAGAAAGTTCTTTTTGCCACCCACTATTTGGAAGGAGATGCATGAGCCTGGTGGAATTGCACCCGCACAATGAACCATGGTCAAGTGATGACATGGGAAGCCTTCAAGACCAAGTTCAGCCGCACCCATGTGCCGCAGGGATTAGTCACCTGCATGAGAGATAAGTTCAGAGAGTTAAAACAGGGCAGAATGACTATAGTGGAGTACCGTGACAGATTCTTGTCTCTTGCTAGGTATGCACCTGATGAGATCAACACGGAGGCTAAGAGAAAGGAGAGATTCATGAACAGACTGCATGATTAGATGCAGACTGTTCTCATCAACATCCGTTCCGAAGATCTTGAAGAGCTAGTCGACTCTGCCATTCAGATGGAAGGGAAGATTAATCAAGCCAACGATAACCAGCGTCGAATGATGCACCAGAGTGGATCCAACCATGTTCAGAAGTACCGTCCCTACCCTTCTGCCGGATATGCCCCGAGAAACAATCGACCCCCAATGTCTCGCCCAAGCTACCCCAACCGTAGCGGAGGCAATGTGAAGTCCGGAGGAAACAACAATCACCCCGGCAACTCAAGAAATTTCAACCGTGCACCTCCCAAGCACAACAACAACAACAATAATACTGCACCCAGAACTGGAAGCAATGCTGTGCCTGTTGCAGCCAAAGACAAGTCTCAGATTACGTGTTTTGAGTGTGGAGTTAAG
Organism: Avena eriantha; assembly: GCA_910589775.1. NCBI lineage: Eukaryota > Viridiplantae > Streptophyta > Magnoliopsida > Poales > Poaceae > Avena > Avena eriantha. The sequence goes on from OU342745.1 coordinate 527,310,666, forward strand.
GGTCATTACTCCAACGAGTGTCCCAAGAAGATTGCTTCCAATGCTAATGTAAATGCCCCAGCTCAACAACAGCGTCGTGTTCAGCTAGGAATAAGATTCGCCCCTGGGAACCCTCACAACCGCAATGTCCGTCTCTTCCACATGAACGCCGAAAAAGCCCAAGAAGTGCCAGATGTCGTGCTAGGTATGTTTTCTGTCAACTCAGTTTTAGCAAGAGTGTTGTTTGATTCTGGAGCATCACACTCATTTGTCACCGAAGAATTTGCATGCACTAGTAAGATTCATCCAACCAACTTGAAGAATGTCATGATAGTTCAAATTCCTGGTTCAACTACAAAAGCTAGAAAAATTTGCAAAGCTGTACCTATCAGAATTCATGGGATAGATTTTTATGCAAATCTAATAGTACTTGGAACCAAAGGTTTGGAAGTAGTACTAGGAATGGATTGGATGTCGAAACATAAAGGGTTGATCGACTGTGCCAAGAAAGCCATCGCCATGACCAGTAGCTCTAGAGTAATAGTAGAGCATATATCTGAAACCTTACCCCGTCAATTCAAGTGCAACAAGAGTCTAGCCCTACCCACCATTGACCAAGTCAGACTAGTCTGTGAATACCCCGACGTATTCCCAGATGAATTGCCCAGTATGCCCCCGGATCGGGATATTGAGTTCATTATTGAACTAATTCCTAGAACTGGACCCATAGCCCAGAGACCCTATAGCATGAACCCCTTAGAGTTAGTGGAACTGAAGAAGCAATTGGATGCTATGTTAGCCACAGGCTTGATTCAACCAAGTGCATCTCCATGGAGATCACCCGTTCTGTTTGTGGACAAGAAGGATGGAGGTAACCGTTTGTGCATAAATTACCGAAAGCTAAATGATGTCACCATCAAAAACAAGTACCCAGTGCTAAATATCGAGGATCTATTTGATTAGTTGACCGGTGCCAGTGTGTTCTCTAAGATAGATCTTAGGACTGGTTATCACCAACTTAAAATTCGTGCAACAGATATTCCAAAGACTTCCTTTACTACCCATTATGGATTATACGAGTATACGGTCATGTCTTTTGGATTAACCAATGCCCCTGCTTATTTCATGAATCTCATGAATAAGATCTTTATGAATTTCCTGGATAAGTTTGTCGTTGTGTTTATCAACGATAATCTTATCTACTCCAAGTCAGAAGAAGAGCATGAGCAATATCTGAGAATCATCCTTGAAACCTTGAGGGAGCGTCGGTTGTATGCCAAATTCAGCAAATGTGAGTTTTGGCTGAAGGAAGTAGGATTCTTAGGACATATTGTGTCAGCCGGAGGAGTCGCTATTGACCTCGCCAAGATCAGAGATGTTGAAGAATGGGATGCCCCAACCACTCAAACCCAAGTCCGTGCATTTCTCGAATTAGCGGGATACTACCGCAAGTTCTTCGAAGGATTCTCATGCATCGCAAGACCCATGACCCAATTGTTGAATAAAGATAAGAAGTTTGAATGGACAGACAAATGTGAAGCAAGTTTCCGAGAGCTCAGGAAGAGATTGATTTCAGCCCCAATATTGATCATGCTAGATATCAAGAAGCCGTTTGATGTGTATTGTGATGCATCCAAGATTGGTCTCGGATGTGTATTGATGCAAGAAGGCAAAGTCATCGCCTATTTGTCAAGACAACTGAAGCAGTATGAGCAGAACTATCCTACCCAAGATCTAGAACTAGAAGCTATAGTTCTAGCATTGAAAACATGGCGTCATTACCTTATGGGTAATCGCTGTGAGATTTACTTAGATCACAAAAGCTTGAAGTATATTTTCACTCAGAAGGATCTGAATATGAGGCAAAGGAGATGGATAGAGTTAATCAAGGATTATGACCTTGACATTCACTATCACCCTGGCAAAGCCAATGTGGTAGCGGATGCTCTTAGCAGATTGCCGTGTAGGTTAAACACCATGATCAATGAGAAGCAACCAAGTTTGTATGAGGAGTTGGAGCAGTTTAGAACTGAGCTAGTTAGCAAGGGATTCGTAGCTAGCATTGGACTTCAACCTACATTGATCAGTCAAATCAAGGAGGCCCATAAGGGAAATGAAAGTATTGATGGAATCAAGCGTCGTATTGGTACATGAAAGGTACCGGGATTCACAGAAGACGAAGAAGGATTTCCGTGGTACAAAGGACGTATCTATGTGCTTGTAGATTCGGAACTGAAGCAAGTTATCATGCAAGAAGCTCATGATACTCTTTATTCTATCCACCCCAGAGGAACAAAGATGTATCAAGATTTGAAGGAGCAATTTTGGTGGCACAAGATGAAGAGAGAAATCAGAAGCTACATCGCCGAGTGTGATATCTGCCAGAGAGTCAAAGCGGAACATCAGAGACCCGCAGGACTGTTGCATCTATTGTAGATTCCGGAATGGAAATGGGATTCCGTCGGAATGGACTTTATCACCGGTTTGCTTACCTCTAGTAGGGGAAATGACTCAATCTGGGTCATCGTTGATAGATTGTCCAAGGTAGCCCACTTTAAACCGTCAAGACAACCTACCAGAGTTCAAAACTAGCCGAGTTGTACATTGCTAGAATTGTCAGCTTGCATGGAACCCCCAAGACCATAGAGTCAGATCGAGGAACCCAATTTCCCTCAAGATTTTGGCAGAAAGTCCAAGAAGGATTAGGAACCAAGTTAAATTTCAGCACAGCTTATCACCCGCAGACTGATGGCAGACTGAAAGAGTCAACCAAATCCTAGAGGATATGTTGAGAGCTTATGTACTCGAGTACGGATCAAAATGGGAAGATTGTCGGCCTTTCGCAGAATTCTCATACAACAACAGTTATCAAGCCAGTTTGCAAATGCCCCATCTGAGTTCTTATACGGAAGAAAGTGTCGTACCCCTTTGAATTGGTCGCAAGTAGGAGAGAGTCAGATTTTTGGACCCACCATTCTCCGAGAAGCTGAAGAGAAGGTCCACAAAGTCCGTGAGAACCTCAAGACCGCCCAATCCAGACAGAAGAGTTCTGCTGACAAGAGAAGAAGATACCTAACTTTCAATATCGGAGATTTTTTGTATCTCAAAGTGTCGCCATTGAAGGGAACCCAACGTTTTAGTCTGAAAGGAAAGTTAGCCCCCAGATACATTGGACCCTTCAAGATTCTGAATCGTCGAGGAGAAGTATCGTATCAATTGGAACTGCGCGAGGAGATGTTAGCCATCCACATGTGTTCCATATCTCGTTACTTCGCAAATGTCTAGAAGTACCGGAGAAGACCGAAGTTTTCAAGAACATCGATCACCGAGCCATTGATATCAACAAGGATCTGACGTATCGTGAAGTGCCCATCCGTATCTTGGAAGAAGCTTACAGAACCACCAGGACCCGGAGTATCAAATTTCTCAACATCCAATGGAGCAATCATACCGAAGAAGAAGCCACTTGGGAGCAGGAAGATTACATTAGGATAGAGTTCCCAGATCTCTTTAGTTCCTAGTTTTCTTTCTTAAATCTCGGGACAATATTTTGTTTAAGGGGGGAAGGTTTGTAACATCCTAAAACTTTAATCCAAGTTAATCAAGATCCAAATCACCCAATTTAGGGTTAACAAAAACTTTTTTCCATTTAAAATAATTAAGCATGCATATGAGTGTTGCATTAAATAGGAGTTGTTTTGAAATGCCATCATTGAGTGATCTATTGGTTGTAAAATGACTCTAAGGTGAATTGCACATCATCTAGATCATCCCCAAGAAAATCCCAAAGAAAAAGAAATAAAAAATAATTAAATAAGGCAAATGGTCACTTTTGCCATTTTAATCAACTAGGACACTTTGGGTGTTCCTAGGACTCATTTTCCAACAGAGACAATTATGGATCTTTGCACCCCTTGCTAGTAAAAGTAGTGATGTGCCAAGGCCCACTTTGTGATCTCCCAAAAACATTCAAACTCTAATTTTAAATGACATTTGAAAATTGAATCTAGTGTATGTATCTCGATCACACTTTTCCAAAAAACATCCAAATGAATTCCATTTGGCAAATCCTAGCAACCACAGATGTTTAAGCATGTGATAAACAACTCCACCAAAAATCTTTGAAAAATTCAAATCTTTTTGTCATGCGGCCATTTGATCAAACATTTGGCATGCATGAATCACACTCTAGTTTAGGCTCACTGTTTCTACAGGATTTTGCCACCCATTTGAACTTAATTTACTCCCTCTATCCCTCCTAGCTCTAACCAAGCCTTAATCAACCCATCCCTTTGTCCCTAGCAGCAGTGCACCGCCACCCCGAGGACATGCCCGCCGACCAACCTTGCCCAAGCCACAGCAGACTGCTAGCCCCTCTCCGCCGCACCAGGAAGGGAGGCATCACCTCACCGTCGCCCACGGTCCACCCCACGATCACTGCCAGCCCCTAGACCACCCCAAAGCAGCGCCGCACTCTCCTCTCTGCGCCGCGCCAAAGCACGCCAGAGCGCCATCACCGCCAGCATGCCACAGACTGCGCCTCAACCATAGACCGTGCTTGCCGCTCCGCCTTGACCACCTCACCCCGCCAGACACGGCCGTGCACCGCCGCGTGACCCACAGTCGCCAGGAACCCCGTCGAGCATCGCCCCTGTCTCCTAGAGCGCGTGGTGCTCCCGACCGTTAGCCACCGCCCCTATCACCACCATTACGTCCTAGCTGACCGCCAGGGAACCGCCCACCATCCACCTATCTCGCCCACGCCGGTAGCTCGCTGTATCGTCATCACCGACGAGCTCCGCCCACACCTCTTTGCCGCTTCACTGCGCCTATAAAAGGAAGCCTCCCCAACATGAATTCCTCACTCCATTCCACTCTCCTCTCACCCCCAGTCCTTCCCCACCTCTCGCTAGAGCAGCTCGAGCAGCAGGCCGCCGGAATTTCACCGGAGGCAGCCGCAGCAAAGGAGGAGACGTTGCCGTCGATTCCGTCCAGCCCAGCCTCTGCCGTGATTTTGCCTGAGCCCGACGTCGTCGACTCGTTCGTCCGCACTCACTGGAGCCCTGGTACGCCCCCACTGCACCGCCGCCGCGTAGCTAGGTCACCGTCGTCGTCGACGACAACCATTCGCCGTTGATCTAGTTCTAATCGTGCGGTCCTTATTGCCCCGTACCGCTTCGCGTGAGATGTACCGCTGACATGTGGACCCCCCTGTCAGCTGTCCTCTGCTCCGCAGAGTGTACACAGGCAGGCCCATTTAGTTTCCCGCGTGACCCATATGATTCAAATAAATCTTTTTCTATTTTAGCTGAAACTTAATTCTGTCTCTTGGTTTGAAAATCAATTTAGAGAGATTTACAAATCCAAATTAGATGATTCCAATTTTGTTGGAAAGCTAATTAAAATATTTATCAAAGCCCGTTGGATTTAAATCATTTAGAGTTAGAGATCTCTCCTTGTAAAAATAACAAGACAGAAGCTTTTTCACATTCAAACATTTTTCTAAATTCAACCATAATAGCTTTTGAGTTGTTTCCAACTCTCAAAAATCACATTTAACCGTACCTATCTAAATATGTAATAATATTAAGGTTTGCATGCAGCGACTTTGGACTAGTACCAAAATAATGCTCTATAGGCATTTCTAGTCACTTTAAATCATTGAATATTAAACTTAAACTTATTAAAATATGATCCAACCTTTAAATCACATTCCTTTATATTAGAATATGTGGTGATGACATGTGTCCACATGATCCCATATTTTAATTGGAGAATATTAAATCTTAGTTATTTTCAATGAGTAGAAATTACTTTTCTCAAATAAAAAGAATGAAACTAGTTCATTAAACCTTGTGATGTTTGTGATGAGGCTAGATCATCCAATGTGTTCCTTAGTGTGCTAAATAGACTAGTTTAGTATTGCTTGGTGATTGTGTATCCCGAATGTATTTATAGACGGTAGTGCCGACGAAGCTCTCGAAGAGTAGGAGTTCTACCAAGAGGAGGAGGAAGAGAACTTCAACCACTGCACTACACAAGGTCAGCCATCATTAACAATGCAAGCTAACACTTGCAAGTATTATACTTAGCAAGCCTAGCACTTCAAGTAAACTGAGCAAGCTATTGTTAGCAAGCTAGAATAAAGCTAGATTACCTAAGCAAGATGCTTTAGGCATGCTTTGGTTATATTTTGACTTATACCTACCCCAAGTTTTTTACAAGCTTTACCTTGTTTACTTTACCAAAGTTCTTTACTTTGTTTATAGGTAGCATAAAATGTATAAAACTTGACCTATCAAGTTAGATTCAGATGTCATTCTATGGCATGAGATTGAAGATTAGTATCCCACCTTAGTGAACACTCTTAACTTAGTAGTTTAGAGCTAATCCAAAACTTGATCTCTTTAGATGGGAATACTTGGTGAAAATGGTTATGAAAACCTTGGAATGATGAGTCATTCTATTGAGATGTTTTGACATGTGTTGAGAAACACAAATGGTTTGTGATGATGAATTTGTTGAGGCATGAGCCTTAGCCCTTCTATAAAAACTCATGGTTGGGTTCGGATGCGATACCATTCCAAATTTACCATACAATCACAATACCTGAATTGGGTAAGGCTTAGCTGGAAGTTTATATCCATTAGTATTAGTTCCCTCACGTGAGAGGTCTGAGCGGAGGCTACCTCTTGATGTTGTCCACCTATGCAGTGCCCAGGATGACAGATGGTCATGGCTGGGAGGCCAAGCTCATAGGGGAGGTGCTTATACTAGGGTGTGTAATTGAAAGGTTATGTTTGATTATCTGCATACTAAGTATGATGATTCAGGGTTATCTTTCTTTGTCTCTGAACTCAGCTTAGGTTTCAAACTTAACTTTACAAGTAAACTTAGAGTTAGCATTCCTACTAGCACTACCTTACTTGTTAGTGATAGTTTGCGAGTACTTAAAGAGTACTCATGGCTTTGTCCCTAGCTATTCTCATGGCCAGACTATGAAGAGGAGTACCAAGATGAAGGACAACAGGACGGCTATGATAACTAGGATCATCTCCCATCGTCAGCATTGCCTGTGACACTGAAGATGGACCCCACCGCTACGCTTATTATTTTGTTCCGCTGCTTGTTGTATTAAGACTGGATCATGAGATCCTTTATTCGTGTAAGACCTTATTATGGTTTGCAATGGATGATGTACTATGATATCCAATCTGTTATGTCTCACAAAAATGGTAATCCTGGGATTGCGATGTATGGCATAACAAGCATCTGGGATTAAAAATCCGGGTGTTGACAAGTTGGTATCAGAGCCATCCCGACCATAGGAGACCCTTGTTAGAATGGACGTAAGAACAAAACTTAGTTTCCAAACCAAAGTAAGTATTTATGAAAACTATTTCCTCTCTTACCCTTGGGAACTCTTTCTCTCAAAAATACATGTTCCTCCAAATTCTTACATTACTACATAAAATTTGACACACTTGATCACTTCACTAACTTTCTCATCCTCAATTCTTATAGATGGAAACTCAGTTCAGCAAGTTCTACCAGTTGGGCAACGGAGGCCAGCTGATTTTCAAGAGGGATCTCTATGCACTATCGGAGTACTTGGAACTTTATTTTATCTTTCTTTGTCTTTGAACTCAGCTTAGTTTTCAAACTTAACTTTACAAGTAAACTTAGAGTTAGCATTCGTACTAGCACTACCTTACTTGTTAGTGATAGTTTGCGAGTACTTAAAGAGTACTCATGGCTTTGTCCCTGGCTATTCTCATGGCCAGACTATGAAGAGGAGTACCAAGATGAAGGACAGCAGGATGGCTATGATAACTAGGAGCATCTCCCATCGTCAGCATTGCCAGTGACACTAAATATGGACCCCACCACTACGCTTATTATTTTATTCCGCTGCTTGTTGTATTAAGACTGTATCATGAGATCCTTTATTCGTGTAAGACCTTATTATGGTTTGTAATGGATGATGTACTGTGATATCCAATCTGTTATGTCTCGCAAAAATGGTAATCCTGGGATTGCGATGTATGGCATAATAGGCATCTAGGATTAAAAATCCGGGTGTTGACAATCGACAACTCAAGTTCTTCAATAAAGTCAATGAAGTCAACATATACATCAGCTGAAGTGAAGATAAAGTGTCGAATTAGATAGGAGTAGAGTCTCTAGCCATGGAACCTACTTCTGTAGATCATTGCAATAGCAACAATGGCAAGCCAAATTGTTTAGATACTAGTCTTAGTTACTAGATAGTTCTGAGTTATTATTTTTGGTTCTTCTTTGTAAGAAGTTCTTTCTCTCTCTTTCACCTAGAGTGTTCTCTAGATCTTTTGTAAAGAGTCGTGTTGTAATCTATAGTCATGTCCTAGACCTGCTGTGTTTCTGTTGTACCACTCTGAGGGATCTAATACTAGTGAATGGTGTTTCATTAGTGTTATGTCAACGACTATAGTGTACTACATCATGTAGTGGTATGCTGGGTCACGGCACGGTTCATGGTGAAGCTTATTGTGCACATATTATCTTTTTCCCTGTGGTCATCGTAGAAGGAGGCAAGGAACTCATGGGTGAGATCGACGTAGGTGTCGTGTCTTGCGAAGCCAAGTACTGTCAACCCCTCCCTGTTGCACATGAGGTCGAAATCCACCTTCAACCCTGCCACGGTGAGATAGTTGTGGTCGGCCCAACGTGTGGGCAGCACCCTCCTCGATGAGACAATGTCCAACTTGGAGTTGCGCGAGGCTCGGTACCCTGAGCTCGAGCCCTCACCCTGTTGGCGCTTGCTCGAACGATAGAGGTTACTGATTTTGTTCATCGTGATGCACTTAAAAATTTCACCATAAAACTTTAGGCATATAGTTTCTACATGATATATGAATGATTCTACGTGGAAAAATTCAATCCTAACGTGAGAAATTAATAGCCAAAAAAATAAGCTTGAGTTCATCTACCAGATCAATGTGAGAATTTCAACCATGGAAATCTGAAAAATAAAGCATGGATAGGGAGAGAAACATACCGATCTGTTGATTTCCCCACTCAAACAAACAAAAGCCGCGAAGAATCAAAAGTTCTAGGTAGATTTTGAGAGGTTTGGAGAGAGAATATGAGAGAAATAATGAGGTGAGGAGGAAGACCTAGCCAGCCCGGTGCGAGTTTCTGGTCGCACCAAACTATACGGCCGGAACTATACGGGCGGGTGATGGCTCAGGATACATTGATCTTGTTGAGAACCCCAAGAGGAAGGTATGATGAGCACAGCAGCAAGTTTCCCTCAGTTATGAAACCAAGGATATCGAACCAGTAGGAGCAAGTAAACAACCCCAAGGTGTTGTCACCAACTTGGAATCCTGCACAACACAACCACAGAACTTTGCTCCAACTTACAATGAGGTTGTCAATCTCACTAGTTTTGCTGAAAACAAAGGATTAAACGTATTGTGTGGAAGATACTAATTGCTTGCATAAAGTAAACAGTAAATAGTAGATGGTATATCAATGATAAAAGAATGGACCGGGTCCATAGTTCACTAGAGGTGATTCTCCATAAGATAAATAACATGTTGGGTGAACAAATTACAGCGGGGCAATTGACAGACTCGAGAAAGCATACATGCATATACTAATCATCTTCACTCCTATGAGATTTGATTGGGCATTACAACATTATACATAGACCATAATCCAACTGCATCTATGACTAATAATCCACCTTCAGGTTATCATCCGAACCCCCTCCATTATTAAGTTGCAAGCAACAGATAATTTCATTAAACAAAGTGTTTAAAGTAAACAATATGATTGTCCCATGGGCAAAGGATTGCTGTTTTCTCCCTAGTAGCAATAGCACATCTAGTACCTTAGAGATTCCTGCCACATCCCTAGATTACTAGAGGCATGAACCCACTATCGAGCATAAATACTCCCTCTTGGAGTTGCTAGCATCTACTTGGCCAAGATAGCTACTAACAATGGAAAGCATGCATGATCACAAATAACAAAGACATGATAGAATCAATAATCAATCTGAAATAGCATCTCAATATCTATCGGATCCCCGCAAACACAACATGTAAGATTACAAATAGATGATCTTGATCATGAACAGAGCTCACAATATCTAAACATGATAGCACAAAGGAGGAGAACCAACCATCTAGCTACTACATGGACCCGTAGTACAGGGATGAACTACTCACGCATCACACCGGAGGCAGTCATGGTGATGAAGAAGGCCTCCAGGGTGATCTCTCCCCTATGGCAGGGTACCGGGAAGAGCTTCGGATCCCCCGATCTGGGGATCGATATGGAAGTGGCTACCGACTCTTCCAGGGATTTCTGATTGGGTTTTTGATCAGGTACTTAGGGTTTTCGTCCCGAGAGGCTTTTATAGGAGAAGGGGCAAGGTCGGTGGAGCACCAAGGGGCCCGCACCCCCTGGTGGCGTGCCCTCCAGGCCGCACCGCCACCAGGTGTGGCTGCCCTGGTGCGCCACTTCGTCTCCCCTCCATACTCCACGTTTCTTCGGGTAAAATATTGACTTTGGCTTTTGTGCGGTCCAATTTCGAGAATATTTCCTTACTAGCTTTTCTGAAACCAAAAACTGCAGAAAACAGGCAACTGGCACTATGGCATCTTGTTAATAGGTTAGTTCCAGAAAATGCATAAAATACCCCAAAGGATAGACAAACCATAAAAAAGTAGATACTACCTCCGTCCCAAGGCTTAAGGTATATAAATTTTTTTAGAAGTCAAACCAACTAAAGTTTGACCAAGTTTTTAGAGAAAAATATTAATATTTACAATATGTAATCCATCCTCTTTCATACATCATGAAACATATTTTCACATGGTACCTATATAATATAATAGTTCTTGATAGTTTTTTCTAAAAGTTTGGTCAAACTTTACATGGCTTGACTTTTCAAAAAAGTTATATGCCTTAAGCCTTGGGATGGAGGGAGTACTAAACAAGCATGGAACATAAAAAATTATAGATACGTTTACGACGTATCAACGGGTGATGTTGTTCCGCCCGTATAGTTGCAGCGGCGCCGCCAACTAGGGTTTCTTTATGCAGAAATCAGCTATACAGACGGAACTATATGGCCAGATTACAATGATCCCGCCGTATAGTTGGTCGCTAAATCGTCTGCCTCTCAAGATAAATTTCTAAAACTAGCATCGATATCTATACGACCGGAACTATACAGCCAGAATTTTTATTCCTGCCGTATAGTTGGTCGTTAAACTCTCAGTACCTTTGGGATAAATTTCTACGAAGGCATCGATATCTATACGACCAGAGCTATATAGCCGGAATTTTTACCCCCATCGTATAGTTGGTCGTTAAACTCTCAATATCTTCGAGGAAAATTTGTTGATGGCAAAGATAGCTATACGACCGGAACTATATGGCCCGAATTTTTCCGCCGTATAGTTGGTCGTTAAACTTTTTGTATACATCAAAAAATTTCCATTTCCTCGAGAATACATTCTTATCCCAAAACTTAACGAAATACCTTATTTTTGAGAGAAAATTGATAGTAGAAACTGTCGACCAACATTAGCATATTAAGAGCAAAATTTTAGCTTCTATTGATGGAAAAAAAACTCAACCTTTTTATTCTTATTATTATTCTATACTCATTCAATCAATGTTTCTACTACCTTTTGATAGCTGCATCTTCATAGGCGCGTTTTCGCAAGAATGTCTGTGAAAAATTGGTAGGAATGCGATGAACCTTTTATTCTCTAATCTATTTTATTGACGAGATGCGTTGGCTCCCATTAAGCATTTTATTTAAGAATGGTTGAGTAAATCAACCTCTTCTTTGTTCTCGAATTCTTACCTTGGGTTGCCCCTTATCGAAGGCACTTACCACATGAACTCGTTTTGCCAGTGGAATATATCTTTCTCCTGCTTCTAGCTTCTTTGGAAAATACCGGATGATTTCAGCATCATAAACATTGAAAATTATCTTTCCTTCGGCCCAATCAACTGATGCACCTGTAGTACTAAGGAAAGGACTTCCAAGTATTATAGATAATCTTTCATCTTTAGGCATCTCAAGAATAATAAAATCAGTGGGAATAACATGTTCATCTATTCTAAGTAAAACATCCTCAATCATACCAATGGGTTGTTTAGTGGACTTGTCATCCACATGTAAAGTGATAGTAGTAGGAGAATACTCCCCTAATAATAACCTTTTATAGAGGGAGTACGGCATTACACTAACTCCTGCCCCTAGATCACATAAGGCATTGTGAATATCAGTTTTACCTATTGAGCATGAAATATTTTGTATTCCGGGATCTCCAGACTTAGACAACAGCTTCCCATTAGCATGATAATTGGTTACCATGGCAACAATTTCAGTTATTTATTTCTTTCTACTAAGAATATCACGGAGGAAATTTGAATAAGTAGGAACTTTGATTGCATCCTCTAACGGAATTTCTAGACGAAGGTCACTAAGTGCCTTTGTAAAAGAATTATAAATTACCTGATCTGATGCTTTCTCTATTCAATCTGGATAAGGAAGCTTTTTCTCACCTAACTTACTCTCGTCTTTTACCTTTTGTGGGAGGTCAGGCTCTTTTCTTGCTTTATTTTGTTGTTGCTTATTGCTTTTCTTCTTTTCTACTAGAACAACTTCATCTTCCTTTCTTATCTCCTTTTCTTTTCTTGGATCAATCGTTTCCGCATCGGAGTTATAATGGTCATCCTGTGCATCATTTTGGTCCTCATTGGTTTGATTTTGTGTTTCAGTTTCATCTTGAGGATCCACCAATGTACCATCTTCTTGGCTTGCTTCAAGCAAGGATTTTTCCTTTCGCTCTTTTTCAGCTTCATATTCCGGTGGTCCTAAGGGTCCTGTAACAACTACACCCCTTTTCGTGACAACCTTACTAGAGATAGGAATATCTTTATCATCGCAAAGAAAAATTTGATAACCGGATGCTATTTGTTCACACTTGGTTTCAATCATACTAAGATACTTGTGGAATAATTTTATTTCTTGGCCAATCTCATCTTAGTTTTATGTGAGTTCCGCCAAAATCTTTTTGTGTTTTTGAAAGTGCTTATGCAAGTTATTATGAGATTTTACTTGTTGATGTTTTAATTCTTGAAAAACTTTTCTAGTTTCATCTTATTCAGTTAAACCTTGTAACAAATCTAATTTGTTTTCCTTAACAAGTTCAGAAGGTATACCTTTTTCTTTCATTGTTTTGCGTACCTCAGGCATAAGATCTGCAGTTATCCGAAGTATCCCTTTTTCCGGCTTAGTGCCAAAATCGGGATTATATAAAGAATCATTCTTAGCCCTAGTAGACATCAATTCCAAACATTATTTAAAGGTCAAAGTATATATTGATCCTGCTGCTGAGAAGTCAAGCAACTCTCTACATTGAGTATTAAGACCATGGTAAAATAAATGGCAAATAGTTAGTTCAGAATAGGCATGATTAGGAATACTATTGATCATTCCAAAGAATCTTTCCCAAGCTTGTGGGTAGTTTTCTCCCACGTTCTGACTAAAGTTGCCTATGCTCTTTCTTAGTTCAGTTACCTTTTTAAAAGGATTAAACCTATTTATGAATTTAACAATGCAGTTTTCCCAACATTTAATGTAATGGCGAGGGAGAGAATATAACCAATCTAGAGCTTTACCTTTAAGAGAACATCGAAATAATTTAAGACGAGAGAAGTCTCTTGGCAAACCTTTTTGTCCAAGTGATGTTATCACATCGTCGAACTCTCTAATATGTCTTCTGGGTCTTCATCTTCCCTTCCACTAAATGCTTTCTCCTGCAAATTTTTAATAATTCCACCATCAAATCGATATTCTCTAACTCCAGAATTAGGGAACTCTATTGGCTATTTAAGAAATTTAGAACTTGGAGCACTGTATTCCCTGAGAGTTTTCTCAGGTTTCATAGGAGTTGTCCTGTAAATAGACATGATTTCCATCATATCACTCATGTTTTCAACTTCAACTTTATTTGGTCTTAAAAGTTTTTCAATAATTTCTTCGCGCCTTTGAGCAGGCACGCGCTCAATATAATCTGGTAGATAGGTCCTAGCAGAGCGTGTAGACCCTTTGTCTCCTAGGGAGAACATTTTGTAGTAGCAACACCTGAAATGTCAAAACATAAACACTTAGCGCTTAGCTCCCCGGCAACAGCGCCAGAAAATAGCTTGATGTCTGCAAGTGCACAGATCGTTTGTAGCTAGTTTCGAAGTTCAGATATCCATCCCACAGGGAGCCCAAAGGTAAGTGTTTATGGGTGAAGTCTCTGTCACACCCGAAGTTGTCACATGTCTTCGAGTGAATTGACTGCAAGTGTTGAAATAAGAATTGGGTTTTGATTAAATGAGATGTATTTAAATAGAACTAAAATGTAAACTTCAGAAATGTAAAGCATAAAAGTAAAGAACGACTTGATTGTTTGTTGTTTATTGCAGATGGCAAAAGAAGGTGCGGGGAGATTCAGTTCATGGTGATAGTGACTGTGCCAGGTGGATGAATAATAAATGTAACAATTATAATCTTATAAATATATGTGTAGTCGAGCAACACATAATTAGCCGGAACTCCTCTTGGTAGATTTCATCCCAACTTCAATAATCCTACTAGCCTGTTACCAAAACCATGGTCCACTAGCGAACAAGATCTTATCTGTGTAGAACAAAGCATCATGTTGTCTGAGCCCTTAATTGGACAACAAGCATTAGGCATCCCACAGATAGTCAAGCACACATAATATAGTAATTAGAATCAACCACAAACTAATGGAAAATATATGAAGGCACATCACATCTCAGCAATCCCCTACATCTCCCACGCCCAAGGGAATTACTCACACATGAGAGAAGAACGGATCATCAATATAATCAAATAAAGGGAATTCGTCTTTGTATTATCCAACACAATTCAAGATGGGAAGAACAATCTCAAACCCTAGTCTTGCAAGGTGAAGATCCCTCTCTCTCTCAAGTACAAGTAGTGGCTATGGGGGTGTATTGGCTAGGAGGTTGAAGATTGTGGAGCAAGATGAAGAATGTCTTCTTCTTATACTTCTCCGGATCTCTTCTTTCTCTCTTCTAGATGGTATGGCTGCTGCTACATTGTGTTTTCAACCTTGGTCCCTTCACGAAGTTGTCCCTTTTGCCAAGACAGAGGCGGCGACAACTATACGGTGGCAACTATTCGGCCGAAAAAATATTCCCATCGTATAGTTTCTCGTTAAAGCCTATGTGTGCTCCCCTCGAGTGCTTCCAAAGAGAGAGTTGCTTGTTTTCTCTAGAATATTGTGTTTCTCTAATTAAAACCTTCTATTGACATTTAGAACCTGAAACACACATTAAAAAACCAAGTTTCCTTTGATACCGAAGTATTCGCGTTAGGTAAAGCTAGAAAACGATCAAATCCGGAACAAATCCATCAATAAAAGCCATAAAAAATGTGTCAAATCTCATAGCTATTAGCCATCGCGTGTAGCCGAAGCACCAGCACCGATCCCAGCTGCCACCAGCGAACTGCCACCGCGATCTTTTCTCCCCGGCCCCTTTGGCGCCGGGGCCGCTACCACCGTGGCCGGCGCCGGCGGTATCGGAGGAGGGGTGGTAGATCAGGGAGGGGGGTGGTTGGCGGCGGGATAGGGAGGCCCCCGATGGCACCCTGAGGTGCGCCACGGGAGGGGTCGGGAGGGTGCATTGGGGCATTTTGGATATAGCATGTTACTACCACGATATAGCAATTTTAACAGCACACATGACACATAACCTCATATGGAGCGTTTGGTTTCAGATGGAGCGTGGAGAAGCACTGCTACCTGGTACCATCATATGTTATGTCTTTGACGATCCATGGTTAAGTCAGATGTGGAGAATTTCATGAAGACAAGAACATAAGGGCTAGCTATGGTGGATTGAGTCTTTGGGGTGTTGAGGATCTGGCTTGGTGATCTGTGACTCGTAGAAGCGTCTGTTAGAGGGGACGACAACACAGGAGATAGTGATACGTCGTAAACGTATCTATTATTTTTGATGTTCCATGCATGTTTAGTATCTACCTTCTTATGTTTTGTTCACACTTTGAGGTATTTTTATACATTTTCTAGGACTAACCAATTAACAAGATATCACAGTGCCAGTTGCCTGTTTTCTGCTGTTTTTGGTTTCAGAAAAGCTAGTAAGGAAATATTCTCAGAATTGGACGGGACAAAAGTCAAAGTCAATGTTTCACCCGAAGAAACACAGAGTCCAGAGGAGAGACGAAGTGGCGCACCTGGGCGGCCACACCTGGTGGCCGCACGACCTAGGGGGCACTACCAGGGGTGTGGGCCCCTGGTGCTCCACCGACCTTGCCCTTTTCCCTATAAAAGCCTCTCGGGACGAAAACCCTAAGGACCCGATCAAAATTCGACGAAACAGTCTATAGCTGCCGCCATGTCCATCCCTAGATCGGGAGGGATCTGAAGCTCTTCCCGGCACCCTGCCGGAGGGGCGAGATCATCCTCGAGGCCTTCTTCATCACCATGCCTGCCTCCGGTGTGATGCGTGAGTAGTTCATCCTTGGACTATGGGTCCATGTAGTAGCTAGATGGTTGGTTCTCCTCCTTTGTGCTATCATGTTTATATCTTGTGAGCTCCGTTCATGATCAAGATCATCTATTTGTAATCTTACATGTTGTGTTTGCGAGGATCCGATGGATATTGAGATGCTATTTCAAATTGATTATTGATTCTGTCATGTCTATGTTATTTGTGATCTTGCATTCTCTCCGTTGTTTCTAACTATCTTGGGCAAGTAGATGCTTGCAACTCCAAGAGGGAGTATTTATACTCGATAGTGATTTCATGCTTGTAGTAATCTAGGGAAGTGACAGGAATCTCTAAGGTTGTAGATGTGATGTTGACAACAATCCTTTGTCCATGGGACAATCTATTGTTTACTTTACACACTTTGCTTAATGCAATTATCTGTTGCTTGCAACTTAATACTGGAAGGGGCTCGGATGATAACCTGAAGGTGGATTATTAGTCATAGATACAGTTGGATTACGGTCTATGTATAATGTTGTAATGCCCAATCAAATCTCATAGGAGTCAATATGTCTAGTATATGCATTGTATGCTTTCTTGAATCTGTCAATTGCCCCGTTGTAATTTGTTCAGCCAGCATGTTATCTATCTTAAGGAGAATCACCTCTAGTGAACTATGGACCCCGGTCCATGCTTTTACCATTGCTATACCATCTACGGTTACTGTTTACTATTTACTTTCTGCAAGCAATTACTATCTTCCACACATTACATTTAATCCTTTGTTTTTAGCAAAACCGGTGAGATCGATGATACGTTGTAAATGTATCTATAATTTTTGATGTTCCATGCTTGTTTTATATCTACTTTCTTATGTTTTGTCTATATTTGGAGATACTTTTATGCATTTTCTTAGACTAACCTATTAACAAGATGCCACAGTGCCAGTTGCCTGTTTTCTGTTGTTTTTGGTTCCAGAAAAGTCAGAAAATGAATATTCTTGGAATTGGACCGGACAAAAGCCAAAGTCGATATTTTACTAGAAGACTCATGGAGCTAGAAGACGAGATGGAGAGGGGCTAGGGGCTGGCCAAACCATAGGGTGGCGCGGGTCCCCCTGGCCGCACCACCAGGTGGTGTGGGCCCCTCCGGCCTCCACCGACCTTGCCCTTTCGCCTATAAGAAGCCTCCGATGAGAAAACCCTAAATCCAGAATCCTCCAGCCACAAAAAGTTCAGCAGCGCTGCCGCCACTGAAGGGGAGATTCTAGGGACAGAAAGTTTCTGTTCCGGCACCCTGCCGGGACGGGGAAGTGCCCCTGGAGCCATCTCCATCGATCTCCACCACCATCTACATCGTTGTTGCTGATTCCCATGATGATGAGGGAGTAGTTCTTCCTCAAGGCTAAGGGTTCTACCGGTAGCTATGTGTTCATCTCTCTCTCTATGCATGATCATATTGTGATCATGAGCTTTGTAATCAAGTAGATCTACCTTGCTACTCAAGTGCTTTAATAGATCTCTGATCTCCCCATGTGTGTGAAAGTGACAGCGTGCACACCATGGTGGAACTTAGGCTAGAGATTACAAATACTTGTTATGAGTTATATTTGGAGTTGGATGTCTCTATGAAATTGTGGTGTTTGTTGGAACCATCTAGTGCTCAAGGTGACAGTGTTGGGTTACTTAGATGGGGAAAGCGAACTTTGAGGAGTGCTGTTATAGCCCTACCCTGGATTAGAGTGTCCAACCGGAGAGTAGTTCAGAGTAGTATCATAAAGAGAAGATATTTATATGAGAGTCTTCACTAGTGAAAGTATGATCCCTAGGCCTTGTTTCTAAGCATTGAAACACCGTTTGCAACTATATCTGTTACATGTTTGCTTGCTTCCATCTTTATTTCAGTTTGCCTTTAGTCTCTTCCACGCCATTAAAGTAATTTCTGGCACCGTTGTCTTATATCCATACCACTTGTATTTTACTATCTCTTCGCCAAACTAGTGCACCTATACACCTAACAAGTGTATTGGGTGTGTTGGGGACACAAGAGACTTCTTGTATCTTGATTGCAGGGTTGTTTGAGAGGGATACCTTTGACCACTTCCTCCCTGTGTTCGATAAACCTTGGGTGATCCACTTAAGGGAAAACTTGCTGCTATTCTACAAACCTCTGCACTTGGAGGCCCAACAACTGTCTACAAGAATAGAAGTGCGTAGACATCAAGCTATTTTCTGGCGCTGTTGCCAGGGAGGTAAGGTAAAAGGTACTCACATCATCTGGCTACTAAGCTATCTTTTAGCATTGTTGCTGGTGTGTGAGTGCTCGAAGTTATTTCCTTTAGATTCTGCAATTATATCTTTTTGTTTCTTGTTTTTATTTTCACTAGTTCGGCTTAATGGAAAACAACAACAAAAAATAGAGAGCTTTATAGTATTTATCTTGAGTTAGGACATGAAGTGTTTGAAGAGAAAATTAAAAAACCTATGGAACTTTATTTGCATGCTAATAGCAATGTTATTAGTATGAATTCTTTGAACACCATTATTGCTAATGCTATGGAAAAGTCTAAGCTTGGGGAAGCTAGTTTTTATGAAAATAATCTTTTTAGTTCCCCAACTTTGGAAGATAGCTATTCTATTGCTTATGATGATACCAAACCTCCAATATATGATGATTACAATGATGAATTTGATATTTTCAGTCCACCTACTATTGAGGAGAGAATTATTATGATTACAATAAGGCTCCTATATTTGATGATTATGGTGATAATAATAATAATGATTGCTATTTTGTTGAATTTGCTCCCACTACAATTAATAAGAATGACTATGTTTATGTGGAGAGTATTAATTCTTTTAAGAATGTGGCTCATGATAAGAACGTTTTATGTGATAGTTATATTGTTAATTGTATTCATGATGCTACTAAAAGTTAATATGATAGAGGGAAACATGGTTTTATGTATCTCAACAATATTAAGTTTCCCCTCTTGATGTTAATTTTTTTGAAGTTGCACTTGTTTTGCTTTCCTATGCTTGTTGCTTTGTGCTTTCATGACTTGTTTCTTTACAAGATTCCTATGCATAGGAAGTGGGTTAGACTTAAATATGCTTTGAATTTGCTTCTTGATGCTCTCTCTTTTACTTCAATTCATATTTCTTATGTGATCATCTTCTCAAACTATTATGCCTAGCTCAAAGGCGTTAAAGAAAAGCACTTATCGGGAGATAACCCAAAAGTTTTAGATGAGTCTTGGAAGTTATTACTTCTGTAATAACCACTCCTTATCCTTTTTATTTTCATTTTGTGCCAAGAGTAACCTCTAATGAGAGAGAAGTAATGCTTGGGAAATTGCTGTCCCGAAACAGGTTTTTGTGCTTTACTGTAAAAATTCGTGTAAAATCTCTGTATGTAGGTTTGAGCTGTAATTGTTTGTGCTCCTGCCCCAGGTTGTTATCCAACTTTAGTTAGTTCAATACTTTTCGATTTGAGCAACATAAGGTCTTCAAAAAAATTGGTTTTTACCTGCTGGTCTGTTTTGACAGATTTCTGCCATTATTTGCATTTGCTTCTTGTTGATTCTCTTTGAGTTCTCTTTGATCACTCGAACTTTTTAAACGAAGTGCTATAGTATCTTGTGTTTTAATTAAAGTTTTACTTGTGTTGAAACTGAACCTAAAGACTTATTATCTTGAATACACTAAAGTTGCTAATGAAGATTGTGTGAAGTTTTGTATGAAGGAAATTTTCAGGTGTAGGGAAAGAATGATGTAATGAGATGAAGAATGGACTAAAGCTCAAGCTTGGGGATGCCACACGTGTCACCCCAAGAAATATCCAAGAAGTACAAGTGTCAAAGCTTGGGATGCCCAAGGCATCCCCTTCTTCATCAATAAAAATTTCAGGTTTCTAACACTTCATTTTTATTGTTTCATGCATAATTGTGTTGTTCATGGAGCGTCTTTGTTTTTGTTTTCAGTTTTCTTTTTCTTAGTTTGCTTAAATAAGTTGGTTCGATCCCAACACACTTCTTTTGGAGAGAGACACACCATGTTATTCATGGCCTAGAACACTCTAGTTTTCACTCTTATTGTTTTGTGAGTGTTCTCCTTTGCTAGCACTCTGTTTAGCCTTAGTTTTCTTGTGCTTTCAGCTTAGAAATTTTTAGTTCTTCTTTTTCTATTTGTGAGACAAACTCACTGATCTTTATTTATTATTATCTTTGTGAGTTCTTTCAAAGAGGTTGATTTGGATTGGAAAAGAGTAGGAAAGTTCATGCTTAAGTGGTATAAAAGGAGCTTGTTTTTGACTGTGACTTAGACTTTATCATGTCATGCTTGATATTGTTTTGGCTTTATGCTTAGTGATTATTTCTGTAGCATGACATGTTATAAACAATTGAGATTTCTTAATGTGCCTTGAAAGAATCATGCGTTGTTTTAGCATATTAAAGCATAGTATTGTGGTATTCTCCTTTGATGCTTTATTTGGGTTGACTTGGTGCATGCTCACACCATGTTATGACTATACCAAGTCACCATAGCCTTTATGATCATTTATTTTTCGACTTGTAATATCACTTTATGCTTTAATTAATGATATTTTGTCGCTTTGCATGATTATGGCCATTATTGCTCTCTTAGTTGGTCGCTCCTAGTCTTTTGCTAGCCTCCATACCAAGTATGAGTTCCACTCATGCATCCAACTCCAAATAAAACAAAGTTATTCCAAATAGTCCACCATACCTACCTATTAGCATTTGCTATTCCAAGTATATTCATGTTTTTATCTACCTTCCGAATTAAACTTGTTATGTGAAAATTAGTGATTGAAGCTCTCACAAACTTGATGGCACACTTTACTTTTCTTGCACTTAATAAACTTGAACCATTGTGTCATCTATGTTGTATATGCTTGCACTTATATGTTGGGGATTAGCAGAACCATGTTGTCATGGGGAACTCTTTCAACATTGCACTTGTACATTGTACCAGTTGATATCATGCTCTTTTGTTTATGGATGTCGTCAGTGTGAAATGAAAGGGGAGCTTGTAAGTCCAAGGAGTTATGTAGGTGTGTTAGAGAAACGCCTGGGCCGCTGGTCTAATCCATGAGAAAATAGGAAAGAGAAAAAAAGCACCATTTTCCCGTGGTAAATAAGAAGATTGCTGAGATGCTTATTGTCTGCTTGCCTTATCATTTTGATATGGGGATTCTTTCGTATCATCGGGCAAGGGGTACCCCGTTGGCGGTTCTCTATGATACACATGTACTTACTATGACAAGAACTTACCGGTAACTAAACTTGAGTAGCATGAGGAGCGGCCCTCGTATTCAAGGGACATGAGATTTCCAACTTATACTCTGTCAAGCATATACTCCATAGATTGTTCACTTTAACCTTAATCACCTAAAGATGCTTATGATAGGGGCAATGAGAGCTTAAAGCTAATAAGTACCATAATTTTTGGAAGCTCTTTATGAGACTTGAATCCCTGCTTCCTTCTATGAAGGCCTTTCTTTTACTTTTATGTTGAGTCTCCATCTTCTATCTTTATGCACCTATTGAGAGAGCATAGTGGACATTCTTAGTTTAATGTGCATTGTCCCAAGACTTGTTGATTGATGCATAACTTTGATATTGCTTGTTCTTAAACTATTTGTATCTAGTCACGCTTATGAACTTTGAAGGTGTCCTATGCATTTATGTTTTGGTACACTATGAGGGACAAGCTGAATACCATTCTCACTATCTTTTCTATATGTGAAACAAACAAATGTCTTTCAAAGCATTGTTATTCATGAATCTTTTGTTTGTATCCTTTCATGTTGCATGCATAGTCACTATGTCTTATTGTTAGAACTTCATTTAGAGTACTTTGATCCCAGCTTTCAATGTTTGCAATTGTGATGGTGCATTTCACCTCAAAAATTATTCTTTTCTTTTTATAACTTACCTACTCGAGGACGAGCAGGAGTTAAGCTTGGGGATGTTGATACGTTGTAAACGTATCTATAATTTTTGATGTTCCATGCTTGTTTTATATCTACTTTCTTATGTTTTGTCTACATTTGGAGATACTTTTATGCATTTTCTTGGACTAACCTATTAACAAGATGCCACAGTGCCAGTTGCCTGTTTTTTCGTGGTTTTTGTTCCAGAAAAGTCAGAAAATGAATATTCTGAGAATTGGACCAGACAAAAGCCAAAGTCGATATTTTACCGGAAGACTCACGGAGCCAGAAGACGACACGGAGAGGGGCCAGGGGCTGGCCACACCATAGGGTGGCATGGGTCCCCCTGGCCGCGCCACCAGGTGGTGTGGGCCCCTCCGGCCTCCATTGAGATTGCCCTTTCTCCTATAAGAAGCCTCCAATGAGAAAACCCTAAATCCAGAAGCCTCCAGCCACGAAAAGTTCCGCAGTGCCGCCGCCACCGAAGGGGAGATTCGGGGGACAGAAAGTCTCTGTTCTGGCACCCTGCCGGGACGAGGAAGTGCCCCCGGAGCCATCTCCATCGATCTCCACCACAATCTCCATTGTCGTTGCTGATTCCCATGATGATGAGGGAGTAGTTCTTCGTCGAGGCTAAGGGTTCTACCGGTAGCTATGTGTTCATCTCTCTCTCTATGCATGATCATATTGTGATCATGAGCTTTGTAATCAAGTAGATGTACCTTGCTACTCAAGTGCTTTAATAGATCTCTACTCTCCCCATTTGTGTGAAAGTGACAGTGTGCACACCATGGTGGCACTTAGGCTAGAGATTACAAATACTTGTTATGAGTTATATTTGGAGTTGGATGTCTCAATGAAATTGTGGTGTTTGTTGGAACCATCTAGTGCTCAAGGTAACAGTGTGGGGTTACTTAGATGGGGAAAGCGAAGTTTGAGGAGTGTTGTTATAGCCCTACCATGGATTAGAGTGTCCAACCAGAGAGTAGTTCAAAGTAGTATCATAAAGAGAAGATATTTATATGAGAGTGTTCACTAGTGAAAGTATGATCCCTAGGCCTTGTTTCTAAGCATTGAAATACCGTTTGCAACTATATCTGTTACATGTTTGCTTGCGTCCATCTTTATTTCAGTTTGCCTTTAGTCTCTTCCACGCCATCAAAGTATTTTCTGGCACCATTGTCTTATATCCATACCACTTGTATTTTAATATCTCTTCGCCGAACTTGTGCACCTATACACCTGACAAGTGCATTGGGTGTGTTGGGGACACAAGAGACTTCTTGTATCTTGATTGCAGGGTTGCTTGAGAGGGATACCTTTGACCACTTCCTCCCTGAGTTCGATAAACCTTGGGTGATCCAATTAAGGGAAAACTTGCTGCTGTTCTACAAACCTCTGCACTTGGAGGCGCAACAACTGTCTACAAGAATAGAAGTGCGTAGACATCAATTGACAACCTAAATGCAAGTTGGGGCAAAGTTCTGTGGTTGTGTTGCGCAGGATTCCAAGTTGCTAGCAACACCTTGCAGTTGTTTCCTTGCTCCTACTGGTTTGATAACCTTGGTTTCATAACTGAGGGAAAACTTCCTGTTGTGCTCATCATACCTTCCTCTTGGGGTTCCCAACGAGCTCTACATTTTGAGCCATAAAGTACTTTGTCTGGCACCGTTGCCGGGGAGTTAAGGACAGCTTCACAAGGGGAGTCTCTCACAACCAATCTCTTTACTTTGTTTTTTTGTTTTGCTTAGTTTATTTCTGCTTAGTTTGCTTGTTTCCTTTTACCAAAAACATAAAAAACTTGATACTAGTTTGCTTCCTTTTATCAAAAACACTACTCTTGAAAACACTAAGTTGTGTGACTTCACTAGCACCAACAACAATGATTTCATGTGCACACCTATTGCTCCACCTGTTCCTGAAGCTGCTTTCTTTGAAATTAAACCTGCTTTGCTCAATCTTGTTATGAAAGAACAATTCTCTGGTGCTGGTACTAATGCTACTGCTGCTCACCTTAATAACTTTGTTGAACTTTGTGAGATGCAAAACATAGGGATATAGATGGAGATATTATTAAGCTTAAATTGTTTCCTTTCTCTTTGAGAGGAAAAGCTAAAGAATGGTTGCTATCCCTACCTAGAAATAGTATTGATTATTGGATCAAATGCAAAGATGATTTCATTGGAAAATACTATCCTTCTGCTAAGATTATATCTGTGAGAAGTGAAATAATGAAATTTAAACAATTTGATAATGAACATGTTGCTCAAGCTTGGGAAAGAACGAAATCGTTAGTAAAGAATTGCCCCACACATGGACTGACTGCTTGGATGATTATCCAAACCTTCTATGCAGGACTGAATTATTCTTCAGGAAATCTATTGGATTCTGCTGCTGGAGGCACCTTTATGACCATTACTTTGGGTGCTGCAACAAAGCTCCTTGATAATATGATGGTTAACTATTCTGAATGGCACATTGAGAGAGCTCCACAAGGTAAGAAGGTAAATTCTATTAAAGAAACCTCCTCCTTGAGTGATAAAATTGATGTTATTATGTCTATGCTTGTTAATGGAAAAACTCATATTGATCCAAATCATGTTCCTTTAGCCTCTTTAGTTGCTCAAGAAGAGCAAGTTGATGTGAACTTCATTACAAATAATACTTTTGGCAACAATGCTTATGGTAATAACAATTATAGGCCTTACCCTCCTAATAATACTTATGGCTATCATGGTAAATCTAGAATACCTAGTGAAGAAAGAATTTTAGAAGTTGAAAGAGCCACTAAAAACTTCATGCAAATGCAATATGAGCAGAATAAATTATTTACTAAAACCATGGAGGAACAATCTACTATTTTGAAAAATATTAGTCATCAACTTGAAAGTTGAAATAGGGAAATTCCTGGTTTGCAATCCAAAATTTCGAATGCTAAAAAAATATCATCTTTGTCTGAAGCACAATCTTATTTGATTAATAAAATGGCTGCTAAACCTGAAACTATGGAAAACCCCTTTGCTGCTACTAATGCCATACAAGTTAGAATTCATGAAAATGTTAGACTGTTAGCTAAATTGCATGCTAAGTGGGAAAGAGAAGATGAAATTGCTAGAAATAGTAGTATTTGTAATATCACCACCACTAATGTTAATACTAGCAAACCACATGAAGTCCCCATTAATATGGAAGACAATAGATCTACTTCCTTGGTTGGTAATTTTGATTTTGATATAGATGGGTGCAATATTTATAAAGTAATTAACTTCCTACAAAAGCTTGCTAGAAGTCCTAATGCTAGTGCTTTGAATATGGCCTTTACAAAACATATTACCGATGCTCTCATGAAAATTAAAGAAGAGAAGTTGAAACATAAAGCTTCTATTCCTAGGAAATTAGAAGATGGTTGGGAACCCATCATTAATACGAAAGTGAATGATTTTGATCTCAAAGCTTTATGTGATCTTCATACTAGTATCTCTATTATGCCTAGAAGGATTTATGAAATGCTTGATTTGCCACCATTGGAAGATTCTTATTTAGATGTCCAACTTGATGATAATGCTAAAAAGAAACTCATGGGGAGTATTAATGATGTTCTTATTATGGTTAACAATACCTATGTCCCCGTTGATTTCTATGTTTTGGATGTTGAATGCAATGCTTCTTGTCCTATTACCTTGGGAAGACCTTTTCTTACCACAGTTGGTGCTATTATTGATATGAAGGAATGCACCATTAAATATCAACTCCCACTCAAGAAATGTAGAATACTTCCCTAGGAAGAGAAAGAAGATAGCTTTTTCCTCTCCAATTAAAAATAAATTTGGTCTTAATGCTTCTTCATTTGAAAATACTTGAATCTTGCTTCCTATGCCTAGCTCAAAGGCGTTAAACAAAAGCACTATTGGGAGATAACATAAATTTTTATTCAGTAAGTTTTTCTTTTGTTGAGTATTGGAAGTTATTACTTCTGTAATAACCTCTCCTTATCCTTTTTGTGTGGTTTTTGTGCCAAGAATAACCTCTAATGAGAGAGAAGTAAGACTTGGGAAAGTTGCTGTCCCGAAACAAAATTTTGTGCTCCACTGTAAAAAATCGCGAAAAATACCTGTACGACGGATTGAGCTGTAATTCTTTGTGCTTATGCCCCAGGTTATTATCTAGCTTTCGTTAGTTCAACACTTTCCGATTTGAGAAACTTTTGACAGATTTCTGCCATTATTTGCATTTGCCTCTTAATCTCTTTCTCTTTGAGTTCTCTTTCATCACTTGAGCTTTTAGAAGGAATTGGTACAGTAGCTTGTGTTTTAATGGAAGTTTTACTTGTGGTGAAACTAAACCATAGGACCAATTATCTTGAATACGCTAATGTTGCTAATGAGGATTGTGTGAAGTTTTGTATGAAGGAAAAGTTTCAAGTGTAGGGGAAGAATAATGTGATAAGATGAAGTATGGAAAAAAGCTCAAGCTTGGGGATGCCACCTGTGTCACCCCAAGAAATATTCAAGAAGTACAAGCATCAAAGCTTGGGGATGCCCAAGGCATCCCCTTCTTCATCAATAAAAATCTCAGGTTTTCTTCCAAAACACTTTATTTTTATTGTTTCATGCACAATTGTGTTGTTCTTGGAGCGTCTTCATTTTTTGCTTTTAGTTTTATTTTGTTTAGTTTGCTTAAATAAATATGATGGACCCCTGCATTCATATGATATTTCAAATAATTTGATTGGTGATTGGAAAAGAGTAGGAAAGTTCATGCTTATAAGTGGTACAAAAGGAGTTTTGTTTTGACTGTGCCCTAGACTTTATCATGTCATGTTTGATATTGTTTTGACTTTATGCTTAGTGATTATTGCTGTAGCATGACTTGTTCCAAACAATTGAGATTGCATAATGTGCCTTGAAAGAATCATGCGTTGTTTTAGCGTACAAAAGCATAATATTGTGGTATTCTCCTTCGATGCTTTATTTGGGTTGACTTGGCACATGCTTACACCATGTTAAGACTATGTATCAGTCACCTTAGTCTCTATGATCATTTAGTTTTTTTTGACTTGTAATATCACTTTATGCTTTAATTAATAATGTTTTGTCGCTTTGCATGATTATGGCCATTAGTGCTCTCTTAGTTGGTCGCTCCCAGTCTTTTGCTAAGCCTCCACATGTACCAAGTATGAGTTCCACTCATGCATCCAACCCCCAAGAAAACCAAGTTGTTCCATAGAGTCCACTATAAATTCCTATGCATGGTGTGTTACACCACTCCAAGTATATTCATGCTTTTATCTACCTTCCAAATTAAACTTGTTATGTGAAAATTAGGGATTAAAGCTCTCACGAACTTGATGGCACACTTTACTTTCTTGCACTTAATAAACTTGAACCATTCCGTCCATCTATGTTGCGTATATGCTTACACTTTATAAGTTGAGAATTAGAAGAACCATGTTGTCATGGGGAACACTTTCAACATTGCACTTATTATTCAGTTGATATCATGTTCTTTTGTTTATGGATCTCGACGGTGTGAAATAAAAGGGGAACCCGTAAGCTCATGGAGTTTGTATATGTGTTAGAGAAATGCCTAGGTGGCTAGCCTAAGCCATGCCTAATCATGGTGGAAACTTGCATCATAACCATAGTGAGCATTTTGTGAAGCATCCTCAATAAAAACCTATGCAAATAGCAAATAAAAAGATCACTGAGATGCTCATTGTCTATTGCCTTGTCATTTTGATATGGGATAGCTCCTGTATCATGGGGAAAGGGGTACCCGTTGGCGGTTCTCCATGATACACATGTACTTACAATGACAAGAACTTACTTGTGACTAAAGTTGAGTAGCATGAGGTCTGGTACTCGTAGGCAAGGGGCATGAGATTTTCGACTTATAACTTGTCAAGCATATCCTCATATTTATTCACTTTCACCTTAATCACCTAAAAGATGCTTATGCTAGGGGTAATGAGATCTGAAAGCTAATAAGTACCATAATTTTTGGAAGCTCTTTATGAAACTTGAAGTCCCTACTTTCCTCTTATGAAGGGCCTTTCTTTTTACTTTTATGTTGAGTCTCCATCTTCTATCTTTATGCACCAATTGAGAGAGCATAGTGACCATTCTTAGTTTAATGTGCATTGTTCCAAAACTTGTTGATTGATTCATAACTATGATATTGCTTGTTCTTAAATTATTTGTATCTAGTCACCCTTATGAACTTTGAAGGTGTCCTATGCATTTATATTTTTATATACCATGAGGGACAAGATGAATACCATTCTTATTATGTTTTCTATACGTGAAACAAAGAAACGTGTTTTAATGCATTATTATTCATGAATCTTTTGTTTGTACCTTTTTCATGTTACAACATAGTTGCTATGTCTTATTGTTAGAACTCTGTCTTTTATGTTCATGTTAGAGTACTTTGATCCCAGCCATCAATGATTTACAAATACCTTGATCAAGATTGTGATGGAGCATGTCACCTCAAATATTATTATTTTTATCACTTACCTACTCGAGGACAAGCAGGAGTTAAGCTTGGGGATGTTGATACGTCGTAAACGTATCTATAATTTTTGATGTTCCATGCTTGTTTAGTATCTACTTTCTTATGTTTTGTTCACACTTTGAGGTATTTTTCTACATTTTCTGGGACTAACCTATTAACAAGAAGCCACGGTGCCAGTTGCCTGTTTTCTGCTGTTTTTGGTTTCAGAAAAGCTAGTAAGGAAATATTCTCAGAATTGGATGGGACAAAAGCCAAAGTCAATATTTTACCAGAAGCAACACGGAGTCTGGAGGGTAGACGAAGAGGCGCACCAGGGCGGCCACACCTTGGTGCCCTACTCCGTCTCTGCTTCGTGTTTCCGTGTTGCTCCGGGAAAAATAAGCATATTGGCTTTTGTCCCGTCCAATTCCGAAAATATTGATTTTCTGAGCCCTGGCCACGCCACCTGGTGGTGTGGGCCCCCTGGCCGGCCACTGACCTTTCCCCTTCGCTTATAAGAAGCCCTCGATGCAAAAACCCTAATTCGAACAGCCTCTAGCAACGAAAAGTTCTGCAGCACCGCCGCCACCGAAGGGGAGATTCGAGGGCAGAAAGTCTCTGTTCTGGCACCCTGCCGGGACGGGGAATTGCCCCCAGAGCCATCTCCATCGACTCCACCGCCATCTCCATCACCGTTTCTGATTCCCACGATGATGAGGGAGTAGTTCTTCCTCGAGGCTAAGGGTTCTACCGGTAGCTATGTGTTCATCTCTCTCTCTATGCATGATCATATTTTGATCATGAGCTTTGTAATCAAGTAGATCTACCTTGCTACTCAAGTGCTTTATTAGATCTTTGGCTCTCCCCATGTGTGTGAAAGTGATAGCGTGCACACCATGGTGGCACTTAGGCTAGAGATTACAAATACTTGTTATGAGTTATATTTGGAGTTGGATGTCTTTATGAAATTGTGGTGTTTGTTGGAACCATCTAGTGCTCAAGGTGACAGTGTGGGGTTATCTAGATGGGAAAGGCTTACTTTGAGGTGTGCTGTTGTAGCCCTACCATGGATTAGAGTGTCCAACCGGAGAGTAGTTCAGGGTAGTATCATGAAGATAATATATTTATATGAGAGTGTTCACTAGTGAAAGTATGATCCCTAGGCCTTGTTTCTAAGCATTGAAACACCGTTGCAACTAGATCTATTACATGTTTGCTTGCTGCTATCTTTATTTCAGTTTTCCTTTAGTCTATTCCACGCCATCAAGCTATTTTCTGGCACCGTTACTTATCTATACCACTTGTATTTTACTATATCTTCGCCGAACTAGTGCACATATACACCTGACAAGTGTATTGGGTGTGTTGGGGACACAAGAGCCTTCTTGTATCTTGATTGCAGGGTTGCTTGAGAGGGGATACCTTTGACCACTTCCTCCCTGAGTTCGATAAACCTTGGGTAATCTACTTAAGGGAAAACTTGCTGCTGTTCTACAAACCTCTACACTTGGAGGCCCAACAACTGTCTACAAGAATAGGAGTGCGTAGACATCAAGCTATTTTCTGGCGCCATTGCCGGGGACTGAAGAAGAAGAAGCACCCACGTCAACCACGCGCCAGCAAGTATTTTCTGGCGCCGCGGACGGGGAGGTAATGTAAAAGGTACTCACATCCTCCGTTGTGAGTGCTCGAAGTTATTTCCTTTAGATTCTGCAATTTTGTCTTTTTGTTTCTTGTTTTTATTTTCACTAGTTAGGCTTAATGGAAAACAACAACAAAATTAGAGAGCTTTATAGTATTTATCTTGAGTTAGGTCATGAAGTGTTTGAAGAGAAAATCAAAAAACCTATGGAACTTTATTTGCATGCTAATAGCAATGTTATTAGTATGAATTCTTTGAATACCATTATTGCTAATGCTATGGAAAAGTCTAAGCTTGGGGAAGCTGGTTTTGATGAGAATGATCTTTTTAGTCCCCCAAGCACGGAGGAGAAAATTTACTTTGATAATAATATGCCTCCAATATATGATGATTACAATGATGAATATGATATTTTCAGTCCACCTACTATTGAGGAGAAAATTAATTATGATTACAATATGCCTCCTATATTTGATGATTATGGTGATGAGAATAATAACGATAGCTATTTTGTTGAATTTGCTCCCACTACAATTAATAAGAATGACTATGTTTTTGTGGGGAGTATTAATTCTTTTATGCATGTGACTGATGATAAGAATGTTTCATGTGATTGTTATATTATTAATTTTATTCATGATGCTACTGTACGTTATTATGAGAGAGGGAAACATGGTTTTATGCATCTCAATAATATTAAGTTTCCCCTCTTTATATTGAAAGTCTTGAAGTTGCACTTGTTTTGTTTCCTATGCTTGTTGCTTTGTGCTTTCATGACTTGTTTCTTTACAAGATTCCTATGCATAGGAAGTAGGTTAGACTTAAATGTGCTTCGAATTTGCTTCTTCTCTTTTACTTCAATTCATATTTCTTATGTGAGCATCTTCTTAAACTATCAAGCCTAACTTAAAGGCGTTAAAGAAAAGTACTTATTGGGAGATAACCGAATTTTTTTAGATGAGTCTTGGAAGTTATACCTCTGTAATAACCGCTCCTTATCTTTTTATTTGCCTTTGTGCCAAGAGTAACCTCTAATGAGAGAGAAGTAATGATTGGGAAAGTTGCTGTCCCGAAACAGATTTTTGTTCTTCACCGTAAAAATTAGTGTAAAATCATTGTAAGTCAGTTTTAGGCTTGAATTTTTGTGCTTCTGCTCCAGGTTGTTATCTAACTTTCGTTAGTTCAACACTTTTTGATTTGGGCAACAGACGGTCTTCGAAAAATTGGTTTTTACCTGCTGGTCTGTTTTGACAGATTTCTGCCATTATTTGCATTTGCTTCTTGTTGGTTCCTTTTTGAGTTCTTTTGGGGAATTGAGCTTTTTGAGGGAAGTGCTACAGTAGCTTGTGTTTTAATAGAAGTTTTTTTGGTGTTGAAACTGAACCCAAAGACTTATTATCTTGAGTGCACTAATGTTGCTAATAAAGATTGTGTGAAGTTTTGTATGAAGGAAAAATTTCAGGTGTAAGGAAAGAATGATGTAATAAGATGAAAAATGGACTAAAGCTCAAGCTTGGGGATGCCACCCGTGTCACCCCAAGAAATATCCAAGAAGTACAAGCGTCAAAGCTTGGGGATGCCCAAGGCATCCCCTTCTTCATCAATAAAAATCTCACATTTCTTCCAAACACTTCGTTTTTATTGTTTCATGCACAATTGTGTTGTTCTTGGAGCGTCTTTGTTTTTGT
Organism: Avena eriantha; assembly: GCA_910589775.1. Lineage (NCBI taxonomy): Eukaryota > Viridiplantae > Streptophyta > Magnoliopsida > Poales > Poaceae > Avena > Avena eriantha. Next base: position 527,343,000 of record OU342745.1, read on the forward strand.
TTTTAGTTTTCATTTGCTTGGTTTGCTTAGTTTGCTTGAATAAGTTGGTTGGATCCCAACACACTTCTTTTGGAGAGAGACACACTCCATTTTCAATGCCTGGAACACTCTAGTTTTCATTCTTATTGTTTTGTGAATGTTCTCTTTTGCTAGCACTGTGTTTAGCCTTAGTTTTCTTGTGCTTTCAGCTTAGAACTTTTTAGTTCTTATTTGTGGATTTGTGATACAAGCTCACTGATCTTTATTGATTATTATCTTTGTGAGTTGTTTCAAATAAGTCGATTGGTGTTGGAGAAGAGTAGGGAAAGTTCATGCTTAAGTGGTAAAAGGAGTTTGTTTTTGGTTGTGGCCTATGCTTTGTCATGCCATGCTTGATATTGTTTTGGCTTTATGCTTAGTGATCTTTGTTGTAGCATGACATGTTATAAACAATTGAGATTGCTTAATGTGCCTTGGAAGAATCATGCGTTGTTTTAGCATATTAAAGCATAGTATTGTGGTATTATCCTTTGATGCTTTATTTGGGTTGACTTGGTGCATTCTCACACCATGTCATGACTATCCAAAGTCACCATAGCCTTGATGATCCTTTAGTTTTCGACTTGTAATATCACTTTATGCTTTAATCAATGATATTTTGTCACTTTGTATGATTATGGCCATTATTGCTCTCTTAGTTGGTCGCTCCCAGTCTTTTGCTAGCGTCCATAAGCAAGTATGAGTCCCACTCATGTATCCAACTCCATTAAACCAAGTTATTCCAAAGAGTCCACCATACCTACCTTGAGGTATTTTTATATGTTTTTTGGGACTAACCTATTAACAAGATGCCATAGTGCTAGATGCCTGTTTTCTTCTGTTTTTGGTTCCAGAAAAGGCAGAAAATCAATATTCTCAGAATTGGACGGGACAAAAGCCAATATGCCTATTTTTCCCGGAGCAACATGGAAACACGAAGCAGACACGGAGTAGGGCACCAGGGTGGGCACACCATATGGTGGCGCGGGCTAACCCTGGCCGCGCCACCAGGTAGTGTGGGCCCTCTAGCCGGCCATCGACCTTTCCCCTTCGCCTATAAGAAGCCCCCGATGCAAAAACCATAAATCGAATAGCCTCTAGGCACGAAAAGCTCCACAGCGCCTCCGCCACCGAAGGGGAGATTCGGGGGCAGAAAGTCTCTATTCCGGCACCCTGCCGGGACGGGGAATTGCCCCCGGAGCCATCTCCATCGACTCCACCACCATCTCCATCACCGTTGCTGATTCCCATGATGATGAGGGAGTAGTTCTTCCTCGAGGCTAAGGGTTCTACTGGTAGCAATGTGTTCATCTCTCTCTATGCATGATCATATTTTGATCATGAGCTTTGTAATCAAGTAGATCTACCTTGCTACTCAAGTGCTTTATTAGATCTCTGGCTCTCCCCATGTGTGTGAAAGTGATAGCGTGCACACCATGGTGACACTTAGGCTAGAGATTACAAATACTTGTTATGAGTTATATTTGGATGTCTTTATGAAATTGTGGTGTTTGTTGGAACCATCTAGTGCTCAAGGTGACAGTGTGGGGTTATCTAGATGGGAAAGGCTTACTTTAAGGTGTGCTGTTATAGCCCTACCATGGATTAGAGTGTCCAACCGGAGAGTAGTTCAGGGTAGTATCATGAAGATAATATATTTATATGAGAGTGTTCACTAGTGAAAGTATGATCCCTAGGCCTTGTTTCTAAGCATTGAAACACCGTTGCAACTAGATCTGTTACATGTTTGCTTGCTGCTATCTTTATTTCAGTTTTTCTTTAGTCTATTCCACACCATCAAGCTATTTTCTGGCACCATTACTTATCTATACCACTTGTATTTTACTATATCTTCACCGACGAGTGCACCTATACATCTGACAAGTGTATTGGGTGTGTTGGGGACACAAGAGACTTCTTGTACCTTGATTGCAGGGTTGCTTGAGAGGGGATACCTTTGACCACTTCCTCCCTGAGTTCGATAAACCTTGGGTAATCCACTTAAGGGAAAACTTGCTGATGTTCTACAAACCTCTGCACTTGGAGGCGCAACAACTGTCTACAAGAATAGAATTGCGTAGATATCACACCCTGTCGGAGGGGCGAGATCACCCTGGAGGCCTTCTTCATCACCATGCCTGCCTCCGGTGTGCTGCGTGAGTAATTCATCCTTGGACTATGGGTCCATGTAGTAGCTAGTGGTTGGTTCTCCTCCTTTTTGCTATCATGTTTAGATCTTGTGAGCTCCATTCATGATCAAGGTCATCTATTTGTAATCTTACATGTTGTGTTTGCGGGGATCCAATGGATATTGAGATGCTATTTCAGATTGATTATTGATTATATCATGTCTATGTTATTTGTGATCTTGCATTCTCTCCATTGTTTGTAACTATCTTGGCGAACTAGATGCTTGCATCTCTAAGAGGGAGTATTTATGCTCGATAGTGGGTTCATGCCTCTAGTAATCTGGGGAAGTGACAAGAATCTCTAAGGTTGTAGATGTGATGTTGCTACTAGGGAGAAAACAACAATCCTTTGTCCATGGGACAATCGTATTGTTTACTTTACACACTTTGCTTAATGCAATTATCTGTTGCTTGCAACTTAATACTGGAAGGGGTTCGGATGATAACCTGAAGGTGGATTATTAGTCATAGATACAGTTGCATTACGGTCTAAGTATAATGTTGTAATGCCCAACCAAATCTCATAGGAGTCAAGATGTCTAGTATATGCATTGTATGCTTTATCGAATCTGTCAATTGCCCCACTGTAATTTGTTCACCCAGCATGTTATCTATCTTAAGGAGAATCACCTCTAGTGAACTATGGACCTGGTCCATGCTTTTACCATTGCTATACCATCTACTGTCACTGTTTAATGTTTACTTTCTACAAGAAATTACTATCTTCCACACAATACGTTTAATCCTTTGTTTTCAGCAAAACCGGTGAGATTTACAACCTCACTGTAAGTTGGGGCAAAGTTCTGTGGTTGTGTTGTGCAAGATTCCAAGTTGCCAGCAACACCTTGCAGTTGTTTCCTTGCTCCTACTAGTTCGATAACCTTGGTTTCATAACTGAGGGAAAACTTGTTGTTGTGCTCATCATACCTTCCTCTTGAGGTTCCAAACGAGCTCTACATTTTGAGCCATTAGATAGTGATAGTCTTACCTTGCAGGGTGAAAACCCAAGGTCTGGCCTTCATTGGTTGTGTCTAGCAATGGCCTTGTAGAAGACATTGTTTTTCGAGCAAAGACTTCCTCCAGGGTGAAAACTATGATCTTAAAGTTCTACGCAGAAGCGGATCTAGGGAGGGTGAGGGGTGGCCAGGGCCCCCTATTGATCGCCCCCTCAAGGATACGTAGTGGGGGAAAGCACTAGTTTTGATGCTAAACTACTAATCGTAATACTCTGTCTACTAGCTTAGTGCTGATTGCTAAAGCTTTATGGGCCAAGCCCAAAACATTAGCCATCAAGGGGTAATACATACCTATAGAAGCACCGGAAAGATCACAGATCAATCATCTGATCCATGGGACACATCTGAATTTATGCTCTAGTTGGTTTCCTTTGACGATCTAGTCGAACTATTTCTCCATTCCCCATCTCCGCCGTGGTGGTGCCTACCTAGAGCCAGGGTCTCGTTGGTTGAGTGTTGCCGTCGAGATTGGGATTTTGTATTCAGGCGTTGCCGTGTGTGTGATTACCAGCTAGCAAAGGCACAAATCATAACTCCCGTGCGTCTAGGAACTATCAACTAAGGCATGCAACCATCACACGATCATGTCTAATCTGTTAATTGATTGCCCTAAGGTATGATCTCAAGTATATTGCATGTTAGCTAATGCTAGTTTTCTTATCTCATTTAATATAAATTTGTTTGTCAGATCAATTGTAGATTATGTACACAGTATTTTTATGAACTATTTAGTGATTAACTAACTTTTGAGTTACATATTTATTTGATAGGTCAGGGCATAGACCTACACTCAAACTAGTAGAATGTATCTTGCTTTTTTATTGCAAAACATATAACATTACAGTTTAATATCTATAGTATACACTAGAAGACTTGATATATTTTCATGTTTATCTCTTTTATGGTGAATTTCTTTGCCCCACATACTCATATATTAGATCAAATAAAATTAAGCTTTAATTATAGAACATGTTGTCAGATAACAAAACTACATATATTTAAGATCCGATATAGTGTTGTTGTATACCTATTTTATCATCACTATCATCTTGGCCCCCTATGGTCAAATTCTAGATCCGCACGGGCTCTACGGCTTCGATTCTCCTTTGAGAACATGGAATGCATTGTCCACATTGGCACCTTGCCTAATGGTGTTTATCTCCTCCTTTCCTCTCCAAATCCCCTCGAACACTGGGGGTTACAACAAACTGGCACATGGACTTGATGGACTCACGAGGAGGAAGCCAAAAAAAACCAATCTAGGGTTTCGTTACCCTCATCAATGACGCCGCTGGTATGTTCCTCCTCCGGTGGCTTTGGGGGTGGCGGACCACGGCCCCTCGCTGGCGGGAGGGGGTTCCTTTCTTTGTTTAGACTGTTTTCCCCATCTTTTGGGGATAGTTAGGCGAAGGCTATATCCTGAAGTCAAAATAATAAGGTCATCCACTAGTAGGAAAATGTCTATACACTACTAGGAAAAAGCTTATCAGTGACGCACCTATTTTGCATTTCAGTGGCGCATATGGGATGCGCCACTATTACGTCGCTACTGATAATATTTCTGTGGCGCATATCACAGAAATCTCAAAATTTCTGTCGCGCATATTGCCAATATGCGCCACAGATTTTTTTCCGAAATTTCAAAAAAAGGGTGGGATAGATCTAAAATTTCTGTGGCGCATATTGCCAATATGCGCCAGAGATATTTTTTACAAATTTCAAAAAAAGGCGGGCTAGATCTGAATCTAGCACCACCGTGGTCGCTGGAATTTCACCGAATTTTTTCACCGGAGGAGGTGGCCGGAAGTGGGTGTCACTGGAGGAGTGTTAGGCCAGAGGTTGATGGAGGAGGGGGTCACTGGAGGTGTCGCCGGAGATGGTGGAGGAGGAGGCCACCGGAGGAGGAGGAGTAGGTCGCTAGAGGAGGAGGAGGAGGAGGAGGAGGGGGCCATGGCCGAAGGTGGAGGAGGAGGATGCAATGGTCGGAGGTGGAGGAGAAGGAGGAGGGAGGAGAAGAGGAGAAGTGGAGGGAGGAGAAGTGGAGAAGTGGAGGAAGGAGAAGTATGTAGGAGAGGAGGTTTAATGGATAAAAAGGAGGGAAAAGGGGCACCGGCGGATTCAAAATTCGAATCCCTCCCAAACAATTTGTGGTGCATATTGGAGATATGCGCCACAAAAATGTCTCCTCATAGAAAAAATCTTCTTTCTGCAATAACTTTTCACTCTTTTTAAATTTAGGGAATCTGTAAAATCTTCGACATCTTTCAATAGTTGAAATCAAGTAGAAAATTTCGAGACGATCGTTTTGATAGGTTAAACATTTTTTTCCGACGTTGTATGCAAAATTTATAGCCCTTTTACCGCCCCATGACCTTTTTTTTTTGCAAAATACATCGGAATTCATATTTTTCAATTTTCCCTACAAGTACACACCAAAATATAACTACATCTTAAAGAATTTTTTTAAATTTTTTTATCATTTTCATTTATTTTTTACAAAACTGAAAAAGCGATCCACGGGGGATCAGTTTTCCACTTCCACAGAAGAATTGTCTCCCCTCATTTTTGGTTCTGGGTCCCGTCAACTTTCTATGGCACACAGGAAAATATGCGCCACAGAAATCATATTGGTTTCGTGCGTCACTGAATTGCAAATTTCAGTGGCGTTTTTTCTATATGCGTCACTGATAATTTTTTGTGGCATGCATGGCGCATGCCACAGAATAGCTTGTCTATATATAACTGTTTTCGTAGTAGTGATAGCAATCATTTTGGGGGCTTGGGTCATGCGACAACAACACTTTTGTGGTCTACTGGTCGAATATAACCATGCTTATCATAAACTGTGCCATAATTAGTTATGCCCCTGCAATACATTGTTGGGGGTGGCCGATCATTGGCGGGGGCCTGGCCACCGCCCACCACCACATCCGCCTCTGAAACATTGTCAATGGTCAAGAGGGTTGGGCGTTCGGTCTTGGGCAAACACTTGGCCTTTGTTTTTGTCTATTTTTTCAGTTTTCCAGAAATAAACATCAAAATTTACATGTATGTTTTACTATCGACAAATTCGGATACTGACAATTCGTGTTGGCATTTTGGTCATGACCGAACTATATAGCTATTGTCAGCACAAAACTTGGAGAGTATTCGCTAAAATTTCTAGTGTCGATTTTGGAGTTTTTTTCATGGTTGTTGCGAGGATTATCCTCGCAATAATTGTCCTGGCTCCTACGTCCTCGATAATGGTGTTTCGTATGTCAACCAGGTTGTTTGGTTACTTTTGATTGTAATACTGGTGTTGATACTGGTGTTGGTACGCGTGCACACAGTCTTGGCACTGCAGCTCAAATTAAAATTATAGGAAAACTCTCATTGGTACTTGTTGGTTGTAGTTTTTTATGTGTTAGTTCTTGTCTGTCTTCAGAAAAATTCAAGATAGTATGTTGGAAGAAGAAAGAGTTTGAAGATCTTACTGTTTTACCAGTTTCTTTTAGACTTTATTTTGTAAGCACTGAAGATACGTATCTCTACCGTGTACTATATGCTTGTGGTATTGATTGTCCAAAAAAATGTAATGAGGGCTTGCTATTTAGATATATAAAAGATTCGCCTTTTTTTCTATGTGCCGCTGGAGCCGCGTTGCCTATGATAATTCACCGTTAACACGTGACATGCACAGCCGCCATCTCTTGTCAGGCGCGCCGAACGTATAGAGAGGCTCCAAATTTTGGTATTTTGGGTATATTTCTTTGAATATATGAATATCCTATATAACTAAGAAGATCATCTCCACTATCCTATTTCTCTAAACATGCAGCTATGCCACCTCAGCGGTCCCACCAAACAATGCATCTTCCGTCCACATCATCCCAGCCCATGCATGCGTGTGGCTGCTTTGTTCAGGTTGTGCGGATGCTTCCAGAACTGATCGCTTCCCTTCCAACCACACGAATGCATCATCACTTTTCGTTTTAATCACCAATAGGATTAGCGGTGTCTTTAAAAAAATCTCCAAAACGCCAATAACAGTGTATTAATGTTAGAAGCAGAAGTGGACGAAGCACTCATTTCAGCCCCTTCATCTTTCTATCAATAAAAGCGCACGCAATCATTTGCATTCCTATGCTCTTCCTCTGTATCTCAAATTTTTTTTGGCTCGTCCTTTCCTCTCCCCACGGTCAGAAGCAAGAAATAAATCAGTAGGGAACTTTATGCGTTCTTACAATAAATTAATGTAGATAACCATCAGCCCCATGGAAGAAACTCATGGAGGGACACCCGAAGGGACAATGGTGACTTTTAAAGACATCGCTAGCTTCATTGCGAGTTGCGCCATTCTGATGGTCTCCTACACTCCACAACGTTTCTTCAGTGCCAACACCTTGCGGTGAGGTGCATCAAAAAGGTATCTGCGGATCTTGATAGTAGACACCCTCAGACGCAGCCGTGTCAAGGTACAGCTACTCTTCAACGCTCCACATGGAAAATCTTTTAGTTTGAAGTTGGGATTAGTTCAGGCTTTGCTGAACGTAGGTGTTGGTTTGAATATACCACGGATCCCTTCACCTCTTGAGCACAGATCCCACATCATTCACGGGTGATGATAGCTGTGGTACTGGTTTCTTCCGCCACTGGCATCAACGGTGTCTCTAAACCTCTCGCAACATGTGTTTTCTCCGAGATTTCTGTTTCGGCGCTACGTATTACGTCTGGATGATGCTTGGGAGAAGTACCAGTGAACATATATTTACTTTCTACCATTTGAGGGGACTACAAGTGAAGTTTCATGCTCTACAAAGTCTTTACAACACGGTTGATTGAAGTTGCCTAAATTGCCTAACAAATGCTCGATGAGATGTCTCTGCCATCTTTCCAATTAAACGACTGAGAAGGTGATAATATACAGTCATTTTCCATCAGGTTAATTCCCTCTATGTCCATGCAATGGTTGATGACTGACTGTAACTAAAGTATAGCGCATATTCCAGTAGAATCAATATATTTTCACTTTTTAGTAATAAATTTGAGCTGGTATATTTTGTCGGTAATATTTTTGCTTTTTGCGAAGTACGAAACCCCAGCAATATCTTTCTTCTCTGCAGATTTCTACTAAATTGGAGAGATATCCATTGAGTTAATGTTCAAATTTAAGCTACTGAGTGTACTTTAGATTTGCAGGTTACATATGCATGCAGGCTACCAGCGACTAGATGTGATCTCCTTTAAACTTTTTCTCGAATGTCTTCAAAAGTTTACGGTCACTCATTTTACTTAGCCTTCTGATCTCCATAGAGACCATGTTTCCTAATATGCTCAACTCCAAGATGTTGTTTAGTTTTCAATAGGTTATCATTCATGTGTTGATCGATTCACATAAAAAGTTTTTTGTTCGTTGAATTGATATTGTGAGAACTTATGAAAGCGGAGAGCATCCTATTTTGTATTTATAAAAAATTCTTAATGTCTGCTAAGAATCCTATTGGTATTCTATTCCTTATCGAGTCACATTCTAAAACTTGAATATCTCACACTTGATGGACAATTCATTGTATGGCCAGATGTCAATTTGTATCTATCATCATTGCAATGAGAAAACGAAGAAACATATATTTAATGGTAGCTAAGAATCCTGCAGCAACGCGCAGGGTATCTTCTAGTTTGAAGAATTGGTCGAGACGTAGTGAGACAATTTCAAGCGAATAAGACAACTAAGGGCTGGGTCGATCCACTATGCAAGAGAGATCTCTACTACTTAAAAAGAACGATTTTCCTCTGTTTTCTCTGGTCGTTGGTTTCGTCAACACTTTTTTAGATAAAGACTATTCTCCCCTTCCACCAAATCTTATATACCGCCTAAAAATAACTTTGTGTTCCGTCAACGATACGCCTGGCTCCTTCGTCAATCGCCCGCCTCCTTCGTATTGATCGGTAAAACCGCTCACAAAATCTCTATTGGCCCGACATGTCCGCCAAGGATTACTCCACCTCCTCCGCAGAAAAAAAAGGATTACTCCACGTCTCGCCTATCTCAGGTTGTACCAATCTTCTTCCCGTGCATGCCTCCACGTCGTGGCGCCGCCCTAGCTTCGCACCTCCACATCTGCGGTGCCGCCGACGCATCCGCTCTACGCGCCTCCATGCCTACCGCGTCTTCGCACCAGTCGCCATCCGTGCCCCCAAGCTTCCATCCTCCGGCTCCACCTACGACTGGAACCACAATCCGGTGCCGATCGCTCGTCGCCTTTCCCGCGAATGACAGGATGCTCCTGCAGAAAAGCGCCAGGATGGAAGTTGGGTCGTCGACCAGAACTACCATTAAAGGATCGAAGGATCTAGCGCCATCCCTTGCCGTGGATTCCCTTTGTGAGGTTGGCACTTCTCCTCGCTCCCTTTGTTCTCCCCAGTCCGACAGTCTTGGTGGCTCGGTGACGACCCAGCAACATCTCGGACAGGAGCTGCCGTGTCGGCTAGAACAGAGGCGATTTGTTTTCTTGATCTATGCCTTCTCATGCCGACGCCCTTCTCATGTTTGATAAAATGCGTACCCACTGCAAGAAGACACAGCTCATAACTTGGACATTTTTTCAGATCTGATGTGCGGGAAGGAGGTCAAGAAGGGAGACAGCCCATCAGGTTCTTGCTTTCTCTTTCAGTCATTAAGAACTTATTTCCACAACTGAATGTTGTGACCCTTCTAGAAAGAAATTATGTTCGAATCTTGCTTTCTATTACTTGTGGGGATTTACATGGTATATAAATTCAGGGCTTGATACTAATGTTGTGGTGAAGTGATCTGGTCAGAAAATTCAGTTGAGCATCGAGATGACTCCCTCAAGTGCAGATTTCAACTAGCAATTGAGAGGGAGACGGAAAAAGTTCTCACCAGGTAATGATACTTTTTTTAGTAAGATTAGAGGTAATTATATCTTGCATTCATGGATGAAGGTCTGGACTGGAGGGGTGTAGTATTCATGTACATGCTGTCAAGATGACGCCTAGATTTACATGCATTTTATTGCAGAGAAATTTACAGTTATGTCAAGCTAATGTTTATATTTGTGCAAGATGGTTGAAACAAACAAGAGATGTTCATAAAAAAATAGACCTGTACATGTCGGTTCTTGTCTGTTTTGGCAGAGATTCTAATCTTGGATTTGCTTAATCGTCCAATATAAGTAGCAATGATGTTAGCTTGTCCTTACCATGCCTTATGAAGCTTGCTTAATCGACCGATATAAGTAGGATGCTAATGCCCCGGCGTTGTAGCTACACTAGACGAATTCCTTGCCAGTTAGACAAGGATATAGCTAGCCTCTTGCAGTCCTAAGAGAAGTATTTTTTTCTCATGTTTGTTGGTCTTACAAAAGTGCATTTGAACATAAAAATTCTTAGTTTGATGAATTTTCTGTCCTGTTGCAGAAATATTCCCTTAGTTTGATGGATTTTCTATCCCGATTCCCGTTGCAGAAAATCAAGGTATCTATGGCGTTGCGAAGGAGGTATGACTTCTGGGGTGTAGACACTCTTGTGATGTAGATTAGTAGATGGTGAATTGGGATGATGAGGAGAGGCGACTTAACTGCAGTCCACACAACATCCATCTAACTTGTCTGCTGCACTAAGTCGATCAGTATAAATATGTGTTATGGCATTTCCGCAATCAAAAATTCACGGATGCATACCTGGACGAAAGCATTATCTGAGCATTGTGATGTGGAAACACACTTATGCTCATGTTTGTTTGCCTGTAGCAATCCATGGATAATTTCTGGTTTCCTTTTGAAAAGGAATACGAGAAATTTTATTATTCCAGTGCATAACATATGCCCGTTCTGTAATGGTGTGTCAAAGCCAGTGTACTAATATTTCAATTTTTTATTCTATCTCTCGCGGTTTGCATCACTTACCCTAGGTTGCTGCAATGTTGGGGGACACCGACCTGAGCCTTGGGTTTTCTTTTCTGGAGATAGCGACGGGACACAACAAGATCAAGATAAGGAGGACGATAACTCATCGAACCGGCTGGTGATTTCCCAATCACCGAGTCAGTTTTCTGAAGTAGGCCCGTGAGATCCGTGTGCTTGTAGACGCTGAGGTAAGTGCCATCACATTCTCCAGCACCGGCAAGCTCTCTGACTTCTGGACTCAAAAGACCACGTAAGTTCTCTACACCCGCTTTATGTTTTCATGGATCTTTTTTCTCTTGAGATCGCAAAGGTGCAATATGTAGCGTGCTTCTAGGCTACCAAGAATCCTGTAGAAGTACCACACTAACTCTGGGAAGATACCGTAGGATGAGAAGCACACGGTTACTGTCGGATCTACTCAAGTATTTTCTTTCAACACCAATAATGGAATACAAATACTTACAATATGCAAACCCTGGACATGTAATCGAAGCAACAATGTGGAGATCGACATGGTGAAGGAGAATGACAACATAGTTGTATTCCAGTGACATGACGCCACTTCACCCTTTGCTATAAGAGAAATGATGTTGGAGTAGTAGTATATTATTGTTTTTTTCCTCGACCTGCTGTGATGTGGTATTCGAAAACTATTATAATTTATAAAATCATCTTTCTTTATGTTACATTTCCCCTGGAAACGCCAAGGCTGTGACGTGGACCTCGCGATCTCCTGTCCAGGTCCCGCTCTGACCCACCAATCCATCTGACTCTCGTTCACAGGTCCACCTCACCCCACTGCCCCGTTCCACCGACGTGGCGCACTATGTCGCTGCCCTGACATCATTCAGGACATTGTCAATGACGATGGGATACTGTCTCATGAATACCTCCTCCCTCCCGAACCTATTCCTCTAATTTTCCCCTTCAAATATAGCACCAAGTTCTCTAATTTTCTCTTTGTTTTTCACGTTGGGCTGCTGATAGAGCTCTGCTACCTTGGCTCCAGGTCGAGGAAGGTGTCCACCACCATGTTGTCGGACGGAAGCATGGCCGCCAGAGGGTCCTCATGCCGCTCCTTACACCCAGGTGACGCCGGGGTCCCTCCCTTACTCACCTTCACAGACACCGGCATCCCGGCCATTGGCAATCACATCATGCGGCTTGCGGTCATCATCCACGGATATTTTCTCGTGCAGCCTATGCTTGGTAGCATTGACCTCGCACGGGAAGAACATAAACTCAAGGTTTTGGAGAAACAAGCACAAATAATCATAAGAAGTTCACCTTGCAGAGTTTGATTCCTCCGATCCATGGTCGAGTTCAGGTAAATGACTAAATTCTAGAGTCCAGGAACCAGTCAGACTCCGATCCATGGTTGAGTTCAAGTAATGACTAAATTCTAAAGTTTAGGAACCGGTCAGATTGCTGGTTTACATTCACGATCAGCTTGGGTATGCAGGTGAGTGGGCACATGATACCCTGAGTTCAAGACAAAGAAATCAGAGGTGGGTTAGTAGTTTCATAATAAAAGATAGTGTCATGCAAGGGCACGATAGAGGAATAGAGAAATGGATATAGTTGATAGCTAATTTCTTCCGACCCTGTAGCATCGCAGCAGCAAATGTGTGGGATCCCAATGCTCTTCGCAACGCCGACAATAGTTGGTCATCAGATGCAAAACTTACAATGTTTGTCACCACTTTTTTTTTTGGTTTAGTAAGCTGATTTTGTCATCTTGGATTTGATGTACTAAAACCTTATGATAAATGTGAATTGCTATCATTCCATGTGTTTTCTGTGTACTAAATCTCAACTGGTCTGTTGTTTCATCATTTTTATCTGCAAAAAATGGTGTGCAACGAGACAACTTAAGACTTCAGGCTAGACTCAATATATTGGATTAACACACGTTTGATGATCTGAAAATAGATATATTTGGTTCCGCAATTTAGGTGCGAAAGTGAAATGGTTGGCACGCCACTCTTTGTAGCCCTCAATGCCTCCTGCCTTTGTCTCCGTGTTCACAGGCTTATATTACTAATAACTTTTTATTTGTAGTAAAGTCTGTCAAAAAAGTCCATATCTAAGAAACAGTTAGGTGCTCAATTTGAAATACTATGAAAATTGGCAGGTAGAAGAGATGCCAGCTGGAGTATGAATGTGTAGTCCATCTTGTAATCGGATCGAAGAATGTGTTCATGAGAAAGTATTTTTCCTCTTCACGGTCTTGAGACTGCGTTTTCTCTGTTCTTCAGATATTTCTCTTGTTTAGCTGGTGTGTGGCTTGTTTCTCTTGTTTAGCTGGTGTGTGGCTTGTCATGAGATCATTTGGTTCGTGACTGAACGGCTAGCGTTACAAGTTCTTCAGATTAATACCACGACAAACTTAGATTTTTTTTGGAGGTGAGGCAACACGCAGATTAGAAAAAAGTTGATAAGTTGAAAAATTCTGAGAAAAATGCTTGGAAATGCGAGCATTGAAAATGATAAATGATTGAGCCAAAAAGCAATAATATATGCATTGTGCTGAGTTTACACATATCTGTGACACATATTTTGTCTCTTCCGTTGCAACGCACGGGCATATTTCCTAGTAGTACTACTAAAGTAGCATCCGAAGGAGTATGGTCTTAATTAATCGTGAGATCGATCGTTTGTTGGTACTCGTGAAAATGTTGAAACGTTGTCAATGATCAAGAGGGGTGGGCCTTCGGTCATGGGTGAAAATTTGGCCTTTGTTTTTGTCTATTTTAAATTCGGTCTTATACAGAAATAAAGACTGAAATTTACTTGTATATATTAGGGTCGCACCGAGCGTCCTTCGGAGGATAAGATCTTGCGCGGCGACCGTCTGATTAAACCAGTCTACACCGTCTGATGCGTCCGGTTCGCATCGTCTCCGCCACGAAACGACCGCTATCGTATCCCCTTTTCCAACCTGCAGCCGCCGCATCTCAGCAAAAAGACCCAGTAAAATCTCCTGGCCCTCGTCGGAGAGCAGTCACCGGCGACTAGACCGTAGCAGCCATGCACTCGTAGCAGCTCTTCCCGGAGCATGATAACGCCTTCCTAAATAGCTGACAGCTCCCTCGTGGCTCTCTCTACACCCCAGCACACCCACATGTCCCCAACACACATGGATTTACACTGGCTGCACATCGATCTCGCTCCTCTTTCAGCCTGGTCATCGAAGTGAAGGCAACACTAGGCGCTGTGCACTTGCATAATTATTCATTAGCGGCAAGCGTTCACAGTTCTGGCACCAAACGCTTGTAGCTCCAGCAAGAGACGCTTGTAGCACCGGTGAGAAACAACTCCGATCCCGACAGGTAGCACCCGCGCCCTGCCACTCCAAGTACCGTTGAATACAGTTGGCAGAATAGCCGCCTGCCGCTTGTAGGAACACGATGACCTAGTCTCACATGGCTGCTAGCACTAGTGCACACCCCCCCTCTAACACCGGTTTGGGGGGCCTCTAACAGCGGTTGTAGAACCACTGTTGAGGGTTCGGTGTTAGAGGCCCCCCCCTTTAACACCGGTTCTTATAGGTGGCGCACGTGGGGCTGCCGCAGGGCTCAGCCCCCCCCCCCCCCCCTTTAACACCGGTTCAACACGAACCGGTGTTAAAGGTTCTGTGCCGGGGCAGGAAAAAGAGATAAATCTCTGCCGCGGCAGGAAAACGGCCTAAATCTCTGTCGCGGCAGAGTTCTGCCCCTGCCCCGTTCTGGGCGTATTTCTGCGGCGCGGCGGGGACGGGGAGGGGGGAGGGGGGAGGGGAAATCGATCGGGAGCGGTATACACATACATCGTCATCGGTACATACGAGTACATGAATAATTAAGCAACTAGTATTATACACAACATCGTCATTGTGTGGTATTCTCCGTAAACGTTGAAGCATCAAGTACAAGACAAACACGTTCAAGCATATATACAACGTTCATTTTGGTGGATATCTAAAGAGTTCTCCGCAAGGCGTGACGACCTCATCAAGTATGAACCCCGCCAATTCCTCTTGAATGGCTCGTATGCGGTCAAATGGTAGGAGTTGGTCCCGCATCCGTTCGGTCTGAATATATATGAAGAATGGGGTCAATATATATATAAGAATAAAACTCAACACAATTGATGGTAATAAAATAATGTTGTGTACTTTGTTTACTTACTCTAAGTTGTTCTAGTGCGGCTTGGCCCGTCGCACATATCGTGTTGCGAATGAACTCGCAAACATAGTACGCACATAAGTTATTGCCGTGTCCCTGATGCGCGCACTTTACGAGAATAGAGAGTTCAATCAAAATAATAATCAATAAAGCATGATATAATGGAATTGGAAGCAGAATCAAAGAGATACGCAGACCTAGCTAGCTAGTATTACTTACATTTTGGTCTACAAATTTTAGTTCTTCTGACCATTCACCCACGGCCCTGCCCGTGAACCTTTTTCAAACCCTGTCCGGCAAAGAAAATGGATAAAAGAGTAATTAATTACTTGTTGTCACGAAAGTTGCCGATCTAGTGCGATAATATGATTGAAATTACCTCTGGAGCATCTCTCTAAAGTCTGCCCATAGCTCTTTTTCTTTTTGTAACGAGTCCATGACAAGGACTTTTCCTGAGTCAGGTTGAATGACTAGCAGAATAAAGTGGAACCTACGCACGCATAACTCATCATCAGTTACACTTCACATCGAGTAAGCCGAAACAGAATGTGTACAAGAGAGGGTAACAGTACTCACGAGAAGTTGTAAGGCAATAGTATTTCCCTTTTGGTTTGTTGTCTCAGTAAAGACCTTAGCAATAAATCTTCTGTTTGCCCGGGTTTGGTTCTTACCACTTCTTCATGAACTCTATTTGGGTCAACGAACCCAATGCCAAAAGGTCCTCCTTTCATGCATTCCATAACCTTTTTCCTGCATAATAGTATATACATATATGGTGAGCATATATATATATATACATGCAATTAATGAAGTGAATGAGATGAGATAGAAAATACAGAAATAGTACTTACACACAATAAAGGTTGATGGCAGCTTTGTCGAGTTCCTTCTGATTGAATAGAAAATGCAAGTCTTCAATGTTGAAGTCGATCTCGTCGTCTCCACACAAGAAAATATCATCTCTTATATGCGTCGTGATCCATTCTTCCTTTCTCGTCTTGCAGAAATCAAGGTACCACTTGTGCAATCTTCGCATCTTTGTTGGTAGATTCTTGAGCTCCTCTTTCTTGACGAGATTCTTCCCATACTTCCATGGCTGTATGGGGTTGGCATCGCATTTGGGCAAGTTGTCTCCCATGATGTTCAAGTATGCAATGTAAGTCATCCCCATCTCATTGGCCTTTCTTTGTAGCGCTGCCTCGTAATCATTTACGGGAGGAGCGTCCCGTGTGTCGAACACTTGGAGCGGGGCGCATGATTGGTTTTCCTACTCTCCGAGCATGGGAACTGTTTTCTAGGGTGCCGCACGACTGCTACTTTCAGTCTCCCTACGGCGCCTTGCATCCGCCTTCAAAATCTGGCGCTCGTAGTCCGGCACAAGTGGGGTTTCAGGTTTCAAAAGATTTTTGTAAAACTTCTCCACCACCGCCGGATCTATTTTCTCCTTTGGCTCGGCCCGTCTAGGTGCAAAGAATTTCTTGACCTCTTCTTCCGAGATCCTATTGGTCTCCTCTTCGCTATGATTCCACGGTAAAACCGGCAATGGCTTGGCGGAAGGCTGCGGGACGTAGTTTTTTGAACTCTTTGGCGTATGGTTTCCTGCGGATTTCTTTGTGGCACTGCTAGTGATGCTCTTCGTGGCAGTGCTCTTCCGCTTACGCTGAGGAGATGGCTGAAGCGCCGGAGATGGCTGGCGCGCCGGAGATGGCTGCCGCGCAGGAGATGGCTGAAGCGCCGGAGATGGCTACCGCGCAGGAGATGGCTGAAGCGGCTCAGACTGCTGACGCTACGGAGACGGCGGGGGTGCCAGTGGCCTCCAATTTGGAAGCACGATGTGTTCCTTCTTCCAAAGAATGGTTGTTTTCACTGCAAATTTGAGTTGAGTTTCCCCTTCACCTGTAGCATGGTCAAGTTGTGCTTCCTCATATTCCTTCACAACCTCATCCACCCCGACAATAGCATAGCCATCTGGAATCGGTCGGCAGTGGTAAGTTCCACCAGCTACAGGAGGTAAGGCATAGCCGACAGCCACCTTAATGGATAAGCCCATTAATCTCACATGCAGCTCAGCGTGTTCGCTCTCTGTGATCTCATCCACGGGGTATCGAGGACCCGCCATTTCAAGCGTGGGCTGCACGTTCTCCGTGGAAGCCACGCTGCTTTTCCGCGCAGAGTCTGGGCCACTGGCAGATTCCAATGCAGGCTCTTCGTGCCGCTGAGATGGGCCGGTAGCTTGATGGCTCTATTGTGCATTCACTTGCGCATGCAGCGCCACAAGTGCATGTTCTATGTCATCCGCTCTATACGCTCTTTTTCTTTTCTATCGCGCCATCTGTAAGAGTCGCTCCACTCGGCAAACCCATCCTTCCACGTCATACCCCCTGTGCCTCGTGCATGTCCAGGGTGTTCTTTTTTACCGATGGCGCGTGTGAGCTGGTCATTCTCTCTGTTGGGATGGAAGGTCCTGGCGGCTGTTTCCTCGTATGCCGTGATGAGTTCAGTGACGGGTTTGGCAAGGATGGTTGGGAAGATACACAATCCTGTTTCTGGGTCCAACCTTGCCCCGATTCCGTAGAACCAAGTCTTTGCACGTAGGTCCCACCCATGTGTCTGGGGTGTGATCCCTCTGTCGCGCAGGGCCTTCTCAGCTTCCTCCCACTTAGGCCTCTAAGATATGTAGCCACCTGACCCTGTCCTCTGGTGATATTCCTTCTTCTGGGCATTTAGCGTATTGGTTTCTGACCTCTTTGTAGCTATAGCACCTTTCTTGTATGCCACAAATTCGCGCCAGTGAGGTCTTATCTTCGCATAATATGCGTCTTCGAAATCTGGAGTCTCGCGAGCTTTGACAAATTTGTTCAATTTTGTCTTCCAGTTGCGGAAAGCTTCAGCCATGTTCTTTAGAGTCCACTCTTTGACCTTTTCCTTTATAACCGGTTTGTTTTCATCCTCCTCTGGCGGAAGGGTGACATTTACCAACAGCGAATTCCAAAGCGTTTCTTTGGATCTTTCATCGACAAAGGTACCGTCGCCCTGCTTTGGCTTATTCCAATATTCAATTATGATTGGGATTTGGTCCCTAACAAGAACTCCAGCCCGACGTACAAATTTGTTTGCGGCCTTCTTGGGCTCCATCGGCCTGCTATCAACACGGACTGCTTCGATCGTGAACTTTGCACGATCTTTCAACCGATGGCTCGCGCCTCGCTTGCTCTTTTTCGTAGAAGAAGATGGTTGCTGGCTGGTCGATCCAGAGGGCTAAAAGAAGAAAGAACCGTTAATTAATACATGTAGAAGAAGATTGTTGGTGGAAGTCAGCAGAGGCTTAATCAATGCATATACCTCGCCGGACTTTGTAATCACTAAATTGCGTTCACCGGAGTCTTCATCTTCTCCATGACTACTTGAGCTGTCATCATGTCTCTCCAAGTTCAGATATTGTGAGGTGTCCTCATCGATAATGTTCTCCATTATTTCTTCTTCTTCAAGGTTTCTACTAAGTGGATCCATAGTTTCTAAAACAATAATATTATCTAGAGTAAGAGAGTAAACATTCAAGTGGACTTGGATTCATACACAAATATACATATTATTCATACAAAAATACACAAATAAATACACAAATGAAATTAAAACCCTAAGGATGCTTGATCATTTTAAACGAGTTACGAGGGGTCCAAACCCTAATCCGGAGAAATCCCGGATGCATATGAGAGGGGCTAGCTACAGTGGCTGACCGGAGGATGCTCCAGAAAGCGGCGGCTGGCGGCAGCGAGGTGACGACCCTAAACTAATACTAACTATAAAATACACTAAATAACCCTAAACTGAATACACTAAATACCAGCGGAGGCTTCGGTGTTGGCGCGCGGCGGATCCGAGCGGCGGCGACGGGGGTGGCGGCCGATGCGGGCGCGCGCGGTGGCGGACGGTGCTGGCGCGGCGGGGGGCGTCGACTGCGACGGCGAAGGCTCGCGCGCGCGGGGAGCAATGCACACAAGCCAAACCTAGTTATGCTAGGAGCAGTGGATCGGGTAATATAAGCTCATAGGGAATAATGCAACGGATAGGATACTCTATCTATCGATAAAATACCATAGTAGAATCGTATGCCTTATGGCAAGAATGAAATACTTTCAAAATCATAGGATTCTTTTATGTGTGAGGCTATGCTTGCCTTGTTTGTTGATACCCAGATATAGATCTTCGGAAGCCTTGTGCTTGACTTGATTATAGTTGATCAAGTATTGTTCTTCAAGCTTCGATGATGTTGATCTCGGTCTTCGATCTCGGAGTCGGTATCGTATTCTACCAGGAAGAAGCAAACATCGGAAAGAAAGGGAGAACAACAATAAACACATGGCATCGATGCAATGATCAAGCAAGTATGATGATATGACAAGTTAAATAGATCTTAAATGAAACCCTAGGGCATGCTTGATCATTTTAAACAGGGTCCGAAGGGTACAAACCCTAGAACAGGAGAGGCCGGAGGAGACGACGGTTTTGATCTGGCTGGGGGGAAGAAGGAAGGGGAAGGGCGTTATAACCCCCCCTTTAACACCGGTTCGTGGCTGGAACCGGTGTTAAAGGGGGGGGGGAATTCGTTTCGCGCCGGCACCCCCCCTTTAACACCGGTTCCAGCCACGAACCGGTGTTAAAAGGGGGGGTGTGCGCGCGCGAAACGAAATAAATGCCCCCCCCTTTAACACCGGTTCGTGGCTGGAACCGGTGTTAAAGGGGGGGCATTATTTCATGCATTTATTTAAAGGGGTGGAGGCATTTATAATTCAAAAAATAGGACATGAATTTAGAAAATTCATATCTTATTCATTTCAACTCAGAAAAATATGAATAATATATCATAATTTTCAGAAAAATAATATCTATCCATTCATGTAAAAACATTTTATATTTACTTTAGATGAAAATTTCCAAAATGATTAAAACACTTACATATAAATTTTGATTATTCAATTCAAACAAAAATAAATTGTCAAATCCTAAAACTCATATCTAGACTCATATCTGCCGCCTCTCTCCACTCTATCCCATGGCTTCCACCATACCTCTAACCCCAGGGGAGGCGGAGATGGAGTCTTTCACGGGCTAGCAGGAAAATATTTTCCGAGGCGGAACTTCCAAAGATGCCATAGGGCGTGTGCACCAAGGGCATCTTCGAGAAGTTCCGCCACGGGAGATTTCCCAACCCTTTCCTCCATCCATGGGGATGAAACTCTCCATCCATGTTGGCTTGGTCGTTGCCATAGCACATCTAGACTCATATCTGCCGCCTCTCTCCACTCTATCCCATGGCTTCCACCATACCTCTAACCCCAGGGAGGCGGAGATGGAGTCTTTCACGGGCTAGCAGGAAAATATTTTCCGAGGCGGAACTTCCGAAGATGCCATAGGGCGTGTGCACTAAGGGCATCTTCAAGAAGTTCCACCACGGGAGATTTCCCAACCCTTCCTCCATCCATGGGGATGAAACTCTCCATCCATGTTGGCTTGTTGAGTTGCTTGCCATGGCGTATCGATGCTCCTTTTATAGGCACGGCGCCGCTTCTACTTTGTCTTCTTCCTCCGACAGGGCGTCGTGCGCTACATGCTTTATCTCATCGAGCAGTGCGTCCACCCACACTTCCTTATCCTACCGACAGCTTTAGTCCCGGTTTGAGCCCCCACCCGGTACTAAAGGTTACCCACGCGTCCTTATCCCACCGACAGTTTTGTTAGATGACACAAAAACCACCTTTAGTCCCGGTTCCACCCACCAGCCGGTATAAAGGTTAGCCACCCCCCAGATAAGGCCCCCCCAGATAAGCCTCCCCAGATAAGGCCCCCCCCCATCTTTTGTCCCGGTTTGAGCCCCCACCCAGGATGAAAGTTTCCCCCACCCTATTTTATTAGAGCAAATCATATTTTATTTTTGTATTAACATTTTTGAATTGATTGGATATTTAAATGCCGCATCTTTTGTATACACTTGAATCTGAGCATCGTATCATTTTGTGAAGGAGATAGAACTGGAACTAAAATACAGAATGCAACTAATAGTAAGTTACATAAAGCACGACTGAAAATTAAGATACATAAAAGAACTGAAAATTAAGATACATGGCGAGATTAAGTAACAATCGGCCGAACTTGTTTCGGAATGTTGGAGTGATTCAGTCATGCTCCTGCCTACACCTGTAATACTCGCCACTGTAGTCGTCGTACTCGCCGCCGCCGTCATCACTGTCGTCGTCGGGGTCGCCGTAATTGAACCTTGAAGGTTGAGTACGCGTGGGCTGGACTTGAGGGTAGCGCAGATGGGGGTTAGAGTCGGCGGCAGTGTCATAGGCCATGACGCTCTGGAGAGTCCGACCGCGCCACCATAGCCGATGGCCGGCCTCGTTGAAGTTCGGAGGAGGTGGGCCGTCCTCCTCGTGCCTGGAGAGCGCCCTCTCACGCCGATCCACGAAGAAGGCTTCCGAAGTAGGGAAATAGTCGGGATGCCATCTGGGATTCCTCCGCTGCTCCGGCGTGAGCTCGAAGTAGTAGTGGTTCGTGATGGCCATCCGGCGCGCCACACCTAGAGGAACAGGAGGAACCGGCACGCCTCCGGCGCTCAGCATCCAGCCGACGGGGACACAGTAGCCCGGCGGGCAGGGGTAGTTCAAGGCGCAAAGCGCCTCCGCCTCCCTAGGGGTTAGTGCTACGGTGGAAGCCATGGGAAAGAGTGATGAGGTTGCAGATATGAGTCTAGAGATGTGCAATGACAATGGAGGCCAATCCTACATATATATATAGTGAAGAACTGGCGGGAAGAACTGGAGGAAAAAAATGGCGGGAAGAAAAATGGCGGGAAGAAAAATGGCGGGAAAAAATGGAAGGGAAAAAATGGAGGGAAGAAATAGAAGGAAGAAAAATGGCTCATTTAATACATATACTGTTAACAGAAGAAATATGACATTGATGTCCATGTTGAGATACATATGTGTGCCAAAAATGGCTCAATTAATACATATAGTCAATCTTATGATCGCGTCGGCCGTAACCATGGAGTATCAACGCCGTTTAACAGGATGGTTGGGTCAGTCTTCACTCTGAAGGGCGGAATTTCATCAAACTTATTATAATCTTCTGACATGTCTGTCTTGTCCTCCACTCCCACGATGTTTCTTTTCCCTGAAAGAACTATGTGACGCTTTGGCTCATCGTGTGATGTATCTGTTTGCTTATTTTTTCTTTTTTTCGGTTTGGTAGACATGTCCTTCACATAGAAAACCTGAGCCACATCATTGGCTAAGACGAATGGTTCGTCTAAGTTCTTGTCTACCTTTATAAGATTGTTGAGATCCACCGTTGTCATTCCATACTTCTTGTCTACCTCAACCCCCCTCCTGTTAGCTTGACCCATTTGCATCGAAACAAGGGGACCTTAAAATTAGGTCCATAGTCAAGTTCCCATATCTCCTCTATGAACCCATAATACGTGGTATTTTGCCCATTGTCTTCTGCTGCATCGAAGCGGACACCACTATTTTGGTTGGTGCTCTTTTTATCTTGGCCTATCGTGTAAAATATATTCCCATTTATCTCGTACCCTTGGAAAGTACATACAGTCGAAGATGGTGTCCTGGCCAACAAGCACAGCTGATCCCCAACAGTGGTGTTATTCGTGAGAAGTCTTTGCAGCCAGCCGCCAAAACTCGCCATGTGTTCACTTATAATCAATTCATCAGACTGCCCCGGGTGTTTGAGGCGTATTAAATTCTTGTGTTCATTGATATACGGGGCAACCAAGATAGATCTTTGTAAAACCGTGTAGTGTGCTTGATTGAGAGAATCCCCGTCCCTACATATCATTGCTTTACATCCTAGGGTGCCTTTTCCACACAGTCTCCCCTCATGTCGTGATTCTGGAACACCAATCTCCTTAAGGTCAGGAATAAAATCAACACAGAACTCAATGACCTCCTCTGTTACATAGACCTTGGAGATGCTTCCTTCTGGCCTAGCACGGTTATGAACATATTTCTTTAAGACTGCCATGTACCTCTCAAAAGGGAACATATTGTGTAGAAATATAGGACCGAGAATGGCAATCTCTTCTACTAGGTGAACCAGGAGATGCGTCATAATATTGAAGAAGGATGGTGGGAACACCAACTCAAAGCTGACAAGATATTGGGCCACATCTGTCTGTAACCCTGGTAGGCTTTCTGGATCGATTACCTTCTGAGATATTGCATTGAGGAATGCACATAGCTTCACAATGGGTACTCGAACATTTTCAGGTAGAAGCCCCCTCAATGCAATCGGAAGCAATTGTGTCATAATCACGTGGCAGTCATGAGACCTCAGGTTTTGGAATTTTTTCTCTGCCATATTTATTATTCCCTTTATATTCGACGAGAAGCCAGACGGGACCTTGATACCGCTCAGGCATTCAAAAATATTTCCTTCTCTGCTTTGGTAAGAGCGTAGCTGGCAGGAGTTAAGTGGCATCGTTTACCCTTCTCGTTCTCAGGATGCATAGGCTCTTCAGGGTCTTTCAGACGTTGCTGGTCCTGCCATGCTTCCGGTGTATCTTTTGTCTTCCCATACACTCCTAGGAAGCCTAGCAGGTTCACGCAAACATTCTTCGTCACGTGCATCACGTCGATTGAAGAGCGGACCTCTAAGACTTTCCAATAGGGTAGGTCCCAAAATATAGATTGCTTCTTCCACATGGGCGCGTGTCTGGCATCGTCATTCGGAACAGATAGACTGCCAGGACCTTTTCCAAAGATTACTTCTAGGTCCTTGACCATACCAAATACCTCCTCACCGGTACGGAGGACAGGCTTCCTCCGGGGTTCTGCCAGACGTTTGAAATGCTTGCCTTTCTTTCTTACTGGATGCAGGTTCGGAAGAAATCGACAATACCCTAGGTACACAACCTTCTTACATTTATCCAAATATACACTTTCAGTCTCATCTAAACAGTGTGTGCATGCATTGTATCCCTTGTTTGTCTGCCCTGAAATGTTACTAAGAGCAGGCCAATCATTGATGGTTACGAAAAGCAATACTCGTAGGTCAAATGGCTCCCCTTTGTGCTCATCCCACATACGTACACCTGGTTTGGCCCACAGCTATAAAAGTTCTTCAACAAATGGCCTTAGGTACACATCAATGTCGTTGTCGGGTTGCCTCGGGCCTTGGATGAGCACTGGCATCATAATGAACTTCCTCTTCATACACAACCAAGCAGGAAGGTTATAGATACATAGAGTCACAGGCCAGGTGCTGTGACTGCAGCTCTTCTCACCAAAAGGATTCATGCTATCTGTACTTAGACCAAACCTTAAGTTCCTCGCGTCACGTGCGAAGTCCGGGTACTCTCGCTCGACTTTTCTCCACTGTGACCCATCAGCAGGGTGTCTCAACATCGCGTCTTTCTTACGGTCTTCCATGTGCCATCGCAACAACTTGGCATGCTCTTTATTTCTGAAGAGACGTTTTAACCGTGGTATTATAGGAGCATACCACATAACCTTGGCAGGAACCTTCTTCCTAGGGGCCTCGCCCTCAACATCGCCAGGATCGTCTCGTCTGATCTTATACCGCAGTGTAGTGCATACCGGGCATGCATCCAAATTCTCGTACTTCTCACCGCGATAGAGGATGCAGTCATTAATGCAGGCATGTATCTTCTGCACATCTAATCCTAGAGGGCAGACAACCTTCTTTGCTTGGTATGTACTGTCGGGCAACTCATTATTTCTTGGAAGAAGATTCTTCATTTTTACCAACAACTTTGAAAATGCGCTGTCAGTCACACCATTCTCTGCCTTCCATTGCAGCAAATCCAGTGTGGTACCTAGCTTTTTGTGGCCATCTTTGCAAGTTGGGTACAACAATGTTTTGTGATCCTTTAACATCAGCTTCTCCTTCTCCTTTTCAGTTTCACATTCTTCCTTTGCATCAGTAATGGCCCGACCAAGATCGTCATCAGCGGGCCCATCTGCTGCCTCTTGATCTTCATTATCTACCCCCGTTGCAGTATCATCATATTCAGGATACATATTATGATAGTTGTCATCATCCTCTTCTTCTTCGTTGTCTTCCATCACAACCCCTTTTTCTTCGTGCTTGGTCCAACAATTATAGCTGGGCATGAAACCGGATCGAAGCAGGTGGGCGTGAATGGTTCTGGTATTTGAGTAGTCTTTCTTGTTCTGACAGTGAACACACGGACATCACATAAAACCATTGTGACCACGGTTTGCATTAGCGACAACGATGAAATTTTGGAGGCCCGTAATGTACTCGGGAGTGCGGCGGTCACCGTACATCCATTGCCGGTTCATCTGCATTAATATATAGCATATATCAAAAAATAATAGGGAGATGACCATTTATATATATACTACATCAATGACACATGAAAGGATAGTTGCCGACCTCGACCGAGAAGGAAAGAGCAACGAGAAAACTTATTTTGAGCTCTCGGGCATTTCACCGAACACCTCTTGTGCATACGAAAAAAACACAAACTAGCACACTTCACACCCTCTTGCTAGGCTCCAAAATGAGATAGTGAAAAAATGGAAGAGTGGGGTGTGGGCTGCGGTGTCTTATATAGCCCGCCCCCCCTTTAACACCGGTTCAAGCCACGAACTGGTGTTAAAGGGGGGGGGGGCTGCGCGGGCCACTGGTGCAGGGGCCTTTAACACCGGTTCGTGGCTTGAACCGGTGTTAAAGGGGGGGCTCCTTTTTGCTGCACGGGCCACGCTGGTATAGGCCCCCCCTTTAACACCGGTTCGTAGAAGAACCGGTGTTAAAGGCCATTTCCAGGCTCAACCAAAGGCCTCGTTTCCACTAGTATAGCTCCATGTAGCACCCACGGCCACCGAACGTAGCAGCACCGCATGTCCCACGTAGCACTCGACTCCACCGGCTGTAGCAGCACCTCACCACCCACCCCATGTAGCACCCACAGTCGTAGCAGCACCGTCTATCCCATGTATCACTCGCCACCACCGGTCGTAGCAGCACCGCCAACCCCATGTAACACATGCGGCCACCAGTCGAAGCAGCACCGCCTGTCCCATGTAGCACCCGCGGCCACCGGCCATAGCAGTAACATCTGTCCCATGTAGCGCTCGCCACCACCGATTGTAGCAGCACCACCCACCCCATTTAGCACCCGCGGCCACCGGTCGTAGCAGTACCGCCTGTCCCATATAGCACCCGCAGCCACCGGTCGTAGAAGCACCGCATGTCCCATGTAACACCCGCGGGAACTAGTCATAGTGGCCGCGCCTGTCCCATGTAGCACTCGCCGTCACCGGTCGTAGCAGCACCTCCCACCCCATGTAGCACCCGCGGCAACCAGTCGTAGCAGCAATGCCTGTCCCATGTAGAACTCACCGCCACCGGTCGTAGCAGCACCGCCCACCCCATGTAGCACCCGCGGCCACCGGTCGTAGCAGCACCACCCACCCCCATGTAGCACCCGCGACCACCGGTCGTAGCTGCACCGCCCACCCCATGCAGCACCCCGCGGCCACCGGTCGTAGAAGCACCACCCACCCCCATGTAGCACCCGCGACCACCGGTCGTAGGTGCACTTCCCACCCCATGTAGCACCCGCGGCCACCGGTCGTAGCTGCACCGCCCACCCCATGTAGCACCCGCGGCCACCGGTCGTAGAAGCACCGCCCACCCCATGTAGCACCCGCGGCCACCAGTCGTAGAAGCAACGCATGTCCCATATAGCACTCGCGGCCACCGATCGTAGTAGCACCGCCCACCCCATCTAGCACCCACGGCCGGGTGCTAATGTAGCAAAAACGACCTTGTCGACGAACTTGTAGCAAATTTTTTGCAGTTGTAGCAAAACGAATTTGCTAGAGACCTCGCTAGAGACATCGCCGAAAAACTGGTAGCAAAAAACTCTTCTAATGATGCAAATTCATAGAACATATGGAGCAAAAATATTGTGCTATTGTAGCGAATCTGACTTTGACGTAGACTATCGTCGGAGATTTCGTAGCATAAAATTTACACTATCTAGCAAAAAAAAACATAGAGATTATAGCAAAATATTTGTGACATTAATCAGGAGCTGTAATCCGCAGCTTTAGAGATAGAGGCGGCAGTCACAGCATTGGCAGCAGTGAGCCGACTGAATAGAAAACATACACACATGAACCTGTTGAAAACCAAACTATTAACTAATTGTATCCTTTTTGTTCCCATCGAGCTTTCTTGCCTAGTGACTAAGGATTTTCACACTTGTCAAACAAATTCCGATGAGATCCTTCGATGAGACATGATGCAAAATCGCAGTACGGTTGTAGCACAAAAATTCTTAGTATGGTGCAAAATCGTAGAACTTCTATAGCAAAAAACTTCCTATGATTCAAATCCGTAGAACTGTTATTTAGCGAAAAGTTTCTTTATATGATGCAAATTTACAGAACGTGTGGTGCAAAACACAGAACGGGCCATAGCAAAAAAAAATCTTCACATGAAGCAGAAACAGAGAACTATTGTAGCATAAAAAATAGTTGGCAGCAACGTCAGCCATGGGTGGCCGCACAGCTGTCGCCGCTCGCATCATCCTAGCCCGGCGCTTGCGCGGTGACCATGGTTGGCAGCAACTCCGCCCGTGTTTGTAGCACCGGCCGTCCGGCGGTTGGAACTCTGCGCCCAGTCCTCGTATCACGGTGGTGCAGGTCGGGACGGCACGAGAGGCGGTGGTCGTCCCCTGCTTGAGCTTGGCGAGCATGGTGGAGGACGGGGAGGTGCGGCGGAGGACGAGAGAGTGCGGCAAAGAACTACGAGGCGGAGATCAACAATCATACCCGAGCTTAGGCGCCGACGCCATCCCGAGTGTGGACTTGCAAAGAGGAATCCCGCCCAACAGCAGCTCTTCCGGCGGCGGCGGCCTGTTCAGATAAGCAGCCATGGGTGGTCGGAAACCGCTGGCAAAGAAGCAGCCCGCGACGCAGTGGGGGTGAAGGCAGCGTGAGTCGGGAGAGACAGGCGCCGGGTGGAGGCAACGCGGTGGGGGTGCTCTCCGTTGCAGCTCCTATGGGAGAAACATCAG
This sequence comes from Avena eriantha, assembly GCA_910589775.1. Classification (NCBI taxonomy): domain Eukaryota; kingdom Viridiplantae; phylum Streptophyta; class Magnoliopsida; order Poales; family Poaceae; genus Avena; species Avena eriantha. Next base: position 527,371,392 of record OU342745.1, read on the forward strand.
CAGGAGAGAGGAAGAGGATGGGAGTCAGGAGAGATGTGTTTGGGAGGAGATAAGGTGTGGTGTGTGGGGTCCACAGGTACGTGGTGTCGCGATAAGAGCAAGTACAATAGAGCCATGTCAGCTGACTATAAAAAATAAAATATAGTATTTGTGCTGAGTTGGAAGAGAGAGAAGAGGAAGAGAAGAGGAGCCGGCTATAAGTTAAGAGTCAGCTCTAGCACGTGCTCCTAGATGCTTTGTGAGAGTGAAATGTGGGTCACATTTTAATAAAGTAGTACATCCTTGTGTTCAACTATTGTACTCCCTCCGTTCGGGATTATAAGTCCCACGCGGATAACTAGGTTGTAAATTTGACTAACAAAATATACATAATATATTATAAAAATTATATCATTAGAAACTTTAACATCTCTATTTGATAATAGTATAATTTTTATAATATATTATTTATATTTTGTCGGTCAAATTTACAATCTAGTTATCCGCGTGGGACCTATAATCCCGAACGGAGGTAGTACGTGTTAGCTATATGACTGACTACAGATGATGTGGCAACATCTTATAGCCAACAACCGGCTACACTATTAAACCTGCTCTAACTAGACACGCGTTCGACGTAGGAGGCGGAGGATTGGCGAGACGAATCCTCCCGATGATACGAAGCGTTTTCCTATATATTACTACCCGACAAACTCGGATACCCACAATTGGTGTTGGCTTTTTCGGTCATGACCGAACTATACAGCTATTGTCAGCACAAAACTTGGAGAGTATTCGCTAAAAGTTTCAACAATATTTTGAATATATTTTCTAGGCATATATTCATATCAATTTGCAGGAACAAACATTTAGTAGTGCTCAACAAAAATGGTACTAGCACGATATAGCAATAAGATTAGTACACGCGACACATGACCTCGGATCATTAGCTACCGCCATATATTAGAACGCGAGGGGACATTCCCTGCAAGTTCCGTACTCTTGTTTTTTTTCTAGTCCTATGCAGACAAGACTGGTTGGTCAGTCACGGTCGGTTTTTCTATTTTTCTGCAGTGTGGGTGGCAGCACGAGTTCGTTAGACCTGAATCCATCGGTCACGCTAAGCAACTACTGCTTCGGTCCTGTTTGGCACCTCGCCTCGCCTCGCCTAAATTGTGTTGTGTGCCCCTCCCGCTCGCTTCGTCCTCACCAATTTTGTCCCAACACGAAAGAACGTTAACGCGGAACTGCAGTGAATAAACGATGAAGAACAATGTGCCGATATCCCTCTCAGCAGCCAACGAACTCAGATATAGTATTAGTACTACTAGCGTGTTTAAGAATCCCAAGAAGACGAAAAAAAGAGATTAGTTTCAATCATCCGGTAGCGAAATGTCGATCCATATCATACCGAACTGTTCGAAGGATTTTGGAAAGAAAGAAAAGGCGAGGTGGTTCTATACTTCTATCCACCGGAGCTGACAGCGTCTACCGCACTCAGGTAGCGTGGTTGGGCCGGGTTTGAGTATCGGTTCCGGCTTCTCACGTGCTACAGCCAGCAGAGAGACCAATGGTGGTGTTCAGCATGTGAGCATGTTCCTGCCGGCGGGACCAGCAAATCGTGCCGCCTGCACCTGACATAACTAGCAGCGGTACCTAGGAGTGCATAAGGGGGATTTTGTTCACGGCAGGCACACGTTTCGCTGGACCATGGAAATAGTTTTTTTCCCCGAATTTCAGTTATTTTGTTAGACACCGAAAAAAAAAAATTCGGTCAAAATATTTCAGCACTTTCAGTAATACACATGGATCCAAAAAATATTCAAATCAGTTTTTAATATTTTAGTGAAGTTTGTGAGAATTTTTTTCACCTTGGATCGAAATTAAATTTGAAACCATTGAATTCCAGTCATTTCGGTAGGGGCCTAAATATTTCTTCAACCAAAATTTGAAACTATGCGCTGGACAAGCACGCATGGGAGGTGCTGAATGTGTGCGTGATCTTGTACAACATGATCATTGAGCGCGAGCGGGACGAGCCATTGCTTGATGAGAGTGAGTCGGAGCAATCATATTCAGACAGTGTCCTCTTGGAGAGTTTGATCACCAGGTGCTAGCATTGTGGGCTGCCTTTGCCGCTATGCGTCAGGAGATCCGAGACCCGCGTGTGCACGAATAACTTCACGATGATCTAGTGTAACACATCTCCCCCTTTCTCCACGCATTTTGAGAGTCCTCCGCCGCCTCCCGGCCCCTCTCCCCTTCCTCTCCGGCGGCCAGGCCGCTCAGAGGTAATGGTGGGGGAGCGGCCGACTGTCTCCTCTGTATAGTAGGTCTAGGTTTTCTGTAGTTTGTCCCTTCGTGGCGTCGAGGAGTAGGTGGTCGAAGTGCAGAGATCTACTCTGATTCGCCCTGGTGGTTGCCTTTCTCGCTGTACTTCTCTGGCGTGAGTGGTGCGGCGGTGATCTGCAGCAGCCAGGCATCTCCGCTAATAAGATCTCCTGGGGCTCTTCCCTTCCGGTGTAGTGGCGCGACATCGGTGGAGGGGTGCGGAGCTTCGACGACGAACTCCCAAGGTGGGGGGCGACGACGGGAGCTCGGCTGGGGCCTGGTCAATAAGCGCGGCCGCCCTGGCGGTCTGGCTCCGTCCTTTTCAACTGCTTCCTTGGCCGGCCGTGGCGGCGAGGGAGGAAGCAGTTTTGCAGAGGCGGAGGCGGGCGTCGGCAGGCGGAGGGAGGATGGTGGTTTCATGCCGTTGGGCCGCGATCTCTGCCGACGTCCTCTTTCTCGCTGGCCCTTGCTCACCTGTGGCAGGAGTGGGGTTTGGGGGCCGGTTGTTTCTCATCGTCGACGAAGGCGGAGATTCGAGGCACGGCGGCGCAGGAGTAGGGAAGCTTCTACACCGAGCAAGAGCAACACATCGGCGACGCTATTGCCGTTTGTCATCCGAGCTGGCAAGGATTTCCGGCAAATCTTCAACCTCCAACCGGAGGGCCTTTCTGAGGACGGCCGCCGCGTTCATCGCCGCCTCCGAAGCAAGTGGTTCGTCCCCGTTTCGGTGCCCGGCGGCGGCGTCACCGGCCTCGTGCTCAACGGAGGGGAGAGAGAAGGACTCGATGGCGTTGGTTTATCTCTCAGGAGGGTCCTTTCTGCATTTACCAGGGACCTATGTGTAATTTTTAATTTTATGGGGTCCTTTGTGAAAAAATGTACACCCACCGTCTGGTCCTGGGTTAAAAAAAAGATCTAGTGTAACACATGTGGAGGCTCAAAGGCAACACGTAGTTTGAGGTGTCTTGTGTTTGAAAACTTGTTAAATTATGATATTACTTTGTTGAACTATTTACTTTGTACTTGTTTTCTACGCCGAACTATGTGATTAAAATTATTTAACGAAACTCGGCGAAAGTGGCCAAACTATGTGTATAAAATTATTTTACACAACATGTATGCCAAAATTTTCCAAATTCGCCGACCTCAGAGGTATACAGCCGGGATCGTGGCTAGGACCTGGCGAACCCCAGGCCAATGTTCGTCTAATCCAGCAAAAGTTATCACCAGTTTTCCTTCTAGGGGCCTCCAGCGACGGAGATACTCTTATGCACGCCCTGCGGTGCTACATTGTTGAAACTGTTGCTTTGGGAAGTAATTTAGTATCCGGCCGTACAGTATGTTTTACCTACGTTAGTGAAAATGAGTTGGTGTTGGGTGTCTTCTCTGTAGCTCTCTTGCATGGCGGTGAGTGCCTTCAACCATTTGAGATGTTGGGATCTAAGGTATTTTACTCCCTCCATTCATTAATATAAGACATCCTAAATATTTTAAAAACACTAAATTTGGTCCATATTAAAAAGAAGCTCATGTATTCTAAAAAACTAAACAATAAAATATGTTTAGATACATGTATTTTTTTTAAAATCTAATCACTCCGGTCCATATTAATGGACTCAACTTTATCTAGATTCGTATGTATCTAAATAAATGTTTGGACTCACTACGGGAGAAAACTTCTTTGCCGTGTGTGCAAAATACACGGATAAAGGATCGTAGTCTTTGCCATGTATAAGAACACGTCAAAAACTACATGACAACGTTGGCGATGGCAAAGACCCTTTGTCGTGTGTCTTACGCGTAGACACGACAAAGTAAAGTGAGATAATGGTTCTCCTGGAGATGACGGTCTCTATTCGTTGCCCTGTGTCACCCATAAATCTAACACATCAAAGGTTGTCTTTGCCGTGTGTCTCCCATAAATCTAACATGGTAAAGACTGCCTTTGCCGTGTGTCTCGTACACAGCAAATAGACTGCCTTTTCAAAAAAAAATCAATTGTTTTTCAAACTTTTTTGAATATTTTTTACTCGTTAATCTCATATAGGATATTTTAACCCTAAGTATGCTTAATATTATGTCAAATTGCACTAATGATCAAACCTTCCCTTCGGTCACCCATCCTAACACTACTCTAGCCCTAGCACGCTTAACTTTTTCGTTCTTTCCGAATGAGCTATCTAGAAAGAAATCATACCTTATCAATAATACTTTCATATCAATTCTATTAACTCTTGGACCATGATGTCACATATCTCAGTTTTAGATTCCAAACAATTATTTAAGTAGACAACAATTAATAAGTAATAATCATCTTGAATCCAAATAAAAAATAAAATAATTTTAACTTTTTACCTTTTTCAGGGCTGAGTCTCGCTAAACTTGCATTGGATCTCTGATGAAAGAACATATTGTGAACCTAAAAATGATTTTTGTAAAAAATCATGAGCATCAGATCATGTACCTGTAGCTTATATCTGACCTACTTTCTACCGATTCGGCAGAAATTTGTCTTTTTCAGTAGGCGTGGACGGAAAGGTTTGCGATCTTCCTGTTGGGACATTGTCCATGTAAGGTGGTCTATATTTTTGAAAAATAGGGTGGTAACATTTTGAATTATCCATTTGGCGATTGCTACACAACCCCTCCCCCACCCCTGTTTTTTGCGCTCGGAAAATGGAAAATAGCTTTTTGGTGCGACGAAAGGGAAAACTTTCTCGTCAAACATTGTTCGCCATCTCATGATGCATATGCATGCACAATATGGGCACATTATCACAAACTATGTCTTGATTCTAGCCATAATATTGGTCATTAGACCGGAAAGTGAGGAAACCTCGAATGAGATAGGTCATTTTGTGAATTTTTTTAGAAATAATCAATATATACCAAGTTTGATATTTTTCTTCCAACTATGTCATATAATATGACACTACGTGAAGGTTTCACATTGTTTCGATCATTTTTGAATTTTTTATGCTCGTTTTAAACTATCATCAAACTTTGGAAAACTTCCTCCTGCAATATTGTTCGCCATCCCATGATGACACGAATGAACAATACGGACATATTATCACAAACTATGCCTTGATTCTATCCATAACATTGGTCATTTGACACGGAAGTCAGGAAACCTCGAATGAGATAGATCATTTTGTGAAGGTTTTTTGAGACATAATCAATATACCAAGTTTGATATTTTTCCTTCCAACTATGTCACATAATATGACACCACGCGAATGTTTCACATTGTTTCGATTGTTTTTGAATTTTTTATGCCTATTTTAAACAATCGTCAAACTTTGTCAAACGACGGGAATGAAGATTCTGAGCTTAGGGCCGAGCCTCGCTAAACTTGTATTGGATCTATGATGAAATAGCATATTCTAAACCTAAAAATGATTTTTGTAAAAAATCATGAGCATCAAATCATGTACCTGTAGTTCATATCTGACGCACTGCCTACGGATTCAGCATAAATTTGTGTTTTTCACAGGGGTGGACAGAAAGGTTTGAGATCCCCTGTTGGGATATTGTCCATGTAAGGTGGTCTAGTATTTTTGAAAATGGGGTGGTAGCATTTTGAATTAGTCATCTTGTGGTTTCTTCACAAAACCCTCCGTCTTTTGCGCTCGGAAAATGGAAAAATGGCTTTTTGATGCGACGAAAAGGAAAACTTCCTCCTGCAACATTGTTCATCATCCCATGATGCACATGCATGCATAATTTGGGCACATTATCACAAACTATGCCTTGATTCTAGCTGTAGTATTGGTTGACATAGGTATGATTACTCGGATGCTTATAAAGTGCTACCCTATACTGGGTAAAAGGCCTTCGGCCCATGAAGACTTCAGATGATGGCTCAAGGAAACAACCGATAAAGACTTTGATTGTATTAGGAAAGTGACTATGAACCGACATTGTATTGGTGTTGTAATTACGCGTGTATGAAACCTATCCGCATACAGCTTTGAGACCCGGCCTATTATATATAGGACGGGAGAAGCCCAAGTGAGGGTACCAAAAACTCCGAGGCAACTTGGAATAGTGCGATTCCCAAATATTCAGGCGACTTTGACTGTATTGTTTTCCTGATATCCGACGACATCCCCAGTGTTCTCTTTTCCGCGAAACCCTAAGTTCTTCACCATGGACATTGCCGAGGTTACCCCTCGTCAATTGGCGCCGTCTGTGGGAAACCTGAATGCTGGAACCATGTATTCAGTGGACCGCTCTCCACCAAGCATCAACCCGACAAAAGCAGATCCACACCCGCCCACCCCTGTATTGGTACCCACCGATTTCAACGGAGGATCCGATCTAATCATCGGAAGCTTCCACTTCCAAGCAATAGACCTGCAAGAATCACACCGTTCGGCCCTGATCACATCAGAACCGTCAGTGGAAAAACCTACGCCTACGGCGGTACCAGCATCTTCCGTCGGGTCCTCCATGGACGCCACAACACAGATCGAAGAAGGCGAGGAAAGCGAGCAAATCAAGATGGATCTGGGGGACCTTGATGGTCTTTACGACAATCTCTCCTTCGGATCAGATCCATAGCTAACCCCACCACGCGAAGCAAGCCCGGCAAATTCAGAACCCAAAGAAAACAACGAAAGCATCGACTTTGGAATTAGGATGGCAAAAATCTACCTAGAACAAAAACTGATGGACTTCACTGGTTCACCCAACAGTGTCTCCCTCGGTTCAGATGATGACGTCACCAGTCCATGTATCACTTAGCACCAAGTATGCGTGATTCTTGGAGACGCCTCGACCCAACAAGACTCCAACGGTAACCCAATTTTTAACCCCGCTGATATTCTTTCAAGCCACAATGCAGGAGATCACGGGAATGAAAGAAGCTAAGGAAATGGGGGAGCCCCAACAGTTAACCGTGTCAATCGAGAAGAAGATGAACCACGCGGAGGCGAGAGGCAAACTCTCCGGCTACCAGCAGCGGCTTGTCAAAAAGCAAGGGAAGCAATTCCGGGAGCAGTTCCAATGACAGCAGACGCTTCACACGAGGATCTACTAGCATATCAATATCCGATCCATCGCAAGAAGAGAGACCTACTCAGGATGCAGAGAGAACTCGACGAAAGGAAAAGAGTAGCCCACGAATCTAGCCTACAACGAGCGCAGTTAAGCTCCACTCGAGGATCAAGGAGCGTAACAGGAGGAGCACCGCCAAGGAGAGGAACATCTCGATTAGAGAATATCCCTGAAGCAGAGAGAGGTGGACTCATCTAGGATCTTGATCTATCGTTCATGTCGATCGATCAAGCAGGAAACATTAATGCAAAAATGGCTCAGGCAGCCATCGTGGCCGCGCAAACATATCTGATCATAACTTAGCCCGCACCCGACGATCCTCGTGCGACCCTCCATCGCTCCGCCCTAACGAATCTCGGCATGGTAGGAGCATATCTCCTACAAACAGAGCAAGGAACCACACGACAGCTTGATAGATCCCCACCCCGTCGCAGCATCCCTCGGCAAGTGGGACACACCCGACGGTCTCGATCGCCACAACTGGTCCACTTTTCTGAGTCGGAACCGCGAAACGATGCAAGAAACGACATCACTCAGCAAAGGATCGACCGGTCCAGAGAAGAGCGTAGCACCCGAAGATATCACGACGACGAAAGCGAGGAAGAGCAAGAACTATGCGGAGCTAATTGCTTTACCCGACGGGTTCGCAAGACTCCGGTACCAAGAGACTTTAAATTACCTCAAGATCGTCAAAAATATGATGGTCTCCAAGAACCCGAAGCTTGGCTGACAGATTATCTGGCAACCGTCAGGCTGCAAGGCGGATCCAAAGCTACAGCAATGCAAAGCTTGCAGCTGCACCTAACCGGTGTGGCACGCCCCTGGCTAAGACAATTACCCGAAGATTCTATCAGCAGTTGGAACGATCTTGAGGAAAAATTTATCATGAATTTTCAGTCCACATTCAAGCGACCCGCGTCTTTGGAGCAATTGCGGTCCTGCAAGCAAAAGCCAGGAGAATCAATACGGGCCTTCATCCAACGGTGGAACATCATAAAAATTCGGCTGAAGCCATATCCGATGAGAGAGCAATCGACGCCTTCAACGATGGACTTCGTTGGCAGGAATTTATTGAAGAACTAGGACGAACCAAGCCAAAGGCATTTTCACAACTGATGGATATAGCCAATCGTTGGGCCGACAGAGAGGATGCCGTATACAACAAAAGAGCCCGTTCACCCGAAAAAGATAGGGACAGGCGCAATAACGATCGAAGACGACGAACCAACGATGGGTACAATACACCAAGTTACGTTGCAGCCAGTTTCTCTGGAGGGGACAACCAACGAAGCAACGATTACAACAGCGGATACCGTGGTAACAGGGACATCATCGGTGGAGGACAGTCACAGCAACAATACCAGCCGACGAATCGATACCCACCCATGTCAGCAGGACAAATGTTGGAAGGACCCTGAAATATGCGCTACTACGTCAACTCGACAGGGAAAAGGCGGTCAAATCACCTCCTAAAGGACTGCCGAACATTCTTAAAAATGCAAGAGCTATGCAACACAAGGGCAACCAAAGAAGCAAACCGAGGTTACACTACCGTGCCTGGTGCTTTGGCTATCGGCGCACCACCGCCACCAAAGGGGCACCTGCCAGTAGGACAGCCGCAAAACACAACACATCAAGACGACGAGTATCCCAGGTCAAAAGGAGGGACCGCCCTCCAGCAGAACACAAAAGTTGATCACTAGGAAAGTAAACATGGCAGTAACAAAACCACCTCCTACACCAGACTATCTGCATTGGTCAGAACAAGAAATTACCTTTAGCAGAGCTGATCATCCGCTACGGGTTCCTCGACCAGGCCAGTCAGCACTAATAATAGAAGCACAAATCAGCGGGTTCGACATGAGCAAGGTTTTCTTGGATGCAAGGAGTAGCATCAACCTGATCTATGGCAAAACTTTATGGGCTATGAATTGGTCCATGACAAATCTAGTATCTATAGACACAACTTTCCACGAGATAGTTCCCAGAAAAGCCGAAATTCCATTGGGCAAAGTCCACCTTGACGTAGTCTTCGGGTCAAAGAATAACTTCAGACGCGAAAAGCTAGAGTTCGAAGTCATGGACTGGCCATCTTAGTATCACGCGCTCCTGGGACGACCAACTTTCGCTAGGTTCATGGAAGTGCCTCACTATGCATATCTGGTGCTAAAAAGCCAGCCCCCAACGGGTTCATAACAGTAAAAGGAAGCTTCAATCGCTTGGACAGCTGTGATCGGGAATTCAACAAAATATCCGAATCTTTCGGGATGGAGACAGAACTTGAACAGCTGAAAATATCGGATGAGGAGTCATTACACGAAGGGCACACACGCAAGAAGCAAATATCGGAAGAGAAAGCGCACAACGGTCCCGTAAGAAGTAAACATCCGAAGAGCAAGTGCACAACGGTCCTTCAAAAGCAACATATGCGACCTCCACTATAGGTCCCGCATAGGATGACCAACTCGTCGAAAAGACGAGAGCACCCCACATACTAACATGGAGCATGATAAAGCACCTCAAGAACATACGCCAAAGTTCATAAGGAAAAAACTTCACTTTGATGCACTTTATATTCAATAAAAGCCAACGGCCAGGCGATCACGCCCTCGCAATGTATCCATTTATATTTATCAATGAATAAAGAAAGTACTTCGTAGCATACAAAATTCTGAGGAACATGAAGGAAGACATCAGTTCGTCGGATCCTCAATAAAAATACAATATACAATCCAAATCTCGTATAAAACATATGACCTTTTTGACAAGTATAAAGTAGATCTATACAATATTTCTTCTACAAAGTACAAAGGTTGCACAAGCAAGCAATCAGATAGGAAAATTAACAAAAAATTCAACGTCTGCCTCCAAGCATCTTCGAACAATCCTAATGGCAGGACTACGAGCAGCGGCGTAATGAGGCGCCATATTAACAAGGGCACCATCGAAAGGGGAAGGTAGCCACGAAGATACATCATCCAAGTCTAATGTCGAATGATGCACATGTACCCAAGAAAGTGCAAGCTTGGCACCCGGCACAAGTTGAAGCTTCAAGAAATGAAGAATCTTTTCACCTTGTTGAAACTTCGCAAGTAAATCTGCCAAGGTATGAGGCTGAGGATTGATACGTCCATTTTGCATCACTATTCTATGTCATAATTCACTTTTATTCATTGATATATTTCGTATTGAGAGGTGATACTTATGTTATTTCATCTGTTTTTGCATGGTTGATGACTTTTTGAGCATGGACCACTACAGTCAGGATTCTGATGGAAAAGGTGCTGTTTGGAGGCAAAATTCGCGAAGATCAGAAAATCCAGGAAAATACATGGAAAATCCTATTTTCCCAGTAGACGAAGGAAGCCAGAAGGGGGGCTGGAGATGGGCCACAGGGGGCCCACACCACCGCCTGGCGCGGGCCACCCTAGGCCGTGCCACTAGGTGGTGTGGCCGCCCTGGTCCACCCCTGGCACTCCCCTCTGGCGTATATTATCCTCCCGAAACCCTAAGACTCGGGTAGCGACCACAGAAAGATTCCGCCGCCTCTGCGGGGTGGAAAACACCGAGAGAGAAAGATCTCTCCGGCAGACAGATTTCTGCCGGGGGAATTCCTTCCCGGAGAGGGGAGATCGTCGCCATCAACACCACCATCAAGATGGACTTCATCAGGATCATCATAATCATCATCACCATCATCGCCATCAGCACCCTCATCACCATCTCCATATTGCTATAACAATTGGGTTGAATCTTGCATTAGTTCATAGGGGAAAATTTCCCGGTGTTGATTACTCTTTGTAGTTGATGCTATTGAGTGAACCATTGAATTATTGTTTATGTTCAGATTTTTATACATCATTATTCCATCTATGATCATGATCCATATGATGTCTTGTGAGTAGTTTGTTTTGTTCTTGAGGACATGGGAGAAGTCATGTTGTTAGTAGTGGAGTTGTGTTGAGAAAGATTCAATAGTTTGGTATTTAAGTTGTGGTGTATTTCTTCTAGTGGTGTCATGTGAACGTCGACTACATGAAACTTCACCTATATGGGCCTAGGGGAATACATTGTGTATTTGGCTACTAATCGTAGGGGTTGCCGGAGTGACAGAAACCTGAACCCCCGTTAGGAAACCATTGCACAAGGGACGTAAGGGTCTTAGAGTTTAAAGCCGTGGTTAGGTTTCTACCTTAATTACTTTCTTGTACTTACGGATGTTTGCAAGGGGTATAATCACAAGTATGTATTAGTCCTAGGAAGGTCGGTACATTAGCACAGGTTCACCCACACAACACTTAGCAAGCTAAAGAAGATTAATCAACTATATGAAGCGAAAGCACTTAACAGTCTTCCCATGTGTCCTCGAGAACGTTTGGTAATCTTAAGTAATAGAACCGGCTTGTCCTTTGCTGCATAAAGGATTGGGCCACTTGCTGCATTTATTCCTACTGTCTTTTATTTACTCATACTTTGTGTACTTGCTTTATCAAAAACCCCTAAAAATCCGTTTGCTAAGTATTTGCAGAGAATTCCTGATCCATACCACTAGCCAGCACCTTCTGCTCCTCGTTGGGTTCGACACTCTTACTTATCGAAAATACTACGATACACCTCCTATACTTGTGGGTCACCAAGACTATTTTCTGGCGCCGTTGCCAGTGAGTGAAGCGCTATTAGAGAGTGGAACGGGTAAAGGAAACTTCTACTGTGAGTATTGTTTACTTCTGCTAGTTGCTTTTTTTCGTTATGGATAATTCGCTGAGTTTCTTATTTGGTAATGCTACTACCACTACTAATGTAGTAGATAAGCCACCACCTGCTGAGAATGATGCTTTTAAAATACCTACAAGAATTATTGATCGTGTTATGGATAACTACTATGTTGGGGATGGAACTGTCCATCCCGGTGATCATTTACTCTTTATACACGAATTATGCGGATTGTTCAAGTGTGCAGGTATTACTACAGATAAAGTTAAGAAGAAGTTATTCTCATTATCACTAAAAGGAAGAGCTGAGGAATGGTATAAGCTGCTGAAGAATGGTCAAGCTCTAGAATGGGAGGAAATAGCGCCTCTCTTTTATTGAATGTTTTATCCTCCTAGTGAGATTCATAAAGATCGGAATCAAATATACAACTTTTGGCCTCTTGATGGAGAGAGTATAGCTCAATTTTGGGGGATACTGAAGTTGCTAATGCTCAAATGTCCCATTCATGAGCTTCCCAACAATATTATTATCAATAACTTTTATGCAAGGCTTTCTCTTCATGATAAGGATTTATTGGATGCTTCTTGTGCTGGATCATTCACTCGCATGGAAGAAGAAGCTAAATGGGATCTTTTGGACCGAATTCAAGACAATGCTGAAGCTTGGGAGAATGAAAAAGGTAGAAAGTCAGGTATAAATTATGATTATGAATGCATTGAATCTTTTATGGGAACTGATGACTTTCAAAATATTAGTAATGCTTATGGTCTTGATTTGCAAGTTATTACGAATTGCTTTGTAGCTTTTGCTTCTTATATTGAAATTCCAAAAAGGGGATGGAATAAATACCATGCACCTTACAAAGATATTGTTGACTATGTTCCTATTGGGAGTGCTGAGTATTGCATTATTGATATCATCTTACTTGAACCTTACATTGAGAAAATGCCTTTCCCAGTTAAGATAAAGGAACATTCGATGATAGCTAGTATGGTTAATGAAAGTGCAAATAAAGCTATTGAACCTGATAAACAAATGGTTGATGAACCTATAATAGAAAATGTGAAAGACTTTGTTACTAGATATGAAAAAGAGGGACGCACTATCCTTTGTAAGGATACCCCTAATATTGTTTCACAAAGAACTGTTATGAGAGCTAGTATTCCTGTGTTTTCTATTAGAATAAGCGATCATTGCTATGATGGACCTTGTGATAGTTATATTGTTAAGTTTACGCATGATACTGAAAGTTACTATGAGAGAGGGAAAAGTGTTCTTGTGCATCTCAATAATATGAAGTTTCCTCGTTTTATGCTGAAAGTTTTTATGTTGCACTTGTTTTGCCTTCTTATGCAAGTAGCCTCTGGTTTCAACAACTTGTTTGTATACAAAATTCCCTTGCATAGGAAGTGGGTTAGACTTAAATGTGTGTATTTTTTCTTCTTAATGCTCTCTTTCACCTCAATTCATATTCCTTTGTGAGCATCATCAAAATTATCATGCCCATCTTAATGGCTATAAAGAAAGAGCTTTTGGGAGACAACCCATTTTATTTTTGCTTTCAGTTTGTTTTTGTTTCTTTGAGTCTTGGAAGTTATTACTTCGGTAATAACCGCTCCTTATCCGTTTTGTTTGGTTTTTGTGTCAAGATCAACCTCTAATGAGAGAGAAGTAAGATTTGGGGAAGTTGTTGTCCCGAAACAGATTTTTGTGCTTCACCGCAAAAATTCGTGAGAGATCTCTGTATGCCGGTTTGAGCTATAATTGTTTGTGCTTCTGCCCCAGGTTGTTATTTAACTTTCGTTAGTTTTACACTTTTTTATTTGAGCAACAGAAGATTTTCGAAAAAAAAAGATCTTTACTTGCTGGTCTGTTTTGACAGATTTTGCCAATCTTGCATTTGCTTCTTGATTCAATTTCCTTTTTGAATTCTTTTTTTTTGGGTTTTCGGAAGGAGTTGCTACAGTAGCTTATGTTTTGATGGTTTTCAGTTGAAGTTGGACTCAAAAGGTTTTATCACTTCATATATACTAATGTTGCTAATGAGAACTGTGTGAAGTTTTGTGTGAAAGAAATTTCCAGAAAGTGGAGATAATGGTGTAATAAGGAAGAGAAAGGTTTTATGACTCAAGTAATAAGTGTATGAAGATGAAGATATTGATTATTCAAGTGGTGACTTCAGAAGAATCTACTAGATACCAAATTCAGAGACCTGCAGAGTCCGTTTCCAACTAGGTAACAGTTCTGGTAAGAAATGTTCCACGAAAATACTATACAACTGTATTTTTGCAGTTTTTAGTCAATAAAGAAAGCTACGAAGTGAAAAAGGGACGGAAACGTTGCCAGGGTGGCAAACACCACCCTATGGCGCTGTCCCTCCCCAGGCTGCGCCACCAGGTGGTGAGTCCACCCCGGACTCCGCCTCTAACTCGTTTTCTCCCAGTACCTTCCTTTTGATATGAAACTTCATAATATATAACCCCCCCGGATCTCCCGAGGTTCGTATATCGTGTTTTCGTCGTGTTTTTGTTTCTATCTGTTTCTGCGAGGAACTATTCTTGAAGCTTTGGAGCCACAATGTTTTCCTCTGGATCAACCAAGGAAGATTCTTTAGAGGATATCATCAACCCATAGATGAGAGAGTTGAATATTCATCCCAAGGAGTTGATGCTTGAAGATGGGGAGGTCCGGATAAAAGAGGTTCGGGGCCCTAAAGGTGAAGGAAGTCTGGAGGACAGGATGGAAGCACTGGAGCAAGAAGTCTTTAGGTACAAGAAGATGGCGGAACGCGAAGTGGATATCATCCATAAGATTTGTTCCGAACTCATCGCCGAACACCAAAAGGAGACTGCTGAACTCAAGGATGAAGTCCTCTCACTCCGCCAAACAACCAACAAACTGCAAGCACAGCTCTACGACGTTCAAAATCAAAACTGTGAGTATGAGGTTCGGTTTAAACGCATAAGTGCCGCTGCAAGTTTCAGGATGCCGGAGACCACGATGTCCTTTGTTGATGGGAAGCCCTTACCCTGGAAGTCGGACGATGATGAGAGTATACCACCACCACTGAAGGAGTAATTCGTCATCAGGTTTGGCATCCCCTTGGTTTGTTCCAAGCTTGGGGGAGTGCCGCGGTATCACATCACTATCTTCTATCTTTTTACCTTTTTAGTAGAGTCATATCATGAATAGAGAAGTCATTTTGTAGTATGGTTTGCATTATGGAAGTGTCCCCTCTCTCGTTAGATATGTATCCCTTGGTGTGAGTTGCCGTTATGGAATATTAATGAGAAATTCTATCATTTACTCTTTTGCTTAGCTTATATTAGTTTTCAATTCGTGGTTATATGATTGATCTTGTTGTTAGTATTGGTATCACTTTGGGATCATTGAGTTAATTTAGTTGGTTTTGGCAAACCTGGCTCGTTCAGTAGCGACACTATTTTTGAGAGTTGAAAGAAAATATAAAAGTACCTCTAAAGAAAAATAATTTCATCATCTTTCTTTCTTGATTTGCTCATAAGTTTAGTATTCTCTAGTTAAGATCTTTTGTGCTTCCAAGGAAGATTGCATGTTTGTCTTTATCACTTGTATGTTTATTTGTTTCCTTTAACTCTTGTACTTGCTACCCAGCCTTGCTAGCCAAAAACCTGTACTGAGAGGGAATCCTTCTCGTGCATCCATCCCTTAAACCAAAACCTTTGCCATTTGTGTCCACCATACCTACCTATTAGCATTATTGCTATAACAAGTAAATTCTTGTTTTATCTACCTCCCAAATTAAACTTGTTATGTGAAAATTAATGATTAAAGCTCTCATGAACTTGATGGCACACTTTACTTTCTTGCATTTAATAAACTTGAACCATTGTGCTCACCTATGTTGCGTATATGCTTGCGATTTGTGAGTTGTGAATTAGCAGAACCATGCTATCATGGGGAATGCTTTCAACATTGCACTGGTACTTTGTACCAAGTTGATATCATGTTCTTTTGTCTATGGATGTCGTCGGTGTGAAATGAACGGGGAGCTTGTGAGTCCATGGAGTTATGCATGTGTGTTAGAGAAACGCCCGGGCGGCTGGTCTAATCCATGCTGACATGGTGGAAACCTACAGCGTAACCATAACGAGTATCTATGAAGCATTCTTCTTATAAAAAAGAGATAGAGATTGAGAAAAAGAGAAAAGAAAAAAAGAGATATTATGAAAAGAGGAAAGAGAGAAAAAAGCACCATATTCCCATGGTAAATAAGAAGATTGCTGAGATACTTATTGTCTGCTTGCCTTGTCATTTTGATATGGGGATTCTTCCGTATCATCGGGCAAAGGGTACCCCGTTGGCGGTTCTCTATGATACACATATGCTTACGATGACAAGAACTTACCGGTGACTAAACTTGAGTAGCATGAGGAGCGGCCCTCGTATTCAAGGGACATGAGATTCTCAATTTACAACTTGTCAATGCATATCCTCATATTTGATCACTTTAACCTTAATCACCTAAAGATGCCTATGATAGGGGCAATGAGAGCTGAAAGCTAGTAAGTATCATAATTTTTGGGAGCTCTTTATGAGACTTGCAATCCCTGCTTCCCTCTACGAAGGGCCTTTCTTTTACTTTTTAGTCGAGTCAGTAAACCTATTCCTTTCTATCTCAGCAAGTATTTTGAGTTGTTGTGTTTCATTCATTCATATGATGATTTATTCAATCATGTTTCTTATGTTCCTTGTTTTGCACATTGCTCTTATCTTGATGTTTACTACTTTGAAAGCTATCATTGAAAACCAATTATTTGTGAACTCCAGCAAATTATCAACTATTCTTCGACCAAGAGCTAAGTTTGCCATTACCAATTATGATTTACTTTATGTATCTTTATTGTGTTTCCTTTACTTATTGCAAGTTGAGTTATATAATAGTGAGTTGTCTTCTATTATGATCTATGTATTTGATGAATATGACGCTTCTTGTCCGTATTCTTTTATCGACTCTTCACTCCATAAACCCGAGGTCATGTTTATTGAGCTCAGTTTCGCTTGGGGACAAGCGAAGTCTAAGCTTGGGGGGAGTTGATACGTTCATTTTGCATCACTATTCTATGTCATAATTCACTGTTATTAATTGATATATTTCGTATTGAGAGGTGATACTTATGTTATTTCATCTGTTTTTGCATGGTTGATGACTTTTGGAGCATGGACCGCTGCAGTCAGGATTCTGATGGAAAAGGTGCAGTTTGGAGGCAAAATTCGCGAAGATCAGAAAATCCGGGAAAATACATGGAAAATCCTATTTTTCCAGAAGACGGATGAAGCCAGAAGGGGGATTGGAGATGGGACACAAGGGGCCCACACCACCCCCTGGCGCGGGCCACCCTGGGCCGCGCCACCAGGTGGTGTGGCCGCCCTGGTCCACCCCTGGCACTCCCCTCTGGCGTATATTATCCTCCCTAAACCCTAATACTCGGGGAGTGACCACAGAAATATTCCGCCGCCTCTGTGGGGCAGAAAACACCGAGAGAGAAAGATCTCTCTGGCAGACAGATTTCTGCCAGGGGAATTCCTTCCCGGAGAGGGGAGATCGTCGCCATCAACACCACCATCAAGCTGGACTTCATCGGGATCATCATCATCATCACCACCACCATCATCACCATCAGCACCCTCATCACCATCTCCATATTGATATAACAATTGGGTTGAATCTTGCATTAGTTCATAGGGGAAACTTTCCTAGTGTTCATTACTCTTTGTAGTTGATGCTATTGAGTGAACCATTGAATTATTGTTTATGTTCAGATTGTTATACATCATTATTCCATCTCTGATCATGATCCATATGATGTCTTGTGAGTAGTTTGTTTTGTTCTTGAGGACATGGGAGAAGTCATGTTGTTAGTAGTGCAGTTGTGTTGAGAAAGATTCAATATTTTGATATTTAAGTTGTGGTGTACTTCTTCTAGTGGTGTCATGTGAATGTCGACTACATGACACTTCACCTATATGGGCCTAGGGGAATGCATTGTGTATTTGGCTACTAATCGTAGGGGTTGCCGGAGTGACAGAAACCTGAACCCCCGTTAGGAAACCATTGCACAAGGGACGTAAGGATCTTAGAGTTTAAAGCTGTGGTTAGGTTTCTACCTTAATTACTTTCTTGTACTTACGGATGTTTGCAAGGTCTATAATCACAAGTATGTATTAGTCCTAGGAAGGTTGGTACGTTAACACAGTTTCACCCACACAACACTGAGCAAGCTAAAGAAGATTAATCAACTATATGAAGCGAAAGCACTTGACAGTCTTCCCATGTGTCCTCGAGAACGTTTGGTAATCTTAAGTAATACAACTGGCTTGTGCTTTGCTGCATAAAGGATTGGGACACTTGCTGCATTTATTCCTACTGTCTTTTATTCAAAAACCCCTAAAAATCCGTTTGCTAAGTATTTGTAGAGAATTCCTGATCCATACCACTAGCCAGCACCTTCTGCTCCTCGTTGGGTTCGACACTCTTACTTATCGAAAATACGGCGATACACCCCCTATACTTATGGGTCATAAAGGATCCCGAGGAAACATGGCATTATAGACAAGGGAAAGCGATCTGCGGCAGCATTCGAGAAACTGCTCAACCTCTGATAGGCGTTCCTGAAGCAGCGTAACAGTATAAGCACGGCGATGATTAGTCCAAAAATCTGTCTCCGAAGTTCGGGAGGCAAACACAAGAGCTTGCATTCGGTTGCGTAGACGTTGGGTTTCCTCCCTCTCGCACAATCGAATGCCTATAAATCAGGAGCAAAGATTGACTTCCCGAAAGCCAGAAAGAGCAACAAAAAAGAGAGGGAGAAGACTTACATAAGAGCTTCTCACTTGCCCTAGAAATTTCCTCCAGGAAAAAAGCTTTGTGATCAAGGGCCTGAAGAATCTGAAGTTTTCACCTGTTCAATTTTTCAGCGTACAACGACGGGTCCATCGTACGCACAATGGTGGTACTGGTTGCACCTACTACAGATAAGGACGGAACAACATCCGATAGTTGCACGGATCCAGAAGGAGCCGAAGATTCATTCAAAATCTGGCAAGACACGAAAGACATGAAAACACTCAACATACAAAAATGAATTCATATGCAAACATTCAAAAGTTGCTTTCTTGTAAAAAAAAGCAAACAACAGTTGGCTAAGTCAAAGGTTCATTACAGTGGCGGCAAGGGAGACACAATAAAACTACAAAATGAAGTCTATGAAGTTGTTTTCTTCAGAGACAAAGTAGCACTAGCAGAAGGAACACTATCTACGGGAACAACAGGATCAGCCGAAGAAGGATCGATCATCGAAGAAGGGGCAGCCAGCTTCTTCGAGCCTGAGACTAGGCCCAAAAGCAGCCGAGAATACTTTCTAGCCCTCTTAATATGAGGCTTCAAGTCGATTTCTTGGCCATTGGAGGTGACTTGGACAGAGGAGCTAACCTTCTCCTAGTCAACCTTCTCGTCGTGTGCCATCACTAGTGCCATTGAAGTTTCGGCACCACTCTTCGACTGCGTCAAGCTATAACCAATAAGGAGGCTAGGATCGGCACCAAAGATAGTGACAAGATCATTCAAGTTGTTTGGCACCTCCTTGGTTGGAAATATTTCAGCGTGAAGGCTTTTGAAGGCACGGCGGGAGCGGACAAGAAGGTTGTGCCCACGAATGCTATTGTCCTCCAAGGTGCTAACAACATCCAGCAAAGGATCCACCTTCTTGCCTTCGTGCAACGTCAGGTTCTGGCTAGTCAACTCTGAAAATAAAAAGGGGGAAAAGATTGATGAACGAAGGAAAGAAATAAAATAAAAGCCCCACAAGACAAAAAACTTACGGGTCAAAGAATCATTAAGGGCCTCCAGGCGCTATTGGAGATTTTCATCTGGAATAGCGGCTTGTTTGGCCACTTCTTCGGCGTCAGTTTTCGCCTTCTGCTTGGCCTCCTCCAAAGCCTCCTCAGCAACCCGCAGTTTGGCCTCCAGATCATCAGCACGCTTCATCGCCTGGTCCCGAATAACTCCAGATTCCTTGGCAGCAGCTGCACAAATAGACCATGAAAACTAGAGAAGAAAAATACATAAAGAATTTCCGAAGATGAACAGGACATACCCTTTAGTTCCTCGGCTTCATCGCGAATCTTTATAAAACGAGAGGCCATGTAGACCATCTCGTGGATCAAAGGCTGAACAAGAATATCAGAGCAAGGAATATCAGGAAGAATAAAAAGAAGCTACAGGCAGAAAGATTTTGAAAGTATAGAGTGACTTACATCTCTCATATCCACATCAACAGGATTTGTGGATATCACCACACCTTTACCAGCCTTTTTTTACTTTTTTGCGGCGGTGGCCTTGACAAAGTGGCAACGTCTTTCTGGATAATCTTCTCCACAGAAGACACGAGCTTTTCCTTCGGCTCCATCGACAGCGGAGGAGATTTCTTTGCAGAGCAGGGAGCAGACATATGAAGAGGAGACGCAGGAGGATCTTCATCATCATCACTGCACAAGGAAAAAACCAAACAATTGGGAAAGCATCAGCAATAGAACTACCCGATAAAATAGTAAAAAAGCAGTACAACACTTACGAAGATACATCCTGCGCAAAGCGGAACAGGTTCATCTGGGCAGGAGCAGCCGGAACTGGAGCAGCATCAAGGGGTTTAGAAGCAGTGGAGGCATCCGAGTCTTTGTCCTTTTCTTTGGCATCAGAGCGTTTCCTCTTATCACCAGCACGCTCCACACGAAAATCCCGAGAGCGAGCCGATGGAAGGGATTGCGTCTTCGAGGAAGAATCAGAAGCAGAAAAATCAATCTCCTCATCCGCGGTAGTCCTAGTCACAGGGAGATCGTCGGATGCGAAAGGATGGACAGGGGGCTCATAGCTTCCAGGAAGAGCAAGAAGTGAGCACAAATGATCAAAATCCTGCGCAAACATAAGGCATGGGAAAAGCATCAATTATTCATCCGCAAATAAAAGGGAGGAAAGATGAATGGGTGCAAAGAAATTTTACCTCGGGGAGACGGTTTTTCTTGCCAAAGGGCTTGATGTCTACGCACTTCTATTCTTGTATATAGTTGTTGGGCCTCTAAGTGCAGAGGTTTGTAGAACAGCAACAAGTTTTCCCTTAAGTGGATTAGCCAAGGTTTATCGAACTCAGGGAGGAAGTGGTCAAAGGTATCCCTGTTCAAGCAACCCTGCAATCAAGATACAAGAAGTCTATTGTGTCCCCAACACACCCAATACACTTGTCAGGTGTATAGGTGCACTAGTTCAGTGAAGAGATAGTGAAATACAAGTGGTATGGATAATTATAAGTGGTAACAGTGCTAGAAAATAGCTTTGATGGCATGTGGTTGACGTGGGAAGAGACTAAAGGTAATATGAAATAAAGATGGAAGCAAGCAAACATGGAATAGATCTAGTTGCAAACGGTGTTTCAATGCTTAGAAACAAGGCCTAGGGATCATACTTTCACTAGTGAACACTCTCATATAAATATCTTCTCTTTATGATACTACTCTTAACTACTCTCCAGTTGGACACTCTAATCCATGGTAGGGCTATAACAACATGATACATTGCAAATGTATCTATAATTTTTGATGTTCCATACTTAGTTTTATCCACTTTCTTGTGTTTTGTTCCAACTTTGGAGTACTTTTCATATGATTTCTTGGACTAACCTATTAACAAGAGCCACAGTGCCAGCTGCCTATTTTCTGCTGTTTTTGGTTCCAAGAAAGTCAGAAAATGAATATTCTCATAATTGGACGGGACAAAAGCCAAAGTGCCTATTTTCCCGGAAGTCATCAAGTGCCAGAATACGAGACGGAGAGGGGCCAGGGGCCACCACACCACCTGGCCGCGTGGCCCAGCCTGGCCCGCGCTAGGGGGTGGTGAGGCCAGCCCTGGCACCCCCTCGGCCTCCCCTTCCGACTATAAGATGCCCTCGGGACGTAAACCCTAAGTACCCGATCAAAAATCCACGAAAGAGTCTACAACCACCGTCATTCCATCCCTAGATCGAGAGGGATCTGAAGCTCTTCCCGGCACCCTGCCGGAGAGGGGAATTCACCCTGGAGGCCTTCTTCATCACCATGCAAGCCTCCGGTGTGATGCGTGAGTAGTTCATCCTTGGACTATGGATCCATGTAGTAGCTAGATGGCTGGTTCTGCTCCTTTGTTCTTTCATGTTTAGATCTTGTGAGCTCCGTTCATGATCAAGATCATCTATTTGTAATTCTGCATGTTGTGTTTGCGGGGATCCGATGGATATTGAGATGCTATTTCAGATTGATTATTGATTCTATCATGTTTTTGTTATTTGTGATCTTGCATGCTCTCTGTTGTTAGTAGCTATCTTGGCCAAGTAGATGCTAGCAACTCAAAGAGTTAGTATTTATGCTCGATAGTGGGTTCATGCCTCTAGTAATCTGGGGAAGTGACAGAAATCTCTAAGGTACTAGATGTGCTGTTGCTACTAGGGAGAAAACAACAATCCTTTGTTCATAGAACAATCGTATTGTTTACTTTACACACAATTCATAAAGCAATAATCTGTTGCTTGCAACTTAATACTGGAGGGGGTTCAGATGATAACCTGAAGGTGGATTATTAGTCATAGATGCAGTTGGATGGCGGTCTATGTATAATGTTGTAATGCCCAATCAAGTCTCAAAGGAGTCAAGATGATTAGTATATGCATGTATTGCTTTCTCGATATTTGTCAACTACCCCGCTGTAATTTGTTCACCCAGCATGTTATCTATCTTAAGGAGAGCCACCTCTAGTGAACTATGGATCCTGGTCCTTTTCTTTTACATACAATCTATAAACTGTTTACTGCTTTGTGTTTACTTTCTGCAAACTATTAATTCTTTCCATTCGATACGTTTAATCCTTTGTTTTCCGCAAAACACGGTGAGATTGACAACCTCATCGCAAGTTGGGGACAAAGTTATGTGATTGTGTTGTGCAGGTCTCCACGTTGCTACTAGCACCGGTAGTGCGCCCTGCCAAAGCTCAGCTAGTAACACCTTTGGGGTGTTTCCTTGCTCCTACTGGTTCGATTAAACCTTGGTTTCATAACTGAGGGAAACTTGCTGCTGTGCTCATCATACCTTCCTCTTGGAGTTCCCAACGAGCTTTACATCAACACCGCCATCAAGCATTTTTCTAGACACCGTGCATTGAGCCATCAAGCATTTTTCTGGCGCCGTTGCCAGGAAGTCAAGGACATCTTCACAAGGGGAGTCCCTCATAACCAATCTCTTTACTTTGTTATTTTTGTTTTGCTTAGTTTCTTTTTGCTTTGTTTGCTTTCTTATTTGAAAACCCAAAAAAATGACTACTCTTGAAAACACTAAGTTGTGTGACTTCACTAGCACCAACAACAATGATTTTATGAGCACACCTACTGCTCCACCTGTGCCTGAAAATACTTTCTTTGAGATAAAACCTGCTTTACTCAATCTTGTTATGAGAGAGCAATTTTCTGGTATTTGTAATGAAGATGCCGCTTCCCATCTAAATAACTTTGTTGAACTTTGTGAGATGCAAAAGCATAGAGATATAGATGGTGATATTATTAAGTTGAAATTGTTTCCTTTCTCTTTGAGAGGAAAAGCTAAAGAATGGTTGAATTCCTTAACTAGGAATAGTATTGATTCTTGGACTAAGTGCAAAGATGATTTTATTGGAAAATACTATCCTCCTGCTAAGATTATATCCATGAGAAGTGAAATAATGAAGTTTAAACAACTTGATAATGAACATGTTGCTCAAGCTTGGGAAAGAATGAAATCTTTGGTTAAGAATTGTCCCACTCATGCACTGACTGCTTGGATGATCATCCAAACTCTTTATGCGGGATTGAACTATTCTTCAAGGAACCTATTGGATTCTGCTGCTGGAGGTACCTTTATGACCATCACTTTGGGTGCTGCAACAAAACCTCTGGACAATATGATGGTTAATTATTCTAAATGGCATACTCAGAGAGCTCCACAAGGTAGGAAGGTAAATTATGTTGAGGAAACTTCCTCCTTGAGTGATAAGATGGATATTATTATGTCTATGCTTGTTAACGGGAAAGCCCATATTGATCCAAATAATGTTCCTTTGGCTTCTTTGGTTGCCCAAGAAGAGCAACTTGATGTAAACTTCATAAGAAATAATAATTTTGGCAACAATGCTTATGGTAATAATGCTTATAGGAGAAATTTTGGTAACAACAATTATAAGCCATATCCTCCCAACAATGGTAATGCTTATGGAAATTCTTACAACAATAATAGGAGTGCTCCCTCTGAACTTGAATTTATGCTTAAAGAGTTTATTAGTAAACAAACTGCTTTCAATAAAACTATTGAGGAAAAACTCTCTAATGCTGAAAGAAATATAACATCTTTAGCTGAAGCTCAATCTACTTTGAATAAAATGGCTGCTAAACCTGAAACTAATGATAATCCCTTTGCAACTACTAATGCCATACAAGTAAGAATTGATGAAAATGTTAGACTATTAGCTGAATTACATGCTAAGTGGGAAAGAGAAGATGAAATTGCAAGAAACATTAGTGTTTCTACTATTACCACCACTAGTGTTGAGGCTAGTAATAGTTCTACTACTTTAGATGATAAATTTGATTTTGATCTTGATGGTTGCAATATCTCTGAAGTTATTAAGTTCCTACAAAAGCTTGCTAGAAGTTCTAATGCTAGTGCTATGGACATGGCCTTTACAAAACACATTACTGATGCGCTCATAAAGATTAAAGAAGAAAAGATGAAACATAAAGCTTATGTTCCTATAAAACAAGAGGATGGTTGGGAACCCATCATTAATATGAAATTGAATGACTTTGATTTCAAAGCTTTGTGTGATCTTGGTAGTAGTGTTTTTATTATGCCTAAAAGGATTTATGATATGCTTGATTTGCCTCCTCTTGAAGATTGCTATTTGAATGTCCCACTTGATGATAATGTTAAAAAGAAACTCATGGGGAGTCTTAATGATGTTCTTATTATGGTTAACAATTCCTATGTCCCCGTTGATTTCTATGTTTTGGATGTTGAATACAATGCTTCTTGTCCTATTACTTTGGGAAGACCTTTTTCTTAGAACTGTTGGTGCCATCATTGATATGAAAGAAGGCACCATTAAATATTAACTCCCACTCAAGAAAGGTATAGAACACTTCCCTAAAAAGATAGAAAAGATGTCTTTTGATTCTCCTATGAAAACAAAATTTGGTCTTAATGCTTCTTCATTCGAGAACACTTGATTCTTTCTTGCTTCTTATGCCTAACTTAAAGGCGTTAAAGAAAAGTACTTATTGGGAGATAAACCAAAAGTTTTAGATGAGTCTTGGAAGTTATTATCTCTGTAATAACCTCTCCTTATCCTTTTTATTCACTTTTTGTGCCAAGAGTAACCTCTAATGAGAGAGAAGTAATGATTGAGAAAGTTGCTGTCCCGAAACAGATTTCTGTGCTTCACCGTAAAAATTCGTGAGAGATCTCTGAACGTATTTTTGAGGCGTGAAGTTTTGTGCTTATGCCCCAGGTAGTTATATAACTTTCGTTAGTTCAACACTTCTTGATTTGAGCAACAGAAGGTCTTCGAAAAAATTCGTATTTACCTGCTGGTCTATTTTGACAGATTTCTGCCATTTTCTGCATTTGCTTCTTGTTGGTTCCTTTTTGAGTTCTTTTGGGGAATTGAGATTTTTGAGGGAAGTGCTACAGTATCTAGTGTTCTAATGGAATTTTATTTGGTGTTATAACTGAAACTTAAGACTTATTTATCTTGAGTGCATTAATGCTACTAATAAAGATTGTGTGAAGTTTTGTATGAAGGAAAAATTTCAGGTGTATGGAAGGAATGAGTAATGATATGAAGGATGGACTAAAGCTCAAGCTTGGGGATGCCACGCGTGTCACCCCAAGAAATATCCAAGAAGTACAAGCGCCAAAGCTTGGGGATTCCCAAGGCATCCCCTTCTTCATCAATAAAAATCCCAGGTTTCTTCCAAACGCTTCATTTTTATTGTTTCATAGTTGTGTTGTTCTTGGAGCGTCTTCTTTTTCTTTTTCTTTTTGGTTTTCCGTTTTCTTTGTTTTCTTAGTTTGCTGAATAAATTGGTTGGACCCCCTCTTTCATACATTGGTTTGCAAATAGTTTGGTTTGGTTTGGAATAGAGTAGGAAAGTTCATGCTTATGTGGTAAAAAGAGCTCGTTTTTGACTGTGGCCTATGCTTTGTGATGCCATGCTAGATATTGTTTTGGCTTTATGCTTAGTATTCTTTGCTGTAGCATGACTTGTTATAAACAATTGATATTTCTTAATGTGCCTTGGATGAATCATGCGTTGTTTTAGCATATTAAAGCATAGTATAGTGGTATTCTCCTTTGATGCTTTATTTGGGTTGACTTGACGCATGCTCACACCATGTTATGACTATCTCAAGTCATCATAAGCCTTTATGATCCTTTAGTTTTCAACTTGTAGTATCACTTTATGCTTTGATCAGTGGTGTTTTGTCGCTCTACATGATTATGGCCATTATTGCTGTCTTAGTTTGTCGCTCCCAGTCTTTTGCTAGCCTCCATAACCAAGTATGAGTTTCACTCATGCATCCAACTCCCTAAACCAAGTTATTCCAAATATTCCACCATACCTACCTACTAGCTTATGCTATTCCAAGTATATTCATGCTTTTGTTTACCTTCCAAATTAAACATGTTATGAGAAAACTAGTGATTAAAGCTCTCAGGAACTTGATGGAACACTTTACTTTTTGCATCTAATAAACTTGAACCATTGGCTCCTTCTTTGTTGCGTATATGCTTGCGCTTTATAAGATGAAGTTAGCAGAACCATGTATCATGGGGAAGGCTTTCAACATAGCACTTGTACTTTGTACCCCGTTGATATTATGCTCTTTTGCTTATGGATCCCGGCGGTGTGAAATAAAAGTGGAACTTTTAAGATCATGGAGTTTGTATGTGTGTTAGAGAAACGCCTGGGCCGCTAGTCTAAGCCATGCCTAATCATGGTGGAAACTTGCATCATCACCATAATGAGCACTCTATGAAGCATCCTCAATAAAAACCTATGCAAATAGCAAATAAAAAGATTGCTGAGATGCTCTTTGTCTGCTTGCCTTGTCATTTTGATATGGGGATTCTTTCGTATAATCGGGCAAGGGGTACCCCGTTGGCGGTTCTTAATGATACACATGTACTTACAATGACAAGAGCTTGCTCGTGACTAAAGTTGAGTAGCATGAGGTTCGGTCTTCGTAAGTAGGGGGCATGAGATTTGGGTTTATAACTTGTCAAGAATATCCTCTTAGTTGTGTCACTTTAACCTTAATCACCTTAAAGATGCTTATGATAGGGGCAATGAGAGCTGAAAGCTATAAGTACCATAATTTTTGGAAGCTCTTTATGAGAATTGAATCCCTGCTTCCTTTTATAAAAAGGCCTTTCTTTTACCATTATATTGAGTCTCCATCTTCTACCTTTATGCACCTACTTTGAGAGCATAGTGGCCATTCTTAGTTCTATGTGCATTGTCCCAAGACTAGTTGATTGATGCATAAGTTGTTATTGCTTGTTTTAAACTATTGTATCTAGTTACTCTTATGAACTTTGAAGGTGTCCTATGCATTTATATTTGCTACTCTATTGAGGGACAAGCTGAATACTATTATGCTATGTTTTCTTCATGTGAAACAAACAAACGTCTTGCAAAGCATTGTTATTCATGAATCTTTTGTTTGTGCCTTTTCATGTTGCATCATAGTTTCTTTGCTTATTGCTAGAACTTTGTCTTTCATGTTATGATTGAAGTACTATGATCCCAGCTTTGAATGTTTTGCAAATACTTTGATCAAGTCTTTGATGGTGCATGTCAGCTCAAAAATTATTCTTTCTTTTTACCACTTACCTACTCGAGGACGAGCAGGAGTTAAGCTTGGGGATGTTGACACATTGCAAATGTATCTATAATTTTTAATGTTCCATGCTTAGTTTTATCCACTTTCTTGTGTTTTGTTCCAACTTTGGAGTACTTTTCATATGATTTCTTGGACTAACCTATTAACAAGAGCCACAGTGCCAGCTGCCTGTTTTCTGCTGTTTTTGGTTCCAAGAAAGTCAGAAAATGAATATTCTCATAATTGGACGGGACAAAAGCCAAAGTGCCTATTTTCCCAGAAGTCATCAAGTGCCAGAATACGAGACGTAGAGGGGCCAGGGGGCCACCACACCACCTGGCCGCGTGGCCTAGCCTGGCCCGCGCCAGGGGGAGGTGAGGCCAGCCCTGGCACCCCCTCGGCCTCCCCTTCCGACTATAAGATGCCCTCGGGACGTAAACCCTAAGTACCCGATCAAAAATCCACGAAAGAGTCTACAGCCGCCGTCATCTCCATCCCTAGATCGGGAGGGATCTGAAGCTCTTCCCAGCACCCTGCCGGAGAGGGGAATTCACCCTGGAGGCCTTCTTCATCACCATGCAAGCCTCCGGTGTGATGTGTGAGTATTTCATCCTTGGACTACGGATCCATGTAGTAGCTAGATGGCTGGTTCTCCTCCTTTGTGCTTTCATGTTTAGATCTTGTGAGCTCCGTTCATGATTAAGATCATCTATTTGTAATTCTGCATGTTGTGTTTGCGGGGATCTGATGGATATTGAGATGCTATTTCAGATTGATTATTGATTCTATCATGTCTTTGTTATTTGTGATCTTGCATGCTTTCCGTTGTTAGTAGCTATCTTGGCCAAGTAGATGCTAGCAACTCCAAGAGTTAGTATTTATGCTCGATAGTGGGTTCATGCCTCTAGTAATCTGGGGAAGTGACAGAAATCTCTAAGGTACTAGATGTGCTGTTGCTACTAGGGAGAAAACAACAATCCTTTGTTCATAGAACAATCATATTGTTTACTTTACACGCAGTTCGTAAAGCAATAATATGTTGCTTGCAACTTAATACTAGAGGGGGTTCGGATGATAACCTGAAGGTGGATTATTAGTCATAGATGCAGTTGGATGGCGGTCTATGTATAATGTTGTAATGCCCAATCAAGTCTCAAAGGAGTCAAAATGATTAGTATATGCATGTATTGCTTTCTCGATATTTGTCAATGGCCCCGCTATAATTTGTTCACCCAGCATGTTATCTATCTTAAGGAGAGCCACCTCTAGTGAACTATGGATCCCGGTCCTTGTCTTTTACATACAATCTATAAACTGTTTACTGCTTTGTGTTTACTTTCTGCAAACTATTACTTCTTTCCATTCGATACGTTTAATCCTTTGTTTTCCACAAAACACGGTGAGATTGACAACCTCATCGCAAGTTGGGGACAAAGTTATGTGATTGTGTTGTGCAGGTCTCCACGTTGCTACTAGCACCGGTAGTGCGCCCTGCCAAAGCTCATCTAGTAACACCTTTGGGGTGTTTCCTTGCTCCTAATGGTTCGATTAAACCTTGGTTTCATAACTGAGGGAAACTTCCTGCTGCGCTCATCATACCTTCCTCTTGGGGTTCCCAACGAGCTCTACATCAAGCCGAAAAGGGGGCTAAACCAAAAGACTGGCCTTCAAGTGGTTGATCCTTGATATAAAACCACTTAGACTTCCAGCCTCGGACATAATTAGTGATCTTAAAATCAAAATAATCTACGTCGGAGCGGACAGAGAAAATGGCGCCACCAACGTCATGGACAATGGTGTCAGTGGCGTTACGGCGAACATAGAAGAAATGCTTCCACATGCCCCAAGGGGATGAATCCCGAAAAAGCACTCATAGAGAGTGATGAAACAAGCAACATGGAGGATAGAGTTAGGAATGAGCTGATACAGCTGCACGCCATAGACAAACAGAAGACCATGAAGTAATTCGTGGACAGGAAGAGAAAGGCCGTGGAGAAGAAAAGAGAGAAACATTACCCTCTAGCCAGGCTCGGGGATGGGAGCAGCTTCGTCTCCAGGGAGCTTGAAGGTACCCTCCGCAGATGGCCGGAGTTCCGCGCCTCACGAAGATCCCGCGCCATTGATGGCTCAGTGTCGGCGCCAGAAAAATGCTGGTGCGAAGTTGATGTAGAGCTCGTTGGGAACCCCAAGAGGAAGGTGTGATGAGCACAGCAGCAAGTTTCCCTCAGTTATGAAACCAAGGTTTAATCGAACCAGTAGGAGCAAGGAAATACCCCAAAGGTGTTGCTAGCTGAGCCTTGGCAGGGCGCACTACCGGTGCTAGTAGCAACGTGGAGACCTGCACAACACAACCACAGAACTTTGTCCCCAACTTGCGATGAGGTTGTCAATCTCACCGTGTTTTGCGGAAAACAAAGGATTAAACGTATCAAATGGAAGGAAGTAATAGTTTGTAGAAAGTAAACACAAAGCAGTAAACAGTTTATAGATTGTATGTAAAAGACAAGGACCGGGATCCATAGTTCACTAGAGGTGGCTCTCCTTAAGATAGATAACATGCTGGGTGAACAAATTACAGCGGGACAATTGACAAACATCGAGAAAGCAATACATGCATATATTAATTATCTTGACTCCTTTGGAACTTGATTGGGCATTAGAACATTATACATAGACCGCCATCCAACTGCATCTATGACTAATAATCCACCTTCAGGTTATCATCCGAAGCCCCTCCAGTATTAAGTTGCAAGCAACAGATTATTGCTTTATGAACTGTGTGTAAAGTAAACAATACGATTGTTCTATGAACAAAGGATTGTTGTTTTCTCCCTAGTAGCAACAACACATCTAGTACCTTAGAGATTTCTGTCACTTCCCCAGATTACCAGAGGCATGAACCCACTATCGAGCATAAATACTAACTCTTGGAGTTTATAGCATCTACTTGGCCAAGATAGCTACTGACAACGGAAAGCATGCAAGATCACAAATAACAAAGACATGATAGAATCAATAATCAATCGGAAATAGCATCTCAATATTCATCAGATCCCCGCAAACACAACATGTATGAATTACAAATAGATGATCCTAATCATGAACGGAGCTCACAAGATCTAAACATGAAAGCACAAAGGAGGAGAACCAGCCATCTAGCTACTACATGGATCCGTAGTCCAAGGATGAACTACTCACGCATCACACGGGAGGCTTGCATGGTGATGAAGAAGGCCTCCAGGGTGAATTCCCCTCTCCGGCAGGGTGCCAGGAAGAGCTTCAGATCCCTCCCGATCTAGGGATGGAGATGGCGGCGGCTACATACTCTTTTGTGGATTTTTAATCAGATACTTAGGGTTTTTGTCCCGAGGGCATCTTATAGTCGGAAGGGGAGGCCGAGGGGGTGCCTGGGCTGGCCACACCACCCCCTGGTGCGGCCAGGCCTGGCCCGCGCGGCCAGGTGGTGTGGTGGCCCCCTGGCTCCTCTCTGTCTCGTATTCTGGCTTCTGATGACTTCCGGAAAAATAGGCACTTTGGCTTTTGTCCCGCCCAATTCCGAGAATATTCATTTTCTCACTTTCCTGGAACCAAAAACAGCAGAAAACAGGCAGCTAGCACAGTGGCTCTTGTTAATAGGTTAGTCCAAGAAATCATATGAAAAGTACTTGAAAGTGTGGACAAAACACAAGAAAGTGGATAAAACCAAGCATAGAACATAAAAAATTATAGATACATTTGCAATGTATCATCCATACACTTGGAAGGAGCCCATCCGACGGCCCTCTTCCTGGTGGCCTTCGCGGCCGCAGTGGAAGTCCCCGCCTTAATTTTCCCCATGACAGCGAAAGAGAAACACGAGCACAGAGCAGGAGTTCGCAAGGGAGAAAGAGGGCAAGGAAGAAGATGGAGCAAGGGAAGGTGAGGTAAAACAGTAAAATAGATATCCTTCCCCTTATAAAGAGCAAGGGTATGAAGTTTGGACCGTTCGATGCAAAATCGAACCGACAGAAGATCGCACAGTGGTGACACGTGTTAAAGGGATTCCGTAAAGGAAAAATCTAAAGAAGTTATTGCTGCGGTAAAAAGGGAGGACAACGCGTGACGCCTCGATCTTCATGCGGAGAGGGGACGTGCAGTCAAAAAACTTCGCTGAACACGCTATCAGGCGTCATCATTACTGCTGCATGGCCCCACGTTCGAAACGTCCCGTCAGGACGTGTCTTCTAAAAATCAACAACATAAAAAACATCATTACTAATGTCACAACAAAGACATTGCAGAAATTGCGGCTCGATATAAGAGATATGACCTGAAGAAATTAAAAATTGGAGTCAAAGTAAATTCCTCCAGGAGAAGATTTGAGACTACAATCGAATATACAATATTGCGACTGTAGCCTCAGGGGCTACTCCTATCGGGAGCACTGGTCGTGCACCCGACAAAATCTACAGAAACCCTGGCGCCATAAGATTTAAGTTTTCGAGCCTATGTTCTGATACATACATCCGAACATAGTCTCGGGGGCTACTCCTATCAGGAGCGCTGGCGCGCAGCTGATAAAGAAAGACAAAATTCTTCAATAGATACTCCTATCGGGAGTAGTTACAAAAAACCAAAAAATCTCGGATCGCACTCGACCGAAAAAAATCCGAATGCCATGTTCAAAAACATGAAGGTAAGACCCCAGGATTCGGCGGATGCTTATAAAGTGCTACCCTATACTGCGTAAAAGGCCTCCGGCCCATGAAGACTTCAGATGATGGCTTAAGGAAACAACCGATAAAGACTTTGATTGTATTAGGAAAGTGACTATGAACCGGCATTGTATTGGTGTTGTAATTACGCGTGTATGAAACCTATCCGCATACAGCTTTGAGACCCAGCCTACTATATATAAGACGGGAGAAGCCCAAGCGAGGGTACCGAAAACTCCCATGCAACTTGTAATAGTGCGATTCCGAAATATTCAGGTGACTTTGACTCTATTGTTTTCCTGATATCCGACGAAATCCCCAGCGTTCTCTTTTCCGCGAAACCCTAAGTCCTTCACCATGGACATTGCCGAGGTTACCCCTCATTAATTGGCGCCGTCTGTGGGAAACCTGAACACTGAAACCATGGATTCGGCAGACCGCTCTCCACCAAGCATCAACCCGACAAAAGCAGATCCACACCCGCCCACCCCCGTGTTCGTACCCGCTGATTTCAACGGCGGATCCAATCTAATCATCGGAAGCTTCCACTTCCAAGCAACAGACCCGCAAGAATCGCACCCTTCGGCCCTGATCACATCAGAACCGTCAGTGGAAAAACCTACGCCTACGGCGGTACCCGCATCTTCTGTCGGGTCCTCCATGGACGCCACAACACAGATCGAAGAAGGCAAAGAAAGCGAGCAAATCAAGATGGATCTGGGGGACCTCGATGGTCTTTATGATAACCTCTCCTTCGGATCAGATCCACAGCTAACCCCACCACGCGAAGCAAGCCTGGCAAATTCAGAACCCGAAGAAAACAGCGAAAGCATCGACTTTGGAATTAGGATGGCAGAAATCTACCCAGAACAAAAACTGATGGACTTCACTGGTTCACCCGACAGTGTCTCCCTCGGTTCAGATGACCCGAAAGGCAGGAAACCTCGAATAAGATAAGTCATTTTGTGAAGGGTTTTTAAAGACATAATCAATATACCAAGTTTGATATTTTTACTTCCAATCATGTCACATAATATGACACCACGCGAAGGTTTCACATTGTTTCAATCGTTTTTGAATTTTTTATGCCTGTTTTAATCCCGTCAAACTTTGTCGAACGCCGGGCATGAAGATTCTAAGCTCGGGGCTGAGCCTCGCAAACTTGCATTGGATCTCTGATGAAATAGCATATTGTGAACCTAAAAATGATTTTTATAAAAAATCATGAGCATTAGATTATGTACCTGTAGTTCACGTCTGACCCACTTCTGACCGATTCGACATAAATTTGTCTTTTTCACCAGTGGTGGATGGAAAAGTTTGAGATCCCCCTTTTGGGACATTGTCCATGTAAGGTGGTCTAGTATTTTTGAAAAAACAGGGCGGTAGCATTTTGAATTAGCCATTTGGTGGTTGCTTCACAAAACCTCTGTTTTTTGCGCTCGGAAAATGGAAATTGGCTTTTTGGTGCGACGAAAAGGAAAAATTCCTCCTATAACATTGTTCGCCATCCCATGATGGACATGCATGCACAATATGGACACATTGGTCATTTGACCCCATGATGGACATGCATGCACAATATGGACACATTGGTCATTTGACCTGAAAGCCAGTAAACCTCGAATGAGATAGATCATTTTGTGAAGGTTTTTTGAGACATAATCAATATACCAAGTTTCAACCATGTCACATAATATGACACCATTCAAAGGTTTCACATTGTTTCGATCTTTTTGAAATTTTTATGCCCGTTTAAACTATGGTCAAAACGGCTAGCATGAAGATTCTTATTCAACATAAATATGTAATATCTGAGTGTAGATAGATAGATCTTATTTTTCTGGAAATTTTGATATATTATTTTTATTTTTCTGAATTAGAATGATTTTTTTATAATTTTCCTAAGATTAATGTGATAAAAGGGAAAAAAGAAAAAATAGGACTTTGTCGTGTATACTGCAGAATACACACGGCAAAGCCATCGTTGCCGTGTGGTACACGGAAAAGGCACACGGCAATGAGGCCATCATCTGCAGCCGTTAGCTCCTCCCTCAATTGGACATATGGGGCCGCGGTCCCACCTTGTTATCGTGAGGTATACCTTTGCCGTGTGCTTGGGGTCCTTTGCCGTGGCTACTTTCTTTGCCGTGTTTCTTTACTTACTCTTTACCGTGATTTTTCTTTGCCATGTTCTTTTCCAGAAATTTGTCGTGCTGCTAATTTTTGCCGTGTGCTTTCTGGGGAAGACACGATAACAATCTTCTTTGTCGTGTTCCAGGCCCTTTGACACACGGCAAGAGCTGTCTTCACGGTAACGACAATTTTTCCCGTAGTGACTAGATGTATTGGTATCTAAATAAAGCTGAGTCCATATTGGATCGGAGGGAGTAGAAAGTCTTACTGCAGTGAACGGAGGTAGTATATGCGAGTTCGTTTCCTTTGCAAGGGACTCCAGGCCTCGTGCTCTGTAATGACAATTGACATGATGATATACAAGGTGACTAGTAGCTAATTATTCATAGACTTTGACGTACGCGCGTGTTGCCTGGGTCTTGTGCTGATCAGGTATCGTGATGAAGCTTTGCGCGCGTTTGCTGTCCGCCTCTTCCAATCTGCTAATCTGACGCATGGCCCTGAAAAGCAGCGGCAACATAAATGCTAATCAAATCACAAACAAAAAATGTCTGAGTGATTTTCCTTTTCCTTTTTATGTACCCTGATTTACTTCCCTAACTCACCAAAAAATTGGAGACGTTCCGATTGAGCTTCTACCTTCCTATCAGTCTCACCAGACCTGCAATTTGGCGACGCCGGTGATGCAAGCGTCGAGATCGATCTCTTCCAGTTCCACGCCGCTGGCCATGACTACGCGCACAAGGAAGCGCCGGCGTTCAACGGTGGAAACCTCTGATGCTGCCATGGCGCTGGTGCCATGTTCTCCCTCCCCGTGGTCATCGTCCCTTCCTCAAGATTTGCTTCGCCAGATAGGGTGGCGCGTTTTGGAGGGCGAATTCCTGGACTACGTCCGCTTCCGCGCCGTCTGCACCGGTTGGCGGTCCGGCACCGTCTCTTCGCGCGGCCGCGGCGTCACCGATCCGCGCTTCCACCCGCGCCGCTGGATGATGCTGCCGGAGGGTCACAGCCTCCACCCCGGCCATGGCAAGCTGGGCGGGTACGCCCGCTTCTTCAACCTCTACACGGGGACCTTCGTCCGTGTAAAGCTCCCCTTGTTCAGGAACCACTGCGCGTTCGACAGTGCCGACGGCCTGCTCATACTCCAGAGGGACGAAGACACCGCCATCCGCGTCCTCCACGCCTTCACCGGCGACATCGCCGATCTCCCACCGCTGGCCACCCTCCTCACTCAGCTAGACGGTGACCTCAACGGAGGAGAAAGCGAGAGCGACATGTGGTTCTTGATCAGACGCAACATATGTGCTTCAGTCTCCAGCAATGGCGCCGGAATCACCACCGTCATGCTCCTGTTCCATGAACTATCTCGTGTAGCGTTTGCTACCTCTCGGGACCGGCATTGGACCATGACAACCTGGAAGGTCCCGTGCCAGGATTGACCATTGTCATCCTGCGGCAAGCTATACGTGGTGCAAAACCCCGGTAACACGGTCGATGGTACATCACATGTCCTCCAGATAGATCACCCTTTGCTGGATGAGATGGGTTTAGGATCTCGGGAGCCGTCACCACCAAGGTTAGTCGCCAGTGTCCCCTGGATATCCTCCGCTACCCGCTCTATCTGGTGGAATGTGACTCGGAGATCTTGGTGGTTGGTCATGGCGACGGTTCCTTCTCTCGAATTTTAGTACACAAACTTGCGGATCTTATGTTGGGAAGGTTTATCCCGGTACCAAGCATCGGAGACCGTGCCCTCTTCATCTATGATAGGTGTATGAGTGTCTCCTCCAAGTCGTTGCCTACCATCATGGCCGATACTGTCGTCTACACACATCCAAGAACACACGATTTTAAACAATACCAACTTGGTACTGGCACTTGGTCTCAACCCATCGACAAATGCGGGATGGATGGATTTGCCCCGGGTCCTTGTAGCCTCATCCACCATGTCAT
Source organism: Avena eriantha (assembly GCA_910589775.1). NCBI lineage: Eukaryota > Viridiplantae > Streptophyta > Magnoliopsida > Poales > Poaceae > Avena > Avena eriantha. Next base: position 527,408,231 of record OU342745.1, read on the forward strand.
GAGCTGCTGCATCCGCAACATATGGTAATACGTAACTAGTTCTCACGGATTCTTGCGCATCTTATTCACTGGGGGCCTGGGTAACAGTTTTCTTCCAAGAGCTAATTGGTTATTGTTGTCTAGGAACAAAGGGGTGATATATTCTAAAAAGGAATATACCAAGTCTGGATGGCTTCTTTGGAAGGTGAAAAGAAAGTTCCGCACAGCTGGGGTAAGTAATAAACATTGCTCATAGTTAGTCCCTTGTGCTAGTAATAGTTTCTATTGCGCCGATTCTTGGTTAGGATTTATAATTCTAGCATGCTTAAGCCTAAAAATTAATAGCCTCCACCCTGGTCATAGTCCCAGTTGAACCAAACTCAGCCGTTAAAATTTGCCCTTTTGAAAGTGAAATGGAGTTCAAATTCTTGGTTTTCTTGTTAAGTAGATTTCAATAATTATTTGCATCTATGTTATTGCGAATACCAATATGTGGTTAAGTATGACCATTTAGATCTTTTTCGCAAAAGTTCTACACAGAAAGGCTAAATGAGCATGTTTTTTTCCCGCACTATAAATAAATGGACAAAACTCACTGCAGATTTAGCATCTTACACACACCGATTCATGCCTTTCTTATTTAGTTTGTTTGATCGTTTTTGTTGTAGCTGTGTGATCACCTACATGACATGTTGCTGTCTGCTTGTGTGTTCCTTTTTTGCTAGTGCTGAATGGTCCTTCTTGCGTACGTGGAGATGCTAGCTTGTGCGCACGGATTTCCTCTGCATCATCCTTCCTTCCTAGTTACTGTCAGGAACTAGAGACGCTATTTTTTTTTTTTAGCAACCGGCAGGAGCTCTGTTTTTTCAAATAGATAGAGGGAAAACGATCCACGCAGTACAGGGGCATGTTTTGGTTAAGGTGAAAACATGCCCCAAAAAAACACCGGAAAAAACCAAAACTGAAAAAAGCCTAGTCAGGCTCTGCAGGAATGGCAGGCCCGAAGGCCACAAAAGCCCGGGCGCGTTGCCTGATGTCCTCCCTTGCGATCTCAGCCACCTCAACATAAGTCAGCCGCTGGCCGGTGAAGATTAGCTGATTGACATTGTGACGAAGCTTGTGTTTATCAAACCGGAGAGCAGACCCTATGCCTGCGGTGTTGTAAATCTGATGCACGTAGAAACAGGATAGGCCAGAGACGCGGCAACCAAGAACAGCGTCAGAAAGCAGGACAAAAGCAGAACAGCCAAGGAACACCGTCAATATAATCTGGAGCTGATTAGTAGTATAAATGATGTCCAAGTACGTGCGTTAATGGGCTGTACATGCGGCCGCGGTGCCTGGTACATGCGGCGGCCTCGCCTGCCACAAGCGGCGGTCGCGCCTGCTACATGCCTTGACTAGGCCTTCTACATACAGCCGCGGTGCCTGCTACATGCGGCAGCGGCGACGATGCCTGCTACATACGGCCGCGGTGCCTGCTACAAGCGGCGGCGGCACCTGCTACATATGGCCGTGGTAGTTTGCTACCACAGGCTGGTTGCAGATGACATGTACCGAAGGCAGCAGAGATGCTCCAAGGGGCATGTGGCCACCGTGGCCGTCAGTGCTACAAGGGACCTCCGGTGCTGCGACCCACCGCCTGCAGAAACGGCCGTGACGTTTTTCTCTGTGCTCTGAAGGGCGACAAGGGGTGAAGAGACGGCGTGTGAGGAGGAGTGGGGGACTCGGTTGTGCTTCTTTTCTGTAATTTGGGACATTTTTTTTCTTGCAAAGGGGGACCCAGATGGGACACGTGTCGAACGACGGAGCCGGGGGATCGGATCCCGGGGGACCCTTAGCACTGCCCAAATAAGAAACAAATCCGAGTTTTAGAAAAAAAAGCCAGAAATGTGGGGCTTTGTGTTGGCACGCCAACGAGCCAAGCGATGAGGAAGGTCCTGAAAAGCAGCGGCAACAAATATGCTAGTAATAAAATCGCAAACAAGAATCTCTCATTGATTTTCCTCTCTCTTTTTTGATGCTGGCCTGATTACTTCCCTTATTACTCGAAACGTTCCAATTGAGCTTGTACCTTCCTATCTGTCTCATCGAACCTGCAAATTGGTGACCCGGTGATGCCACCGTTCAGATCGATCTCTTCCAGTTCCACGCCGCTGGCCATGATTGCGCGCACAAGGAAGCGCCGGCGCTCAGCGGACGGAACCTCGAATGCTACCATGGCGAGGGTACCATATTCTCCCTCCCCGTGGGGGTCATCCCTTCCTGAAGATTTGCTTCGCCTCATAGCATGGCATGTTTTGGAAGGCGAATTCCTGGACTCCGTCCGCTTCCGCGCCGTCTGCACCGGTTGGCGGTCCGGCACCGTCTGTCCGCGCGGCCGCGGCGTCACCGATCCGTGCTTCCACCCGCGCCGCTGGATGATGCTGCCGGAGGGCCACGGCCTCCACCCCGGCCATGGCAAGCTGGGTGGGTTCATCCGCTTCTTCAACCTCTACATGGGAACCTTCGTCCGTGCCAAGCTCCCCTTGTTCAGGAACCACTGCGCGTTCGACAGTGTCGATGGCCTGCTCCTACTCCAGAGGGACGAAGACACCGCCATCCGTGCCCACCACCCTTTCACTGGCGACATCTCCGATCTCCCACCGCTGGCCACCCTCCTCACTCAGCTGGACGGTGATCTCCACGGAGGACAAAGCGAGAGCGTCAGGTGGTTCTTGATCGGACACAATGTATGTGATTCAGTCTCCAGCAATGGCGCATCACATGTTCTCCAGATAGATCACCCCGTGCCTGACGAGATGGGTTTAGGATCTCGGGAGCCGTCACCACCAAGGTTAGTCGCCAAGTGTCCGCCGGATATCCTCCGCTACCCGCTCTATCTGGTGGAATGTGACTCGGAGATCTTGGTGGTGGGTCACGGCGACAGTTCCTTATCTCGCATTTTAGTACATAAACTTGCGGATCTTATGTTGGGAAGGTATATCCCGGCAACAAGCATTGGAGACCGTGCCCTCTTCATCGATGACAGGTCTATGAGTGTCTCCTCTAATTCGTTGCCTACCATCATGGCTGATACTGTCGTCTACACACATCCAAGAACACACGATTTTAAACAATACCAACTTGGTACTGGCACTTGGTCTCAACCCATCGACAAATGCGGGATGGATGGATTTGCCCCGGGTCCTTGTAGCCTCATCCACCATGTCATGAGCTGCTGCATCCGCAACATATGGTAATACGTAACTACTTGTTGTTCTCATGGATTCTTGCACATCTTATTCACTGGGGCGCTGGGTAACAGTTCTCTTCCAAGAGCTAATTGGTTATTGTTGTGTAGGAACAAAGGGGTGATATATTCTAAAAAGGAATATAGCAAGTCTGGATGGCTTCTTTGGAAGGTGAAAAGAAAGTTCCGCACAGCTGGGGTAAGTAATAAACACTGCTCGTAGTTAGTCCGTTGTGCTACTAATAGTTTCTATTGCGCCGATTCTTGGTTAGGATTTAATTCTAGCATGCTTAAGCCTAAAAAATAGTAGCATCCACTCTGATCCAGTCCCAGTTGAACTAAACTCGCCGTTAAAAGCCCTGACCGCTTCTGAAAGTGAAATGGGCTTCAGATTCTTGGTTTTCTTGTTAGGGGGTCTCCCCTTCTTAGGTGGATTTCAATCATTATTTGTTGAAATAGGATTAAATATTTGGATCTATGTTATTGGCAACACCAATATGGGGTTAAACATGATCATTTAGCATTTTTGTGTAAATGAGCATGTTTTTTCTGGCACTATAAATGGACAAAAGTCATTGCAGATTTAGCAGCTTACATACAGAGAATTCATCACAGAGATCGTCATATGTATGCCTTTCTTATTTCATTTGTTCGATCGCTTTTGTGTAGCAGTATGATCGATCAGATACATGACATCTCGCTGTCTTATTGTGTTTTCTTTCTGCTAGTGCTGAATGACCCTTCTTGGGTGGAGATGCTAGCTGGTGCACGGATTTTCTCTACATCGTCATCCTTTCCACCATGAACTAGAGAGGCAACTCAGGATACTCCATCCTGCTGCGCTGAGCTGTTATGCCATGGTCTGCAACTCTACACTGAGCTGTTAAACTATTTGTTTCGTTTTTCTTCAGCAGTCATGTAGCTTTGAGTTGGTCAAGATGAAGGATCGATGGAATCCTTCGACTTTGGAACTTGCTTGCAAATGGGACAAACTTCACAATTTGGCCATCCCTTATTTTTCAAGACGGTCATTCGTCCAAAGCCTACTTCGTCAGAAGGACTACTTCGTGATGAATCATGATCGATTTGTCACAGGGACTACTCTTGTTGGACAAAGGAATTTTATCTACACCATAGTAGTACGAACGTGTCCTTCTGTAAGAATGCAGAGCTAAGAAACTCTGCTATTTTCCGCTTCACTCATTTTTTAGCCTTATTATGCATAGAAATCTTGATCTTTACATCAACATTTCTGATCCAGTGCGCACCCTCCTGGAAACCAAAAGTTTGGAAAAACATATGGACGGCTGGGATACGCGCGGACGGTTCAATGACAGGGGGCACGATCGTTCTTCCGAAATTTTCGGAGCTGCTCTGAAAAAAAAACGAACCGTAGAAGCCCGCGTAGAAGCTCGTACGGCCCATTCACCGGCGCGTATTATACACATATGCACGTGGGTGCCGAACCGTCCGCTTCCTTAAGTAGCATAGTCAGTTGGTCTGCGTTTCAACCACTTCCAGAAATTCACCAAACCGGATAGCAAACCCTGGCTAGCCGTCTCTCCACAAACCCTCGTTCGCGGCGGCCGTCCATGGAGAAGGGGAAGCAGGTGGCGGCGCCCGCTGACAACGCGGAGAAGGGGAAGCAGGTGGCTGCGGGCGCTGAGCACGTGGAGAAGGGGAAGCAGGTCGTGGATGCAGAGGGCGGCAATGGGAGCTCCGGCTTGGGTGGGCCGACCGTCTACTCCGGTGTGCATCCAATGAAGCGGAAGTTCGAGACGGAGGTGCAGATCAGGCGCAAGAAGAAGAAGAACTTGAAGAACATGCTGCGTCAGGAGAGGAAGGAGATGGGGGAGAAGATCTACTCGCCTGCCGACGTCGAGACCTTCCGCGAGTTCGACAGCGATAACACCGATGAGGTAAGTCCAGATCTCTCTCTCCTAGTGTTCTTGCCGCCGAGGTCTGCCTCGTCCTGTTCTTGCTAGGGTTTGTGGTGCTAGTAGGGTTAGATGCGCCTAGCTTATGCTTGGCCTTTGTGTCTGAGTTTTTGGTCTTAAATGATCTGACAAGTAAGAACCTGACATTTTGTTTGCAATGAAAATGGAATGGGGCTATGCCTATTGATCTACACATATAATTGATTTATGAGTTCTACTTGCGACCACTTCGAGATCGTAAATTTAGGTAATGTGACCATGGATAGCTAGTTTGTGAATTTGCTTGTAGTAGTTAAGTAAAAGAGACATGGGAATTTGTACCAGGTGCATGTCATTATACTGTTGTACTGTTTTGTAGAATGTATTTGGTGTCATTTACTTTTCTTATTAATTTAGTTCATTACATCATCTGATCACTTTATACTGAGCTAATATACCCTGTCTATGTACTCATAGTCAGAGTGTCTGCCTTGGTAATTTGCTAGTCTTTTGAAATGCTTGTCTCACATAGACCATATGGTTCTAGTATATTCATGATAGTTGTTTTGTATTTGTATTTGTAAAATATTTGTAACATATCAAGAATTTGTGTAGTTGCAGTTCTGGAGCTGAAAGTTTATGTGTTTTGTTACAGATGCATAAATTCCTGGTTGTAGTACTGCTAGTAACAGTTGTTGTTGCCTTGCTTCATTGGTTTATTATTTTTGTTGCACTACTACTTTCAGTAGCTGTTTTCTTATGCTCCACACATAAGTTGGTAGTTAATGCTGATATGATCTAGCTTAAGATTATTACGTGTCATACA